>CAUYUJ010015218.1:144120-209120 GCA_963575745.1 Prorocentrum cordatum
ACACACACACACATATCGGAGTCGGGCCCCCGGGCGGCCCGGGGCGGTGCCTGTAATCTCCATGGGGGGTGCAGGGCGCCCCCGGGAGCGTCCGAAGCGTCCCGGAGGGCCCCTGGGACCGCCAGGAACAGATCGAGACCGCCGAAAACGGCCCGCGAGCGCTCCAAGACGCGTATAGATAGCCTCAGGAATGGCCAGGAAGCCCCGAAGACGTTCCAAGAGAGCTCCATGAGGCCCCGAAGGCATCGCAAGAGGCCTCCCAAGAGAGCCGCGACAAGCCAAAATCGTTGATTTTTATTGTTTTTTCCGAGGCTTTGGGCCTTCTCGCTTTTTCAAGGTTCCGACGCTCCAAGACCGTCCAAGAGTCTCCCAAAACCGCTCCAAGACGGCCGAAGAGGCCCCCAAGACCGCCCCAAGACGGCCCAAGAGACACCCAAAATCGTCCCAAGACGGCCCAGGAGAGCCCCAAGATGGCCCAGGAGCCGCCCAAGACGGTTCCAGGAGAGCCCCGACAGGGCTTCAAGACTGCCTAGCGAGCCCAGCGGGCCCCAAGAGGGCCCCGCGAGGCCCCAAGAGGCCCCAAAGAGGCCCCCAAGAGCCTCCCCGGAGGCCCCCAAGAGGCCCCCAAGATGCCCAAAAATGGCCCTGAGCGCGCCCCAAGACGCCTCCAGGAGAGCCCAACAGGCCTCCGAAATGCCCCCAAGAGGCCCACTGGAAGCCCTCAGGAGGTCGTCCCCATCATGTTCCCGGAAGGCGGTCCGGGAACATGATTCCGCGCCTTGGAGGAGTATTCTGCGCCTTCCGAGGCGCCTTGGACGAAGTACGATTCATATTCTTGAACGCTTTCCGGGAACATGATTTCTCACCATTTCGGAACGCTTTCCTACTGCTGCGGTGCTCTGGGGGGAAGGGACGGGGGTCCGGGAACATGATCGGGAGGTTAGGGAACGAGGGTTTGGAGAGGAGCAGTAGGACAGACGGACGGGGCCCGGGGGCGGGGGTGGGGTGGTGCCACCGGTTGGCATGGCCGCCCCGGGCGTCCTGTGGGTCCACGAACCCGCCCAAGACGGCCCATGAGGCCCCAAAGACAGCCCAAGAGACCCACAAGACAGCCTCAGCGAGGCCCAAGAGGGCCCCAAGACGCTCAAGAGCGCCCCAACAGCGCCCGAGATGGCTTGAAGATGGCCGAAGAGGGCCCCAAGAGGGTCTTCAAGAGGCAAACACCGGCCCATTCCCATCCGTAAAGCATGCATTTTCAGCATATTCGTTTGCTTGGTCCTCACAGTGCCCCAGACGCCCCCGAGCCCCAAGACAGCTCAAGAGAGACCCAAGAGGGTCGTCCTGTGAGGCTCACGGAACCCCCCAAAGACGGCCCAAGACGCCCCAAAGCCGGCCCAGGAGGCCCCCAAGACGGCCTCAGGAAGGCCCAAGAGGGCCTCGTTCGAAATCATGTTCCCAGAAGCCTCTCCGGGAACATGATTTCCGGGTTTCTACGACGCCCAAGAGGGCCCCAGGAGGGCCCCAAAATGGCCCTAAAAGGACCTTCGAAAAGGCCCGGATGGCCACAGTTCGTTGATTTGCGTGAGATGTTGTTGGATTTCTTCCGCGCGGAGGAGACGGAGAGGGCGAAGGAGGAGGAGGAGGAGGAGGAAGAGGAGAAGGAGAGGGAGGCAGGGAGGAGGAGTGGAGGGGAGGAGGGGGGGAGAGAGGAGGAGGCTCGAGGGCGATCGACGATCGGCGACGACGACCGGCGACGGTGATTGACGACGACGACGACGACGACGACGACGACGACGACGACGACGACGACGACGACGACGACGACGATCGACGACGGTCGACGACGGTCGACGACCGACGACGACGACGATAGACGACGATGACAACAGTCGACGCCGCCGATCGACGATCGACGGCGACGACGACGGCCACGCCGACGGCGGCGACGCTGCCCGCGTGACAGCCCAAGAGGCACACAAGACAGCCTCATCGAGGCCCCAGAGGGCCCCAAGACGTCCAAGAGCGCCTCAAGAGGGCCCGAGATGGCTTGAAGAGGGCCCCAAGAGGGCCTTCAAGAGGCAAATTTTTACCCATTCCTCGTGTAAAACGTACAATTTCAGCATACTCGCTTGCTTCGTCCTCAGAGTGGCCCCCGAGGAGCCCCAAGACAGCCCAAGACGGCCCCAAAGGCCCAAAGCCGGCCCAGGAGGCCCCCAAGACAGCCTCAGGGAGGCCCAAGAGGGCCTCGTTCGAAATCGTGTTCCCAAAATTTCTCCGGGAGCATGATTTCCGGGTTCCCAGGACGCCCAAGAGGGCCCCAGGACGGCCCCAAAAGGGCTTAAAATGACATTCAAAAATTCCCAGAGGGCCACACTTCGCTGATTTTCGCGAAATGGTGTTGAATTTCTTCCGCGCGGAGGAGACGGAGAGGGCGAAGGAGGAGGAGGAGGAGGAGGAGGAGGAGGGGGAGGAGGAAGAGGAAGAGGAGAAGGACGAGGCGGGGAGGAGGAGTGGAGGGGAGGAGGGGGGGAGAGGAGGAGGAGGCTCGAGGGCGATCGACGATCGGAGACGACGACCGGCGACGGTGATTCACGACGACGACGACAACGACGGTCGACGACGACCATGACGACGACCGATGACGATCGACGGCCACGCCGCCGATCGATGATCGACGGCGACGACGACGACGGCCACGCCGACGGCGGCGACGCTGTCCGACAGCCTCAGCGAGGCCCAAGGGGGCCCCAAGACGTCCAAGAGCGCCTCAAGAGGGCCCGAGATGGTTTGAAGCTGGCCGAAGAGGGCCTTCAAGAGGCAAAAATCGGCCCACTCCCGTTGTGCAACGTACGTTTTCAGCATACTTGCTTGCTTGGTCCTCACAGTGCCCCAGACGCCCCCGAGCCCCTAGACAGCCCAAGAGAGACCCAAGAGGGCCCAAGACGGCCCAAAAGGGTCGTCCTGTGAGGCTCACGGAACCCCCCAAAGACGATCGGCGGCGACGACCGGCGACGGTTATTGACGACGACGACGACGACGGTCGACGGTCGACGACCGACGACGACGACGATAGAAGACGATGACAACAGTCGACGGCGCCGATCGACGAACGACGGCGACGACGACGACGACGGCCACGCCGACGGCGGCGACGCTGTCCGCGTGCGCAGAGCCACCCTGGACCCTGGACCCAGTCTTTTCTGCATCGTTCGAAACCTTGTCCCCTGAAGCGTCTCCGGGAACATGATTTCAGGAGGAGGAGGAGGAAGAGGAAGAGGAGGCAGGTTAGGAGGAGGAGGAGGAGGAGGAGGAGGAGGAGGAGGAGGAGGAGGAGAGGTGGATGAGTGGGCGGGAGGGCTCGGGGCCGATCGACGATCGGCGACGGAGATCGGCGACGGTGATTGACGATGACGACGACGGTCGTCGACGGCGACGACCGACGACGACGACGACGACGATGGACGACGATGACAACAGTTGACGCCGCCGATCGGCGAACGGCGACGGTGACGACGTCTTCACAGTGCCACCCCGAGGAGCCCCAAGACGGCCCAAGAGGGACCCAAGATGACCCATGATAGCTACAAGCCAGCCCAAGAGAGCCCCAAAAGGCACCCAACAGAGCCACAACGGGGGCAAGCAGAGCTGCCTATAGAGATTCTTGGGGGGCCTCTTCCGCAGCGTCCGAAATCATGTTCCCCGAAGCCTCTATCGGAACATGATTTCGGGGTTCCCAAGGCGCCCAAGGGGGCCCTAAGACGGCCCCGACAAGTCCTAAAAGGACGCTCGAAAAAACCCGGAGGGACACAGCTCGTTGATTTCCGCGACATGTTGTTGGATTTCTTGCACGCGGCGGCGGTGGAGGAGGAGGAGGAAGAGGAAAGGAGGAAGAGGATATGGACGAGGAGGAGGAGGAGGAGGAAGAGGAGGACGAGGGGGGGAGGAGGGGGGTGGGGAGAGAAGGGGGGCGGGGGGAGGAGGAGGGAAGAGGATGATGATGAGCTGATGATGATGATGCGATGCTTGATGCTGGATGATGTATGATGATGTCTGATGATGGAATGATGATGATGATGATGATGTGATGATGATGATGTATGATGATGAATGATGATGATGATGATGATGATGATGTATGGGAGGAGGGAGGAAGAGAGGAGGAGGGGAGGGGAGGAGGAAGGAGGGGAGAAGGACGAGGGCGGGGAAGAGGAGGAGGAGGGGGGGGAGGGGATGAGTAGAAGGAGGTAGGTAGGGGAGGAAGAATGACGAGGAGGAGGAAGAGGACGGAGGGAAGGAGGAGATGAGGAGGAGGAGTAGGAGAGGAGGGGGCGATGAAGAGGAGGAGCAGGAGGAGGGGAGGAGGACGTGGAGGAAGAGGAGAAAAGGAGGAGGAAGAGGAAGAGTGAGGCCTCCCCCGGGTGTTCCCTTTATCCGATGTGGCCCAATGCTTGCGCGGCGTCGCAATGCCGTTTGGCGAGCCATGCAGTCTGAACACGGGGAGGAGGAGGAGCAGAAGAATGAGGAGTGAGAGGAGGAGGAGGAGGAAGGGGAGGAGGTGGAGGACGAGGAGGAGGAGGAGGAAGCGGAGGAGGAAGAGGAGGAGGAAGAGGAGGAGGAGGGAAGAAGGAGAGAAAGGAGGAGGAGGAGGAGGATGAGGGAAAGGAGGGAGGAGGAGGAGAACAGGATGAAGTGATGATGATGAGGGTGATGGTGGAATGGTGATGATGAATGATATGAATGATGATGATGATGTGATGATGAACGATGATGAATGATGATGAGGAGGAGGAGGGAGGAGGGGGAGGAGAGGAGGAGAAGAGGAGGGGTGTGGAGGAGGATGGGAGGAGGAAAGAGGAGGAGGAGAGGAGGGAGTGGGAGGCGAAGGAGGAGGAGGGGCGGAGGAGGAGGAAGAGAAAGGATGAGGAGGAGGAAAGAGGAGGAGGGAGAAGGGGGTGGGGGAGGAAAGAGGGGGGGGGGGTGGGCGGAGGAGGTACGATGGGGAGGAGGAAGAGGAGGAGAGGAGGAAGAGCAGGGGGAAACAGGAGGACGAGGAAGAGGTGTCGTTTTTGGCCGCCTCGGGCCGCCTGGGGGTGAGGGGCGCCCAAAAGTTTTTTCGAACCACGACCGCGAAACTCGACGAATAACCGAAGTGCATTCAGCCTTCAACCTCCTCGTCCGTTGTTTGGCCGTTGCCCCGGGCGAAGCTAGAACCTAAGCGCGCGCTTAGCGCGCGCGTGGTTCTAGTATATATATATATATATATATATATATATATATATATATAGCCCTCCCCCAAGCCCTCCCGAGTCGTGCCACTTCCTTCCACGTATTTGAATTTCTTCCCCATATATAGAGGCCCCCAAAATGCCCAACAATGGCCCTGAGCGCGCCCCAAGACGCCTCCCGGAGAGCCCAACAGGCCTCCGAGAGGCCCTCAAGAGGCCCACTGGTGTGTATGGGGTTGAAGTACCAGGGTACAGAACCCCTGATCCGTTGGTAGAGGGAAGGAGGGATAGATGGATGTCTTTCCCTCCTGCACGATCAAAGGTCTGATCGATCTGTCCCAATACCTGAGCCCAAACGGCCAGGCGCAGGAGAGGCAAGGATAAGGAGTATATATGAGGGTATTACACGGGTTCTATCCACACCCCCCGGCCCGAATCCCGCCCGTGAGGGTAGGACTCGGGAACAGAGGAAAAGAATCCGTCACCCTTTTACTCCTTTAATCCTTAGGTCTGCAGGCAGCTGAGCTTAAAGTCAGTATAGCCTCAGCTGCAAAGTAAAGTAAGAAGGAACACCCTGGGCCCCCATTTCTTCGCCAAGCACACTTTGGTGCCCCCTCGGTGCGCCCCCCAAAACGCTTCGGCACTCGAGGGCGGAGAAGAATGAGACAAGGGTGGGCGGAGAAAGAAGATCTGAACAATAAAGCAACTTGTAATATGCCTCGCCTTTGCGAGGCAGGTGTTGCCACCATCTGTCAGATTATTCTCAACGCAATGTAGCTATACTGTAATGAATATGCACGCTGAGATCGTGTTGATGAACACGATCGTGCTACGGAGCGCAACTACATGTAAAAGCAAATGTCTGGCCAGACGAAAGGTCGTGTTGACAAACGCGAAAGTTGCATGAATGTGAATTCTATATGGCGACCCCCGTTGGCCTTGCTCCTTAGGAGGCTGCCTCGGTCATCGCAAAAGATGTTTGTATGTGTGGCCACTTGTGTTGTATAGTGAAGTGGCCTAGAAGTATGTAATAGCCACCGCCCAAGGCGAACTTTGATTATAATGAAGTTCAAGCCTTTGAGCGGTGGGCCCTGCGGCCGACTCACTACGCGTTGCCGTTCTTGTAGAACCTGCGGTCCCACATCCTCTGGCCATTGTACTTCGCGTAGCTCGTCGTGAACGTCTCCCAATATGTCCTCGGGATCCAGTGACGAAGCCAATCGTTGTACTGGACGTCATGGATGTACACGAACTCGTCGTTGTTCATCGCGATGTAGATCCGACAGTTGATGTAGTAGCTCCAATATCTGAGACCCCAATGACTGTCCTCAAGGTCGTCGCGCCAATAGGCGGCGTAGTCTGTCGTGCGCGCTCTCTTGGCGCGCGGCCCCGCGGGCATGTGGTCCGCCGCGCCAGAGGCGCTGGACTGTGCAGCATCGCCAGGGGCAGGGCGCGGCGGCGGCGGCGGATGGCGCGGCTCCATGGCATCATCAGACTGATGGGAGTGTGTACCAGGTTCGGTCGGATCGGTTCTCATCCCTGAATCAACCCCCCTCTGGTCGGTATGTGACGGATCGAGGGAGCCCAACAACTCGTTGGCAATCGCAGCAAGCTTGCGCTGCGTGACTGTCTCACGGGTGCCATCCCTTCTAGGGGGGGCAACCGTGACAAGTCCGCGAGCCTGCCGCGTTTGCCTGTCGAGTCTGCCCTCGTTCAGCCACCATTTCTTCCGACCAGCTTGTCCTGTCCTGATGCTGGTATCGAGGATCGTGCATGCATCGCGCATGACGTCCACGTTCCAGGCCTTCTTGTCCACGTTCACGCGAGCGCCTGTCACTTGGTGGTGAAACTTCAAGTCGTTGAGAAAGCGCTGAACGAGATTGGCATATGGGTAGCACAGAGGTCTGTCGTCACTAGCCTCGCCCATCAGTCTGCACTCGTGTGCAGGAGGGCTACCAGATTCGACCCACTTCTGATACCTCTTCCTAGACACATTAGCCATTCTCCTCAGCGAATCTTTCTCATTACCTGGGTGTGATCGCGCGCCCGTCATAATGACTTGCGCTCCGTCTCTCATGTACCTCGTGATGTCATCCTGGGAGAGCGTCATCTTGATCCAGTTGGTCAGCTTCTGGAGGTATGCTAGGTCGCTCTGGACGGCGGTACTCTTACCCGTAGCACCTACGGCCACGGTGTACTGCCAACAGATGTCACAAAGGGCACCGTCGCCTGTGACGATCCCAAGGGATAAGTCTCGACCGCAATTCTGACATCGCGCGATATCATGCAGGATCGTTTCTGGGGCTCCCTCCGTCGTGAGGTGCTCACGAGATCCCCAGCGAGTATCCTGACCACGAGCAAGACTACGGCCGATCTGATCCATGGCTTCGCGGTTGATCTCGGCGTTCGGTCGGGAAGCGATTGATCTACTCAATCCCTCGATCTCGATCCTAGGCAATCTTTCCCCTGGCAGTCCTGTGTACTCTGTCGTGTCGTTGTCCGCATCCTCAGTACCACCATGGCATACGTTGTCAGTACGAAGACGGCGAGCCTTCTCCTGCAAGGCGGACTCGTTGTCGTCCTCCTCGCGGTTGACTCCCGTCTGCTCGGCTATGATCCGTACCATGGTTTCTTGATCAGGGGCTGCGGATGCAACGCTGCCTGGGCCCTGGGGAATATCCTGCTCCGCGCCTGGTTCACGTGGCGCGGCAGGTGTTTCCACCAGCTCCTTCCATACGGGAAAGTCTGGATTACCGAATGTGTCGATACAATGTTTAAATAGATCACGCAACGTTTGGAGTGCAGGATGTTTCTGATGGATGGCATCTTTTGTGAAGTCACGGAGCCCCGCGATACTGTCCATCAATTTGTTTTGATATACTTTGGAGATCCATTGCAAGACGCCTGTAGTCGACTCCTCGATGGTCTCTGGGTCCAGGTAGTGTACCAACTTTTTGAAAAATGGTCTGCACTGCAAATTGGCAAGTCACGTGCCCATTTGTGGGTATGATCATAATTCAGATAGTATGTCTCTGCATTCCATGCTTTGGATCCGAATTGAATCTCAAATCGTAAGTGCGATTGTGTTTTATCAGCCACAATTCTGTCCGCGCCAGTGTGTACCTCAATGATTTGTTTCATCTTTATCATAGGTGAGTCCACCAACAACTCCGACGTCCAGCGGTATATGCGGCGGTCGTATGACTGTTTAATCCACCTTGAATCCTCCTCTGGGCCGTAGTCTGGGTGGTTGAGGAAGTCTTCTGGCGGGTCAATAACGTTGTCGAGTATGCTCGCATCAACGTGCTCGTCTGCTTTGATCTCTGCTGATAGATCTGCTCTCATATTGTCATGTGCCGCTTTTTCTTCAGCGGTGAGCGATATGTTTGATATATCCACGATAACGGTAACCAAAGGTTCATCATATGAGCCTGCAGTTTGAGGAGGTCCATCGTCCGCAGGAGCGGTATCTTCGGCAGGTGTGGCCACCAGCTCTTCGGGATCGGGTGTCCGAGGAGCGGGCCCTCTGGTCGGTGTACGTGGAATGCGTGGTCTATAAATGCTCGGCATACCAAGGTATGGCAAACTGCCATCAATTGTGTGCTGAAGTATTTTGTCGCGGCATGAGGATGGTCCCTCCAGGACAGCATCCATATATGTCGGGTCAATGGCATGTTCGTCGATGCGAATTGGTAATGCAAAGACGACGCCCTTGAGAGGCATGCTTTTGTCATTGTACCATATGTTTACCCATCGTAAACCGTAGTTGAGAATAGGTATCTGTACCGCGAAGAACTTGTCAAAGACTCCGAAATGAATGATTGGACCATATATGTGGCCCTTAGTCATGGGGACCTTGGTATTGCGATTGCCTTTGGGGTAGTGATTGTCGTAATGATAACATTTGATAGATCCCCAATTCTTAATGATAATGAAGTCCCCCATGCGAACATCGTTAAATGCAGGCCGGCGATCCCAATCTGTTTGTGTAATCTTTGATGTAATAGGTCGAAGAGCCTCTCGGCAGTATGACAGGGCAATTAACCATTCTTTATCATCTGCTTTGTGATTGGCGTCCTGAATCATAGCGCGGACCATTTGCTCATCCAAGGCATCGGCTCCAGATATACGGCTAGCAGGGGTTGCCCCCAGCTGAGCCGAAAGTGCTGATGCTGACGTTGTCCTTGGCTGCTCCATGTTCTGATCCGTGTCAGCAGGTGCAATCCCAGGAGGGTCTTCGATGAACTCTCCAGGAAGATAGGCGCAAATCTCGTACTTGCTCAATGGCGGTCTCGCGGCCAATGGCGGGTAATCCCATGTGGCGCCGTCTGGCCATATCTGCTGGCCGTGCATGTGATGTGGTTTGGGGCGGCGAATTGCAATAACTGCCGCAGCTGGAACCACGTCCTCTGTCATGATAGCGCCTTGAGCGCCCAGCCAAAATCTGCAACCTGCTTTTGTGGCGATCTCCATATTGATCACTAGCTCGACCTCATTCTTGTAGTGGTTGAACTTGTATGACTCTACTGAGGTGTGGGGATTCTTCTGGACATTGTCTAAATATGTGCTGGAACTGAAGAATGCCTCCGAGCGCTGTGATGGTTTATGATGCTTGTCTCTCTGAGAAGATGGATCAACGCAGCCTGGAACGATCCCTGTCTTCAAGATGTTGCGCCAAGCACAAAGTGCTGTGCCGTGGTGGAGGTATTTCACGTCTGTCCATTGGAGGCTTTCCCAGTCCATATTCCATGGTTTGGAAAGTGGGTTAACACAACTGTGACCTCCAACAAATCGAATGGCAATGACGCTGTTCCAATCGAAACAGCTGGGGTCACCTCCCTCGGGGATTGGTTTGGCGTATATCTCAATTCTATTTTTCTGCGGATCAATATGTTTCTGGAACGCACGAATGATGAAGATCGGGTAATAATCGTTCCAATCGGCATACCCATCATTTGCACCATCTTTCTTGAAGTGTGACACGGCCGCGTCCATGGACGGCCCGTTGTGGTTATTGCGATCGTTGAATTTCCATTGAACCATTTCCTGAAAGGATTTCCAATTGCTTGGGATCTTCCATTCACGATCTGTTGTTTTCTCCCAACTGTTGATACGTCTATCGTGAAATTGATTGATATAGAACTTTGTGTAGTGAATCTCGTGGCGTAACATGGTCGTGATGTCTTTGCTCATGTATTTGTTTGCTCCCAGCCATTCATCATCAATTAACTCGGGACCATAACGTACGTCGTCGTAATTTGGTAACGATATCCACTTCCATTCTGGAAAGCAACCAGACTGTGCGATATCAGGCGCGTGAGCAATCACACAATCATCGTGTAACAGTTGCTCGTGCCAGTCTTTGTTTTCCAGGCAGGCGAATCCATTGATCGCGGATGTACCCCGCAATACTGGACATACGTACGGATGGTCATCCTTGATGCCTGCTTGCAGCTTCCACTCTCGAATAGTGCATGCGTTATCGAACGTCCCGACCTGGCTGATGTCCTCATACATGGAACGCTCGCAGCTGTCCTGTCATGATAATGAATTCATCTCATGTGGAGAAGATTCCTCTTCGACAGGAGTTGCCTCCAGCTCCATGGCCTCTAGGTCAGTGCCGTCGTCAGGGATCGCTACCGCCTCAGCTTTTGGGAGCTGATATGCTGGCTGCTGGTCTGCTGTTGGTCCAGGAGTCGATGGCTGTGGCACGTCTATCGGTTGCGGTCCAGGTAGCAGTGGGTCAGGCAATGGGCCTGGTGGGGCTGGCTGTTCTGTATCAGCCGCCGCACGCCACACGGACGTCGGAACATCAGGATCATATCCCAATGCCACGCGATCTAGTGCATTCTGCTTGAAGAATGTTTTGCATGCTATGATGTTCCGCTCGTTCTCGGCAGCAGGGCCGATACAGTGAGAAGTCAACCTGTTGTTTTCCGCAGTGAGTGGTGATTTGGTCGCGTTATCATCTCCATCCAAGTCAGTAATCTGTTGTAAAAACTGCTCGAACACAACCCAAGTAACTGCATGTGCATCTTCAACCGTTTTAGTGATCTTGGGATGGAGGAGCTCTTGTTTCTCGACTGAATGCCAGGATGCCCAAGCCCCAGGGTAGTCGTTGATCAACAACATGAGGTACTGGAATAAGTCGTCGTATGCTACACCCCATGGATCATTTTCAGGGATAGCCTTGTCTGGCTCGCTAGGATCAGGTGCTGGTGTCCGTTTCGGCATTCCAGGAATAAGTTCCGTTGTGTCGCCTGCGTCAGCAGGCAGTGATGCCGGCAACGTACCATCGGCACATGATGCCATCCACGCACAATGAGCCATTTCGCTTGCCGTCTGTGTCATCAACGTCGTGAGGCTGAGATCTCTTTTCCATTCGTTTGTCATCTTTTCTCTGAAGCCGAGAGCAGCCATGATCTCTTTGGCCTGTGTGTAGGCCTGTTCATCCGTGACAGGAATCAGTAATGGCGCCCTGAATGGATATGGTTGAGAGGGCAGTGACTGAATCAAAGCGCAGAAGTTACGATTGCATACTGCGTCGCAGAACTGTGTTGTAAACATCGCCATGTTATGGTTGTTCTGTTTTGCATGCCAAGCCTGCGGGGTAATCCTATCGTACGCTTCCACCCAGTGATCTGATGGAAGAACAGTGATACCACGATTTTGCATAATATTGATCAGGTCGTTCGTGTGGTGATCAAAGTTCGGGTGTACGCCCCACTGCGCTGCTTTGCCAGGCCCCATGACTGTGGGACAGCGGAAGTACTGCATCACATCGACAAAACGTGATACATCCACGTGTACGTGTACTGGCATGAGCGTCGGGACGCCACCCTCACATTCCATTTTCTGGAGCTCATATACGTCAGTAGGTGCACGATTATGATGTCGACGCATGTCCACGGTATTCTGTCCGTGGTTGGCGCATGCAATGTCATTCGCGCTCCATACCACCATGGCATTGAGGCCCCTGCAATAATGTCTTTGTTTCACATATGCTGGAAAATCATTGGCCCAGTAGCTCCAGATATTCTCGTTTAACTCGCGTCACTTTTTGATGGAGGCATTGTCGCTGTCTAGCATGAGGCCTCTGGCTTCGCGGATCATCCTGATCATGTTGCGTTGCTCGAGAGTGCACTCATACTGGTTGTTGAGAATAGCTGTGGTACGGGTTTCCTGTGTATCGAAACGCTGGTTACGCAATTCTTCCATACCATAGCGGGTGTCTCCACCAGCCTCTGGCAATCGAACGCAATCTTGGCCTATCGGCGTGTCGTTCTGTCTAGACCATTATTTATAATTGCCAAAGGAGAATGCCCACATCCTGATGTCGTCGCGGATCATGGTCGACAAATGCTCGAGAGTAGCGCCGCCCATGTATTCCGCGCGGTTGAGGCACGACATAAATAGCGGTACGAGAGCAACGTTTGATGCCTTGGCGAGATCTTCTCGCTTCTGTGCAGTGTTGAGCTCGTCGATGCCGTAAGCTGGGTACTTCTTGTGTTTTGCACTCTTGGCCCCTTTCTTGGCCTGCATAATCCACGTTGAGTCGGTGTATCAGTTGGTCCATTTGTATGCGTGCCCTGATGGACCAAATGCATGATGCAAGAGTAGTCCCAAGTCTTCTTGTACGAGGGAACACCACCCATTATCTGAAAGAAGAGTCGAAACCAAACGACCACCACAGAAAGCGCTGTACTTTGCTTGGTCCAGCTCGAGTGGGTCAACATCAGGGCCAGGGGTAAGACCAGGGTCGAGTTGGCCGATCTGGTCAGCGGCTTCGCCAAAGAAGTCGTTGCCCTCGTTGTATGGTTGCCAACGATAGGTACTTGTCATATCCCCGTCATGATCTGATATTGCCACCCAGCCTTCTGGATGATCGGATGGTGTTGCCACCGTCTTGGAGTATGATCCGATACCTCCAAAACCTCCGCGCGCCGTCAACCATGTGGTGAGCTTGCGGCGAAATTTGCCTGTTTGGTTAAGGTCGGAAAATGCTCTCATGTTGGTGACCAAATTATCCTCAACAATGTGGCCGATGTGTCCAGATGTATCTGATGTCCTGGCTACGCCAGGTGGGCGTGTAGGTAACTTGGCCGTTGTACGATCAAGTTTAGGAGCATAGCATGGAGTTAGCAATCCATTGCTGTATACATCGGATGGTGCACAAAGACCATTTGAATAGTATATTTGTGTATCCTGAACGCTGTCCTCGGCATGCTGTCCCAGTACTGCACTGCCAATCTTAGACCAATCGTTGTGAATCATCGTCCACTCCGTTTTCAATATCATCGTTGTAAAGTTCTCTGGTGGGCACTTGCGGTGCGTTCCTGGGATCACCGTTTTCAAATGATCATGTAAACCACGAACACTTTCTTGTACGGGCGGATTACGCTTGAAGAGACTGGAAAGCATACACATAGCCCGCATGAATGATAGCCACGGTGTAGCTGTAAATGTGCTGTAGTCATAATTGGCGTTGCCGCCGACTGATCCGCTCGTGTCATTGATCCAACTCTTGACGTCGGCGGACGCAGAGCGGGTAATTTCTCGAATAGCGGATTCGTCGGGCACGCGGAGATCAAACTCTCCACTGCGATCAGCACGCCGTTGATGCATGTATATGTAACCATCATCAGGATCACGAGGACGGCCAGTTTGAGCGTGGTACGTGAAGCCCACGCGGTCGTCGTCCTTGGCGTTCGAGTCGCACTCAACGTCGTAGCCGATGGGCCAGCCGATGAGGTTCAGCGGCTGTGCCTGATCCATCTCGTGGATGGGGGTATCGGGATTAGAACCGATCCCGCTTATTTTCGCCTCGCACGCGGCGAACAGGATGCCTGTAATCTTTGTAGCTCGAGTCGTAAAATTGCTGCGGCATGAACGTATAAGTAATGTCCTAAATCTCTCTGCATCTTGTGGAGGCGAGGGAGGATGGCGGGGATATCTACCGTGCGGGGAACGTGCGCGTGAACGAGGTGCGCGCGACGCAATAGCTGCGGCCGGTACACCAATGTGGTACATGCATGCGCATATTCCCTCGTGATTGGCTTGTCCCACACACCGAAATCCGCATTCTGATCCTACTTCGCCCCATCTTTCTTTTTCTGTGAGTAATATTTTGCATACTTCCGGGCATCCATCCAGTTTTGGAGGTTCCGCAACATGAGGTGAACCATCGGGCCTCCGAGGCCCTCGCAGTGGTTTCCAGGGTTTCTTTGGAGGACACTGTACCGGAGCAACGGGAAAGATGAGTGAGTGTTCCAAGAGATCCCTCCAGAGGTCTGCTTTCTTCGTCTCGAAATGTTTGGTCATCATATCTGCGATCTGCTCCTTTGTACCTACGTATTTGAGCTCGATATGTTCGAGTTGGCATGTCTCGCATATCCAATCCAGGTTGATACGATGAGTACGATGAAGATGACGAAGTGCTGGTGTACGTCCTTTTTGGACAATTTTGATCACGGCCTGGTTATCCTCGAGGACGATAAGACGCACTTTGGGAGAACTAATCTCTTGAGCCGGTTCTGGATCCACGTGCAATACTGTACCCTCATGGGATATTGTACGTCTCTTTGGAGTATTAAGCGGTAGTTGCCCACGGCTAGGAGAAGATCCCCGAGTAGGGGGTGCCTTGCGAGGCGATGGCTTACGCTTCTTTTTGACTGCCAATGTCGGACACATCGCCGGGTCGGCGTGTCGATGGCAGCTCAGGCATGCATTCTTCTCTTTGCATGTTTTGGCAACTCCCGCCACGGCTTCCCATAATGAGACTAGTGGTAATCCTTCCAGTCGTAGTGCTGAGTCAAGAGCAACGATCTCGGACTCAGTAGATGAATGTGAGACAACCGTTTGTTTCTTACATACAGCGTTGACTGGAAAGAACGTATTGGGTCCAACAAGCGCGGCAAAAACGCCGGTAGTGGATTGGGATGATGTAATGCAATCAGCGAACGAGGCGTCAGTAAAGAGCATGATTGATAACTTGTCTGACGAATCACCTATCCATCCGTGCAAACAATGTGTACGCGTCGTTTTGATGTAGCATATCAACCGATGTAAACGTTTATCACACGTAGTATTCCATTTTGTAATTTCTCTGGCCAGCATACATACTGGATGTAGAAGATCGAAACGACAGCAACGTGCCAGGTATATGATCTTCATTAGTACACTCGCCGCGTCCTGGCCAAGGATGCCCTCGTCGGAATAGTCGGAATCCGTGAAGGAGGTGTCCTCAATGCCAGGAGTTTCGGCGTCATTTAGGTCATCGTATGTGACGGGTATGGGATCTGTCGTGGTAGATGTCGCGTTGACCGATTTTGCTGGGCTGGATGATCGTGGCCGCGCATTGAGCACACTAGTAGGTCTGGCGACCGACCCGGAGGATGCGGGCGATTTGGATCGCGAAATCCTCGGCGAGTCGGATCGTTTCCGACGTGACCCTGGTCCCTGGGCGCGCTTGGAGGCGCATTCCAGGTATCGCTCAATGCACTGATCGGTAAAACCAAGCATATCATGTCGAATTCCACGAACCTGTTTGGCCGTATTGTAATCTTTCTCATTGTGTACGGGCAACATAGGGCGTATGGTAGACATCTTTTGTCGAAGATAGTCTGCGGTACATCATATGCTTGTTGTCCACAACCAAGATATTGTGAGTATGGAGTAGGTGGGTCCAAGTCAATACCGCTTTTGCGAATATAATCCCAGCCAGTCTGTAGATTGTGAGATAGGCCGGCTAATTTAAAGTCGTCCACATATACTGAAAGTATCAGTCCCAGTTTGTTGTGTCTCCATACACATTCCCATCCTGAAATAGGCTCGAAACCAACGCTTTCTAAGCATGTACGGCATTTTCGTTCCCAAAAGACACCTGCGAGGGGGTGCCCGTATAGTGCCAATCGTAATCGGCACACTGGATTCTTGTATTTTGACCATGATGTCGGTTGTCGCCATTTAGGTATGGTAATCCAAGTACCAACTGGATCGATTCGTCCGTCGCCGTATAATAATGCCTGCGTGTAGGCTCCAGGTGCATCACTTTGTTCTCCCGCATATTGTGGCAATAATGCAGTAGCGTCGCAAAGTTTGGAAGCCTCAATATGCGAAGCACTGGAAGCGGCGTCGGCGAATATGGCGGCCAAACCAGTTTCGTCTTTGCCTGTATTGCCCTGAACCACCACTCTGCCCTTGAATTTACGTAGATCAGGTGGAAGTTCCTCGTGTTTGACTGAAGATAGCTCCAAGATGTTGAAGAAATGAACTTTCGTCCCAGTGCGGATAGCTTGTGACTCAATATCAGCTTTTTCTGCAACAGTCTCCAACATCCACGTTTGTTTCTTTTCCAATATGTCGCATTCTTTTCGTAGGGCTTCTTGTGCACGTGGTTATGCGGCAACTTCTTTCTTAGTCAGGCTTCTGGTAACTAGTGCCGGGCGTGACCATGGGGAATCGGGTATTTTGTCCCTGTGTGCCGGTGTGTAGGTGGTCTCACGTGGCATAGTTGGTATTGCTACCGACTGGGTGAACTGGCGTATGAGCGGGTTCATGGTCCCAAAGTCGGTTCCTTCACTATCGACAAGTACCAAAGCACGTTCTTCTCCATCGTGCTGTTGTGGTGATTGGCGGTAGTACAGTACCGTAGTAATGTCACGTGGCCCACCAGGTAATTTGGCATACAGTATTTGTTTGTTTGTCACGCCTTTGACGTTTTCATCACGGATGACGGTGCCATTGTCGGTGTCGTATGTAATCCGTCGTTCCACAATATTCCATGTGGGTCCGCCGGATGCAGTGGTACGGAAATTGTTGACCTGTTTGTCCTGTCTTGTCTACACTCGTAGTGCAGCTCGGTCACGAATCTCACGAGCCCGTTTAACGTCGTCGGCGTAGTCGATTTCCTTCTTTTGTTGTCCACGAGATAGGGTTTTCCAATGCTCGGGAAGAATGTGATCAGGACGTGTAGTAGTCTGTATACGTGTTTCGCGTCCTCGGACCACCATTGTGCCGTCTGGCGTTGTTTTTGGAAGCTCATAGAATCGAATCGTGCCTGTCCACGGCTCGCTTAACTCTCTGTGGTCGTTGGCACTGACACCATCCCAAACATCGCGAAAGTCACTTTCTCCTTCAAAAGTAGAAGTTGTTTTGAAATCTCGTGTCACATCGAGTTGATCAACAAGTACAGGTATGTTCATGACGTCGTCCGTCGGGATGAACAATTTCTTGCGTGGGGTACGAATACGTCTGATGACGCAATATCCGCGCTGTTCCCAGCAGTCGGGCTCCGGCGCTGGTGCAGCAACTTCAGAGGCCGATGCTTGGATATCAGCGGCGTTGTCTTCCGTTGTCATCATAGATGGGTCATCCCATTCTTTAGGGTAGGAAAGTGGACGATCGGGCATTGGTTTATCACCCAAGGGGCGAGAAGAGGATGCCTTGACCTCGTCGTGTGCCTCAGGGTTATGATGTCGTAGAGTACCTTCTTTCACTGGGTAGGTGAACTTGCCATCAGGGATGATGATGTCTTTGACTCTGTGCACGTGACACAATTCACCATCAGGATTCTTGGCGCATGTAGCCGTGTCCAAGACAAGGTAGTCACCTGACCATCGTCCACCAGAATGTAAGTGGTAACCCATGAATAACCCTTCCCGAGTATTTTCTTTAAACTTTACAGTCTCGTTGTTAATCTCGGGGTTGAGGCATTTCCAGAAGATCCGGGCACCGAATGGCATGCAGTGCCCGGGAAAGCTTTCGCCAAATCGTATTTCATGAGCTGTCTTATCTGCATGTTCCTCATTGAGGGCAGCAACGCCCGTGGATGTATGCACAAAATTGTGTCCACAGCAAAAGGCTTGCATGGCCTCTTTCCACCATTCGTGTCCCAAACCAGACATATGTAACACAGCTCTCGCACCGAGAATGACAATTTTGACGACGCGCTCGATCAATCCATTCGTTTGCGGACGATGTGGCGTACTCGTGTCGTGTCTCCATCCCAGTTGGCGGCAAGCCTTCTGAAGCTCTCCAGAGTTGTCTGAGTAGATGTGCTTCACCTCATCGTTCGCGGCGATGAATTGTTGAAAGGATGCCTTTGTGGTAGCTGCGTCTTTGTGTAGTGCTGGGTAGGCCATGAAGATGCCGGTGTATCTGTCTAGGACAACAAGTGCATACTTGTCGCCGTGTTTGTCTGCGGCATCATCTTTGGCCAGGACGACATGGTCGGCAGTTAAAGCCTCGCCAAACTTCTTCGGGGCAAAAGAAAAGAAAAAAAAAAAAAAAACAAGAATAAAAAAAAGAAAAAACAAAAAAAAAAAACAAAAAAAAAAAAAAAAAAAACAAAAAAAAAAAAAAAAAAAAAAAAAAAAAAAAAGAAAAAAAAAAAAAAAAAAAAAAAAAAAAAAAACAAAAAAAAAAAAAAGAAAAAAAAAAAAAAAAAAAAAAAAAACAAAAAAAAAAAAAAAAAAAAAAAAGAAGAAAAAAAAAAAAAAAAAAAAAAAAAAAAAAAAAAAAAAAAAAAAAAATAAAAAAAAAAAAAAAAAAAAAAAAGGAAAAAAAAAAAAAAAAAAAAAACAAAAAAACGGGGCAAAAGCCTCGTAGGCGTTATCCTCGTCGGTGGGGGCTGCCGGTGCATGTGGCTTGCGCTGTCGTCGACACGGGGCATTCTGCGCCATCGTGCGAGAACAAATCTCACAGTCAGGATGTTTTGGGCTGTGAGTCATGTAATGCATCGGGTCGATCGGTTTCTTCTGTCTGTTGGGAAGAACTCGATCATTGTCGCGATGCATTCGCGCGGACGTCTCTGTCGGCATGTCGTTATCTGCTTGAGCTATATCTACTAGCCCCCCGCATTGTGGAGGAGAACGCTGCGTCTGAGACGTAGGCGATTCGGTGGGTGTGTCCACGTTAGGCTCGTCTGTGTTTGTGTCGGGAGGTTCTTCGACCGTGGTGGTCCGTGCTCCTCCTCCCTCTCCGACATGTGGTCTCTTGGGGCAGGTCCCTATGTGGGGCCGTAGCTCGTCTGCAGTGGTTGACTGCTCTGTAGTTTTGCAGCGCCAACAGATGTCGTTGCAGCGGGCGGATGAACGCTTGCGCTGACGACGTCGGGGTGCTGACGAAGTGCATGAACGTGGTGGTGGTATCAGTGTCAAGTCGTCGAGTCGTAATTCTGGAACTCTATTGTTGACTGGAATCTTATACCATTGGCCCCCCGGATCCTGAAGCAAGTAGCCCAGCTCAGGATCCCAAAGCTGCCGAAAGCCATCAACCTCGATCAATATCCCAACTGATAGTAAAGATGGACAGTCTGGCAAGGCAAGGGCTGAACTGTGTAAGCCAACCTCGGGTAGCCGTATGTCGTAGTGCTCGTTGACAGTGCGATCACCATTGGCGGTTTCCAGAATATGCTCTTCGCGAATAGATATGCGATCCGATTCGGTCTGCGTCAGTTCGTGTTTTCCCTGAATATGATGAGCAGAACCGCTGTCGAGAACCCAAGATCGTGTCAATGCAGCAGTCGAGCGTGGTGGGTCGACTTGCATCGTCGTTGTCTTCGTCTGGGCTGTCTTTGATGACTGCTTAACAGTGTCGTCATATTTTCGGATCGCAGTTGGTGTGGCCACCGACTCTTTGTTGTGTCGGTAGTCATATAGGTCAGAGTACCATAGCTGTGCCTCTTTTTGACATTCTCGTAAGGCATCCGCACTTTGATCCCACCATCGTTGTGGTAACGGGTCTGGTACATTGACGATGTCACCCTCGTTCGGCATCTCTTTCCATTTATCCAATCTGGCCCTGCCAGATACGGTATGTAAATAGTACTCCACGTTACGTATGTCGAAGCGTATCCGACGACGTGTCTTGGTAGATATCGCTGTGGCCTTGGTGTTGGCCATGAGGGTCTTGTCACGGATGACGTAACTGCGGTCGGAACGGCGTGAACGTCGAAAGTTGGCAGGAGAACGCGCTCTGGCGTGGGGTGAGCCACGGGACGAGCCATGACTCAAGGAACGTCTGCCACGTCCTTTGTCACTGCCATGTGATCTATCACGGCCGCGTGGACTACCGCGCCCGCCGCCGCGATTGTCTCGCCCTCGGGAGGTAGATCCCGAAGATCTGTCGTATCGACTTCTCGATTGACTGCGAGAGTCTGGGGACCTCCTGGATGTTGAACGAGATCGGTCGTATTGGCGTCGGTTGTCACGTCCATGGCGCGAGTCGCTTGCGTAGCGGAACCCCCGGCGTTGTGAAGAACGTTGGCTTCCTGATCCGCGGGATGGTGATCGGCCGCGGCTATCCTGGCTGGAGGTCCGTGGTCGACTCGGGCTTCGCTCAGGAGTCGTTGCACCAGGTGTAAGATGAGCGTATTTGCATTTGTCGCCTTTTGGGCACTTATTCTGTGCGAAATCTTTACACTGTGCGACGTGTGGAAAGTTGCACTTGTCGCCTCTGGCACATGTGTTGCGCTTGGCGAAATCGAAGCAAAATGGTTTCGATGCTGGCTTCTTGTGATTCGCAGGAGTGGACATACTACGGCGGGAGTTGCCACCAGCCGTCGATGTTCTGGAAGATTTGTTGTTCTTCCAATCCCTGGAATATGTATGCAAAGCCTTGCACCGTTCACCATTGCGACAATTGCCTTTCTTCCAGGCGGCGCGCACGTTGACTTGAGAACGTGTCTCATGTTCGTACCGTAACTTGTTTTGATTCTTCTCCAATTGTTTAAGCTCCAGTATGTCCAGGACACGCTGTCGGAGCCAATCGTAGGTACGATTCGGGTCGCTCATCTTCATGCGCTGGTACTCGTACATGTCCTGTTTCATCCATACATGTCTCCGAATCTGTGTACGAAACAGCGATTCCAAGATCTTTGGATCGGGTGCTTCTCGGCGCTCCAAGAGTAAAGCGTCCCAGTCAGTAATAAAACGTTGCAAATCGTCATCTCTCATCCTCAGTTCTTTAAGGCGCTCGAAATCGTGCAGGTCGTCGTCAACCTCTGTCACGTTGTAGGACTGTAGGATGTGCCAGTAAATCTGGCGTCCTTTGAGCATGCGTCCTGCTTTGTGCTCTCTAGTTTCGATGAGCCTGATTTGGTAGCGTAAGTCCGAGGATAAGATGTCGCTCAGAGCGGTAGCGAGTTTGCAATCGATGCTCTCAAAGTCCCCACTGTCTTGTAAGTCCTCGAATGTACATTCGGGCTGTTCAGCCACGCATAAGAAGGCGTATGCCTTGGATGGTCGCCCTGAGGCGGCCCCGAAGTTCTTCCGTACTTTTTGCTGCCACTCGAGCAGCTGCGTGATCTTAGGCAAGACAGGGACTCGGACGGTGTCTGACTCCTTGACAGGAGTTGTAGTATGGACCGAAACCGCAGACAGTGGTTGTGAGGGTATCGGTGCACCGTCAGTAGTTGGTTCTGTGCGCACAGGAGACACATGGCGTGTCTGTGCAGAAGCTGCCGCGGAGGCTGCTCCTGGTGACGTACGTCGTTGTTGTCCTGCAGAAGCTTGTGGTGCTTCGGCGGACGCTGCGTCGGCCTGTGCAGGTCGGTTGCAGGTCGAAGGTGGAGATTGGTGTCGTTGGTGTGGTCGATCAGCTGATTCGTCCAGCACGTCATGTCTTCGTGTATGCGTGCCACCTTTTGGCGTGTATACTCATCAGTATCCCGAGAACGTTGTGAATACCGATCAAGTCGTTGCTCGCATGCTCGGAGACGGGCGCTTTGCGCCTCCAGCTCGCTTTCCAGACGTGCGAGGTGACCCTCTACACGTACCTTCTCAGTATCTCTTTCACGAATAACCTGGGAGAGCTCCAACTGCGTGTGGTCCGCCGCCTTCTCAACCTCCTGCAACCTGTCAGTGAGGCGGGCGAAATCGTAAACCGTGGGAGGAGAATCCAGCTGGCCAGTCTGGGCTCGTCCGACACGCAACTCTGCCAGGGCGCCATGCACACCAGGAAAACGCTGCTCGATTTCAGAGATCCGGTTAGCGAGTGGCTGCACGACAGCGTTGGTCGCATCAAGCCTTTGAGTGATGACTCTCTCAGTGCGCTGCAACATGTCGATCAGGTTCGACGAGTTGGCGTGTGCTTCGTTGCGAAGCGTCGCCGTAGTGTGGTCTAGATAAGATCGAAGATCATTGATCTGAGACTGAACGACGCCAAGGTCGGTGGCCTCGGCTGGTGTTGGTCGGTTGCGGAGCTGGTCGTGGATCTCATCGTGTAAAACCCTGACTGCTGAAACGCCTGTGTCGCGTACGAGCACGAGCTGTTGCTCCATCTGCGCGAGGTAGTTGCGCAGGTTCTCGACCATCGCCGTTCGTTCACCTGAGTGTGACACCTCACGATCAACCTGGTACTGCAGTTCACCTATGATGCGTCGATCTTCGGCGATCCTGGAATCAATGATCCCTAAGGCGCCGTCCAGATCGTGGCGTATGGCTGCAGTGTCGGCGGCGTTCGTCTGAACGCTCTGCAGTAGTCCAGAGTATTGCCTGGACACGAAGGTTTCAACCTGGCCCCTGAGCTCAGCTATTTCACATGCGGCGGACGTTTCCGCCAGCTGGTCGTCTGAGATGGAGAGGTGGGGGGCGTCAGCTTCCCTGTGTCCCCTGTCGCGGGGAGTGCATGGCCTCTGAGAGGCAGTGCGCGGGCTCGACCTACTCTCGCCGCATGGGCCTGGGGCTCCACGGCGGTTGCGCGCGGACGAGCTGCGACTCGGACCATGTGTGTGTGGTGTCTCGTCCGATGATACCTTGGGGTACTGCGTCTGCGGCTGTGCCGCCACTGGTCTACTGAGTTCCTCAAAGGTGGCTACGTGCTCCGCCACGGGGACGGTCGCAGGGCTGGGGGTACCAGCACCTGAAGTCCATCGGCGGTTAGCGCGAAAGCGCCCTGGAGTGTCATGACCGGTGAGGCTTTCGCCTGACGCGGTTGGGATTGCTCCCGACGGGGAAGGGGATGGAGGATCGAAGGTAGGCGTGTGGAACTCCTTCCTTCCTGTTCCTACTCCTTCTCCTGTCCCCCCGCGGGCGGCGCTGCGGTGGAGTTCAGCAGCTAGTCGCGCCTCGGGTCCGTCGGAGCTGGGGGGGGGTATCTGGAACACCAACGCAGTCCACACTAAGGCTCCCCAACTCGTCACCGAGCCGTCGTGCCGTCGGAGAGCTCGGACGCGAGGCCCCGATGGACCCCTTGCGGCGCATGCGCCGCAGGGGCTCCGTCGAGGCCGCGTGCGAGGTCGCAACGTGCGGTTCGGTGAAAGGTGAGCTTGAAAGGGCTGATAACCTGTGTATGGGGTTGAAGTACCAGGGTACAGAACCCCTGATCCGTTGGTAGAGGGAAGGAAGGATAGATGGATGTCTTTCCCTCCTGCACGATCAAAGGTCTGATCGATCTGTCCCAATACCTGAGCCCAAACGGCCAGGCGCAGGAGAGGTAAGGATAAGGAGTATATATGAGGGTATTACACGGGTTCTATTCACAACTGGAGGCCCTCAGAAGGTCGCCCCCATCATGTTCCCGGAAGGCGGTCCGGGGACATGATTCCGCGCCTTGGAGGAGTATTCTGTGCTTTCCGAGGCGCCTTCCGAGGCGCCTTGGACGACGTACCTATGTTTATATAGATTGTCCTTCTCCTGTGTACACAGTCCTACATGTCTTACGTAATCGGTCTATAATACTGTAAATATACAGAGCCCTCGCGAGAGTCTCTCCAAGCGGCCCACTGGAGGCCATCATAAGGTCGTCCCCGTTCATGTTCCCGGAAGCTGGTCCGGGAACATGATTCCGCGCCTTGGAGGAAGTATTCTGCGCTTTCAGGAGGCGCCTTCCTGGCGCCTTGGACACGCACACGTTTTCTATAGATTGTCCTTCTCCTGTGTACCAATCCTACATGTCTTACGTATGGGTCTTATATATAATAACGTATATATTAACGCACACACACACACATATATATAAGATAATATATAATATATTATATATATATATATATATATAAATAATATATATATATATATGATATATATATATATATATATATATATATATATAATAAAACCCTACCCCTCCCCCAAGCCCTCCCGAGTCGTGCCACTGCCGTCCACGTATTTCAAATTCTTCCCCATGTATACAGGCCCCCAATATGCCTAAAAATGGCCCTGAGCGCGCCCCGAGACGCCTCCAGGGGAGCCCAACAGGCCTCCGAGAGGCCCCCAAGAGGCCCACTGGAGGCCCTCAGAAGTCGTCCCCATCATGTTCCCGGAAGGCGGTCCGGGAACATGATGAGGGTGGCGCTTCAGGGCCATCCATGACGTGACGCCCTTTCCAGTCACGAGCAGGAGGAGAAGGCGCAAGTAGTATAGCTCTCCAGCATTCGGCTTCACGTCCGCTGGCCCCGCGCGAGTGGTTGGGGTTGAGGGGCGCACAGCGTAACGGCGTGCTTGTGTACATCGACGGCGCGCGGAGGAGGAGTCACTGAGAGCCACTACAAGCCACTAGGTGCCACAAAGCAGGACTTGGATAGGAGAAGATCTGATCACCGCAGAGTACACAACATCCGACGAGCGGGCCTGCGACCCATAGCACACAAGCGTCATGGAGTCCGCCAATTGCCCGCCGACGGTGCCTCAAACGTGTACTAGAACCTAAGCGCGCGCGTAGCGCGCGTGGTTCTATAGTATATATATATGTGTATATATATATATATACTATTAATATAAATATATATATATATATATATATATATATATATATATAGAATATATATGTGCAAGATTGCCATTGCGGCTCCATGCCGCGCCGTGATGCTTTCAGGATCGGGGCGCAGGCGGCAGGCGGAGCGCGGGAGATAGAAGAGAGCGCGAGAGAGAGAGAGAGAGAGAAAGAGAGAGAGAGAAGACATATATATATATATAGATATATATATATATATATATATATATATATATAATAATATATATGTATACTAGAACCACGCGCGCGCTTCGCGCGCGCTTAGGTTCTGTCGAGTCACAGACCCAGGAATCGTTGTGAGCAGAAATTGGTGACGCGAAGCGTCGTGGGGGCGTCCTTGGACGTCTGGGGTCTCCTGGGGCCTCTTGAGGGGCCTCCTGGGGGCCTCCTGGCGGCCTCTTGGGGCGAAGGCTCGAGCTTGCGGTTCGTGGTCCCCCTCTGGGCCCCCTCTTGGGCCCGTCTTGGGTGTATTTATATATCTATTAAAAAAAATATATATATATATATATATATATATCATAATATATATATATATATATATATCATATATATATAGATTGGTATATATATATATATATATATACTAGAACCACGCGCGCGCTTCGCGCGCGCTTAGGTTCTGTCGAGTCACAGACCCAGGAATCGTTGTGAGAAGAAAATGGTGACGCGAAGCGTCGTGGGGGCGTCCTTGGACGTCTGGGGTCTCCTGGGGCCTCTTGAGGGGCCTCCTGGGGGCCTCCTGGCGGCCTCTTGGAGCGGAAGGCTCGAGCTTGCGGTTCGTGGTCCCCCTCTGGGCCCCCTCTTGGGCCCGTCTTGGGGCCCTCTTGGGCCATCTTGGGCGCCTCTTGGGCCGTCTTGGGGCCCTCTTGGGCTGTCCTGGGGCCCTCTTGGAAGCTTCTTGGGCCGTCTTGGGGCGGTCTTGGGCGTCTCTTGGGCCGTCCTGTAACGTCGGAAGGCCCGAAAGGCGACTTTGTTGAAAATGTACGTTTTACGAAGGGAATGGGTCAATGTTTGCGTCTAGGGGCCCTCTTGGGACGCATGTTGGAGGCTTCTTGGGGCGTCTTGGGGGCGTCCTTGGACGTCTGGGGTCTCCTGGGGCCTCTTGAAGGGCCTCCTGGGGGCCTCCTGGCGGCCTCTTGGGGCGGAAGGCTCGCGCTTGCGGTTCGTGGTCCCCCATCTGGGCCCCCTCTTGGGCCCGTCTTGGGGCCCTCTTGGGCCATCTTGGGCGCCTCTTGGGGTTGGGGGGGGGGGGGGGGTTAGGGGACTTGGCGGTTGGAGGGGGGTGGTGGGGGGACATCTTGTTGGGCCGTCTTGGGGCCCTCTTTGGGCTGTCCCTGTGGCCCTCTTGTGAAGCTTCGTTGGGGGGGGGGCCGTCCTTTTTTTTGGGGCGGTCTTGGGCGTCTCTGGTCCGTCCTGTAACGTCGAAAGCCCAAAAAAGAACTTTTGTTACCTAACAGCGAAGACTGATAGGTTTTCTAGTGGTCTCAAAAGAGCTCACAGATCACTCCACAGGGGGGTCCGGGCAGGTGTTGGGGCGTTTCCGGGCGGCATGAGCCGGGCTCGTTTTTCACCAACAGTCACACACTTCGTGCTCTTCGCCTTCCCAGAACTCCAGTCCCAGGCCACATTCTGGGGGGCCGGATGCAACAGTCACACACAAAGTGCTCTTCGACATCCCAGAACGCCATTCCCGGGCCACATTCTGGGGGGCCGGATGCAACAGTCACACACTTCGTGCTCTTCGAGTTCCCAGAACGCCATTCCCCCCTTTCCCCTCCCGTGCCAACATTTTTGATTCCCGGGAGGGAGCAACTGTAGGCCACTTCGTGCTCTTCCATTTCCCAGAACTCCATTCCCGGGCCACATTTTGGATGCCCGGAGCCAACTGTAGGCCACTTCGTGCTCTTCCATTTCCCAGAACTCCATTCCCGGGCCACATTTTGAATGCCCGGAGCCAACTGTAGGCCACTTCGTGCTCTTCGAGTTCCCAAAACTTCCATTCCTGGGCTACCAGGAGGAGGAGGGGAGGGGGAGGACTACCAGGAGGAGGAGGAGGAGGAGGAGGAGGAGGAGGAGGAGGAGGAGGAAGAGGAGGAGGAGGACGAGGAGGAGGAGGAGGAGGAGGAGGAGGACATTGCCGGGCAACATTTTGAATAGCCAGACGCTTCATATTCCTTCCGCCACAGCTGTGTTTGGTTCAGGACTTGCTAGTGACACTGCAGTCCTCTGCATGCAATTGGCCACTACATTCATTCACTGCAGTCCACTGAGTTTTGATTGCAATGGCGTTCCCCTGGCCGTACCCCCATGTCCAACGTTCATCCGCAGCCTCTGCTCCGCGAGGCTTGTCCGAAGTGTCGCCGCCTCGCGGTGCTTCTCAGCCTGCGCCGCCTCGCGGTGCTTCTCAGCCTGCGGAGGAAGGTGGACAGACGCCTGGTTCTGGCGCTGTGCAGCCTGCGTCTTTCACGGTCGCCTCGTTCAATTTCGGGTTCGAGCAGGGCATGATGACTGGCAAGCAGGCGGCCACTCACTGCGCTAACTTCGGAAGGTTGTGCGCCAAGATAGTGGAGACCGCTGATGCTGATATGGTCTGTGGCTGCGAGGTCGGTGCGTTCCGTTAAGGCTTTCGCCGAGCAGGGATCAACGTGACAGACATCCTCAGTAAGCCTTTCGGTGATGGCATTCGCTTCTTGGAGGTCGACAACTACTTGACTCTCTGGGGGTTCCGCGGTGCTTCTCAGCCTGCGGAACTGACTCTGTGCGAAGACAGCAAAGTTTTCAGGCCTCCTAGCGGCCGAGATATTGATGCTGTTATTTCACATTTTGAGGTGAACAAACCAGGCCATGACAAGTTCCACGTGGTGATCGCCAACATGCACATCGTGTGCGGCAAGAAACCGCCGACCATCCAGATTCGAAAGCGGACAGTTCGCCATCTCCGCTTGCACCTGGACGGCCTGGCCAAGATTCCTGAGAATCTAAACCAGGCAGTCGTTCTGCTTGTAGTCGGCGACGACAACCTCACTTTCCAGGAGGCGCGGGAGGCTTACCAGCGCCAGCAGAACGACGAGAAGGTATGGGAGGTCCATGCCACTCCGGCCGACCTCAAAGGCGACCACGTCGCGGTCTGCGGAGCAGTCGCCCGTTTCTGCTCCATTGCCGTTGGCGCGTCTTTTACGGATCGTGGCCTGCGCAACGACGCACACGATGCGGTGGCGGTTGTGCTCACTCTCCCTGGTGCTATTCAGCCTGGGGAGAGCAAGAGGCGGAAAAGTGTCGTCGAAAACGTCTCCGACGCCGACGTCAGCGTACAGGCGGACCGCGAGTCTTCTGTGCATTGGGATCGGTCGCCGAGTTCTGCTCCTCCGCTTTCACCGACTTCACCGGGTGATCCCGACTACGTCGAGGATGTCGTTCAGAATCGCGCGGACGACTTGCACAGGGAGCTGAGGAAGCTTTGGGACGACAGGTACGACGAGGAGTACGATCCGAAAGTTCTCCATCATCTCAGTCTCTTGCTTTTCAAAAAGAGGAAGTCCACGGAGCCAGCGGACACTGATCCAGCTGGCGCTCCTCAGCCTGGCTCGGAATATGACACGGCCTTTGCGTCTCAGGAGGAGACTGGCCGAGCCATTCTCTCTGTCCTAAAGCTTCGACATGACTTTCTGCGGAGCAAGAACATCGACGACATGCGCTACGTTCTCACGGAGCCTGAGCGCCAGGAATTGGTCAGAGTAGCTCGCGACCAGTGCGAGCAGTCGCGGCAGCAGCGTGCGCTTCAGGAACGGGATATCGAAAAGGGAAAAGCGAAAGGCAAGTCTGCGTCACAAGGGGGCCATGCGGTTCCGCAGGGTCCGAACAAAGGGCCAGGCGGTAAGAAAGGTTCTCACGGTGCTTCTCAGCCTGCGGGAAAAGGTGGCCAGGCCAAGTGTGCAGGTCTGGGTAGCGTCAACAAGTTTGTGAAAGACCAGAAGCGTAAGCGGTGGCATCGCCATTTGCAACGTGTGGCCGGTACCAAACAGATCTGGGAGGTGCTGGCCTTCTCAGGGCGCTTCGACGTTGATTGGCTAACGCAAGCGTTGCAAGCTGATCACAGTGAGGGCCGTGATGCAGCAGTTCCCGAGGAAGCTCTGCGGCAACGGCGGCGCCGGCTGCACCACCAGAAGGCCGAGGCCATCGCGCGCTACAACGAGGGGGAGCGGCTTTCCCTATATCTGTCTGCCCAGGCTGGCCAGGCAAAGCCGAACTTCACGCGCAGGCAGCAGGACGTGTTGCAGATGTTTGAGGGCGGAGCGCTGCTTCAAATCCGCAACCAAGCGATTCTGGCGTGCGGGCACGGCCGTCTGTTCAGGGGCGATGGCGACTACCTGGACATCGGCGGCAGCACGGGCGGTGGCTCCAGGCGCATCATCGATTCTTGGCAGCCGCCGGACTGGCGTGACTTCCTCCGAGACGATCAGGACATCTGAGTTTTGCAAGTCTCTCTGCCCGCGGTGCTTCTCAGCCTGCGGTCTGCCGCTCTCCAGCTGCGGTCTCGAGCAGTAGTGTTCGAAGGCATGCGAGTTCCTGCGGTGCTTCTCAGCCTGCAGGTTTCGCAGCCTGCGCTCTGCAGTACAAGTGCTTTTCAGCATGCGACATCCTGCGGTGCTTCTCAGCCTGCAGGGTTCGCAACGTGCGGTTTGCAACGCATTCCTTTTCAGTATGCGAGTTCCTGCGGTGTTTCTCAGGCTGCAAGGCTCCGAGGCTCTTCGCTTCGATGCCAATGTTTTCAGACACCGTAGCTCCGTTCCGTAAACTTCTTCCAAGAGCCGCTCGCAACCTTTTGGGCCGAGCTGTCCTGCACGCTGTCGCAGGTGCACAGATAGGGGCGACACTTTTTCTCACACACGTCAGCGCCGTTTGTAGGCGTCAGAAGAACATGTAGACATTCACGAAGGGCTCAGTCTGTATATCGTCACATCATTACATACGCAGTCGTCGAACACATCGGTGTACATTCAGCGCTTTGTCCTTCTAGCTGGGTCGCTTCGTGCTGAGGCTGAGGATGATGCAGGCTGAGGCTGAGGCAGGCTGAGGCTGAGGCCGAGGCCGACGGCAGACTGAGGCTGAGGCTGAAGCAGGCTGAGGCTGAAGCAGAGGCAGGCTGAGGCTGAGGCTGAAGCTGAGGCAGGCTGATGCTGAGGCAGGCTGAGGCTGAGGCTGATGCAGGCTGAGGTTGAGGCAGTCTGAGGCTGAGGCCGAAGCTGAAGGCAGACTGATGCTGAGGATGAAGCAGGCTGAGGCTGAGGCTGAGGCAGGCTGAGGCTGAGGCAGGCGGAGGCTAAGGCTGAGGCAGGCTGAGGCTGAGGCTGTGACTGCGACTGCCGTTGCCACTGCGACTGTCATCGCGAATGCGACTACGACTGCGAGAACAGCAGAATTCTACAACTGGCTTCTCATCTGAATCTTCAGGGGAATGCTTCCAGATCGCTGTTAGGTTGCTTTGCCGGGATATTGAAAAGTTACGTTTTACGAAGGGAATGGGCCAATGTTTGCGTCTAGGGGCCCTCTTGGGACGCATGTTGGAGGCTTCTTGGGGCCTCTTGGGGGCGTCCTTGGACGTCTGGAGGCCATCTTCAGCATCTCGGAGCCCTCTTGGAGGCCTCTTGGAAATTTCTTGGGCCGTCTTGGGCGTTCCTGGGGCCGTATTGTCTGACCAGGGAGGCCTCCGGCAAGCCCCGACGAGCCTCCAGAGCCCCCGGTCCCCACATTTGCGGTCGTGGTCCCGGCCCCGGGCCCCCAGACCAGGTGCGCCGTTGTGTGTGTATATATATATATATAGAGAGAGAGAGAGAGAGAGAGAGAGAGAAACAGAAAGAGAGAGAGAAAGAGAGAAAGAAGACCCAAAAGGACGACGATCCCTTGTTGCCGCCAGCCACATCGTTATTGCACATATGTTATGTATCATCTGTCCCTCATGTTTCCTCGTCATTGTCACTCGTCGTTTGCGAGCGCGTCTCTGTTGCCGTTTTCGGGAATGATTCCCTGGCCTCCTCTTTGGAAGGCTTTCCCGATATATCGCGAGAGTTTTTGGGGGCTTCTGGCGGTCTTTGAGTGCCTGCCGGATTATACTGGCAACTTTTTCGATCATTCAGCGCATCCCTGGGCGCTGTCCTGAAACCCGCCTTCCAATGCGTGATATACAAGTTTGTAGATGACACATTGCCCGAAGGCAAACACGTAGACATGGCAAATTGAAAGTGCAGAGCGACATATCATCTTCCGAATTATCATTCAAGCGAGACCACTTGTGCGATAACCATGTCAAGCACCATGCATGCGTGAGTTTGTGCATGATAAGGATGCAACGCCATCCGTGTGATAGGACATCCTAACACAGCCCCATGTGATGAATTCCGCATGATACCGCATGTGCGGGGATCCAACTACTTACTAGGTAGGAATCCGCCGACCCCTTGGGGTCCCAGCTTCTGGATCAGTCGTGAGCACAGAAGGGGGACGCACGAACGGGGTGGGAAGCGAGTCCCTGTCATTGGGCGCTTCTGAGATTTCTGAAAGGCCCTTCTGGACCGTCGTGGGGCCCGTTTGGACCTGTTTGGGGCCCTTGTGGGTTGTCGCAGGGGGAGCTGGCCGTCGTGGGGCTCTGCTAGGGGCTTCTTGGGGCTGCCTGGTGGCTTTCTTGAACGCCTTTGGGAGCCGCCTTGGGCCGTCTTGGGCCGTCTCGGCGCTCTTGCGGGCCGCCTTGAAGCTGTCTTTGGCCGTCGTGGGGCTCCCTGGGGCTGTCTTGGGCCCTCTGGGAGCTTTGCGGGGGCCTCTGGATCCGTTTTGGAGCGATGTGGGGGGCCTCTTGAGCCGTTTTGGGGTCTTGGAAAAAAAACGAATATGACGAATCATGCAAGTTATACTCATGGAATGGAACGAGTTTGGTTTGTTCGGCGTTCTCTTTGGACTCTTCTGGGCGTCTCGCGGGGGACCTCTAGGGCCGTCTTGGAGTTACTTGGGGGCCTTTTTTTGTGTTATATATATGTGTGTATATATATATATATGTATTAAAAAATGGGGGGGGGGGGGCGGGGTTTTTCGAGAGTCTCTTGAACTGTTGGAGCCATCTGAAGCTGTCTTGTCTTGGAGCGCGTTTGGGCCGTCTTGGAAATGTTTTGGACCTCTTTGGGGCTGTGTTGGGCGCCCAGGGTGGTCGAAATTCGTTCGGTGCGAGAGTGTGTGGGGGGGGGGGTCACAAGGAGATATAGTATAGATGAATGGCCCGATTGTGAAATAACCCGCCTCGCTCTAGACAAAGGTTTGGTCGTTTCCCCAATCGCGACGCTTCTATCAGAAAACCATTCAGTCTTGTTTGGGTTTCGTGCCGCCCGGCCTCCAGCCCGTCATCGCCCTCATCACGTGTGCCCGTCTCAGTGCTCACCGCGCTGACCCCATCGTCGTCAAACACATCTGGGATGCCGTTCTCCTCACTGAACCCATCGTGATTGTTGGAATTCCCCTGTTCGTCGACATCACCACACTTAGCAGCGCCAGCCTTCTTCCCGCCGGCTCCGTTGAACCAGCGCCACGTCAATTTGCTGGGAGTCCGCCAACGGAGTGCGGAACAAGAGGAGCTAAATCCAACTGGTTCGTGCTTCGAGGACGATGCCATAATGCGTGAGCGGGCGCGCGCATCGGCGGTGGTTCGTAAACATACCGACCGTCCGCTCAAAGCATCTCGTCAATTGATGACCCAGTCTGGAATCCGTCGTTGCCTATCTTTGCGTCCCTCGAGTCCTCTGCGTGCTGGCTGGCGTCCTCAGCTTGTCGCACGCTGGGTGCTGCCATGAACATGCGCTTGAATGACATGTTCTGTCTTCTGCGAATGGTGCAAATCCAAATAGCAACTTGAGCCAGGGAGGAAGATAGAGGCATGGTGGCTCAGAAAGGGACTAGAAGAGAAAGGAGGACGACAGGCGGAGCTAGAACATGAGGGAAGACGAGGATGGGGGAGGGGAAAAGCCATTCTGGGCAGAGCGCAGGAGGTCGTGGCCTCAGAACGCATGGGTGTAGAGGGCGTGGTTGAAATATTAGAAGCAATTTCTCGCATACATGAGGGATGAAAACAACGAGCCTACCTTGGGTTACAAGTGCGTGGTCTGTAAACTTCCTGGAAACTCCCAAAGCCTAGAAAGCCGCCAGGACGCCGCACACCGCGCAGGGTTTGCCCTGTCAGCCTAGGAGGTTCAGCGCACAACGCTTCGTAAATCAGGGTTGGGGCGTTTTTGGCGCCCTTGGTTATAGGTGATGAGGAAGCAATCTGGTACGAGCCGGCACACATTTTTTGAACTCCACGCTTCGCCCCCGCAAGCCTGTCTTTGCAGGCACCATCACTGGCAACGGAGGGAGGTGCCAGAGACGCCGCTTAGCTACAAGACACCTCGAAGACCAGCACGACGATGCCTGAAGCTAGAGCGGACCTATATACAGGGGGAGGCCGCTACCCTCCCCCACCGTGGCCGTTGATGATCGCGTCCGCCCGCGCCCGCAAGGCCCGCCTCCGCTCGTCGCCCACCGCGTCGAACACGAGGGTACCAGCTCACGCGGCACCGCCGGCCGCAGCCGGCCGAGGGCCGCACGCCACGGCAGCGGCCGCCGAGCCTCCAGCACCCGGAGCCAGCGTCGCCGCCGCCGCCACCACTGCCACGGGAGGGGCGCCCGCCTCCGCCGACTGCTGCGCCAGAGCGCGCCCGTCGGCTCCAGCAGCCGCACCCTCTATCACACGAGCAGGCGAAGCCACCGCCGACGCCACCAGGCCACCGCCTGCTCTGCGAAGGCCGTCCGCCCACTCGTCGTCGATGTCGTCGTCAACCGCCATCGCCGCGGGCTCCAGAGCGCCCCCAGCGCCAACGGCCTCTCCAGCTCCATCGGCTCGATCTTGCTGCCTGCGCGCTGCACGCGCACGGCGGCGACGCTGCCGCCGCGCGAGCCGGCACACATAGAAGGCGTAGGAGAAAGAGTACACGGCCCGCGGCAAACATAGAAGACGAGGCATGGAAAGTTCAGAATCGTGCCTGCGGTCGGTGTTGTCTGCTGGTGGTCAATTATGTTGGTTTGTGCGTGTGCTGTGATCCGTGTTGCTGGTCGGTGCTTTGTGCAGGTGGTCGGTGAGTTTCTGTCGTGGTCGATGCTGTTGGCCGATGGTGGTTAGTGGTGCTTGGTGCTCGTGATGCTGCTGGTCGGTGATCGTCGGTGTTGGAGGTTAGGGCTGAGTCGGTGCTGTCGGTGTTTTGTTGTTGCAGTCGGCGGTGGCGAGTGGTCGGTGTGCTGTGCTAGTGCTCTCGCTGCTGTTGCTGCTCGCTTTTTGTTTGTGGATGCTGTTGGTGGTGGAAAGTTTGCATAGTCAGCTGGCTCACGCGAGGAAGTGGTTTTCAAGTGTGTCAAAGCCACGTCGTGTCACTTGCGGCCGCCAGCCATCTTACATCGTCGCTGTCGTGGTGGAAGTATGGCCGTGGGCGAGTGGCTTCCTTGGTGATACTCTGTGTGGCTTCCTCTCTGCACGTGATTCGGCGGACGAAGTCAGACCACAGCTCGTTGTCGTCCGTCGTCTGCATGTGGGCCTGACGGAGAAGGCGGGCTGCTGGATGCATTGTAGTCGATGGGAGCGTCGGGGTGGTCACTGCCGGGGTGGGGTCGCGGTCGTTATGGGTGTCCGTCGTCGGGGTGGGGTGCGTTGAACTGGCGGTCGTCGTGCGTTTTCTCGGTGTTCCGATGATCGCCCTGATCATCCGCCGATGTGTGCGGCGTACCTGCTGTTTGAGAGGCTCCGCTAAGGTCAACATCTATGCGACGTATATCATGGTGGGCATGACGGTGCCACGGTAGAGTCGCAGCCCGTGCTTGAGTGGATAGCGCTTGCTCGTGAGCTCTTTCCCGTCCTGCGAAGCATGCCCATGCAACCCATATGCGACGTTGGATCCCTGTCATCGAAGCGTCTCAGAACGTAATTGTTTGGCCGAGGCCCGAGGCATGTCAGCTTGTCAATGTATGAGAGCATTTCGACATCCACGCTTGCAGCGTTCGCCTTGCGCCTTCGGATGCGAGGTCGGTTGCCATGATTTTCGTCTTGGTTTGATGCTTTTCGAGGTCGTAGGGTCTTGCTGATGTGATCAGGTCTGCTAGTAGCGTCTTCAGATTGGGCAATGTCTGGCTCACCAATAAGATGTTGCCGGCACAGCGGAGATTGGTTAGAGCAGATTCGGCGGCGCGCGCACATGGAACTCCTCCTGGGATAAGAGGTGCTAGCGTACTTTGAAGTACAGCGTTGACCAACTCAAAAGGTTTCTCTTCTTCGTGCCGCGCCGGAGCTTGAAGGCCCTGCTGTTGGAGTCGGTGCGGAAGACGTTTTTTTGTTGCCGTGGTAGAGGCGCTACACGAGAGACAGAGAGAGAGCTTGAAGAGGACGGAAGAGGATGATGAGGATGATGAGGATGGATGAGGATGTGGAGGACGATAAGGAGGACGAAGGGCGAGGAAGAGGAAGATAAGGTGGAAAGATGGGTCCGACGATGAATGAAGACCTCCAGTGATCTCCGCGGAGATTCCCGGAGGCCTCCGGGGCCGCCAAAAAGAGAGAAGAACGTCCCAGAACCTGGGCTCTCGACCCTCGATCCTCCTCCCCCTCCCTGATCGGCCGTGCGATGGGCGGCGACCTCGCACGCCCCCGAGGCCGCGTTGTAGAAATTCTTCAGGCCGCCGTGCTGCAGCACGCAGCAGACGCTGTCGTCGCACGCGGCAGACCTTTGCACGGCGGCGGCAAGTGCCCGGGCGAGCGAGGAAAAGCTCTGGGGGCGGACGGAAGCGGGGGCGTTTGTTGAGTTGTTGTTGCCGTTGATGTTGTGCTGATGTCTTTGCTGTTGTGTTGTTGCTTGTGCTTCATGATTTTGTTGAACCAGCACATCGGACAAAAACCTCAACAACAGCATCATCAAATAACAGCATCATCAACAATAACAACACCAGCACACAGTAACACAAACATCAACACAAACATCGCGTGAGCGAAGCAGCTGCGTGCGAATGTGTCGTCCGCCGCCAGAAATTGAGGAGGACGACGAGGATGGGTTCCAAACCCGACGATCGAATGGTGGGCTGGGCCCCCGGACGGAAACGGCTGCAACGTGATGAGCCCCACCGGGAGCAACTGGAGCATTAACGACCTGGGCGGTTCTCGTCGCTCACATCGACCGCCATGCCGAAATGCGTCCAAACAACCTCTCTCGTAGCCCCGTGGTAGCACACATACATGCCAATCGTACTTACAAGCGCACCGATGACTGGATCAACACAATTACTTGCAACAATGACGCCTGCATCGAATACAACACTGCAGCAAACAGTACAAGAACTGCTGCCGAAACGAAACGTACAACACACACACACACACACACCTTTCATGACACGTAAGGCAGCACGCTCCAACTCATCAGACTGCTCCTGGATCGTCGCGTAGGTCAGATTCAAGCCAGCCAAAGCAGAACCATACAACAATGGCAGATTGAAGACGCGGGGAACGGACAGGAAGGTGAGGAGAGCAGGATGGAAGAGGAGGACGGGCAACAATGACTGAGGAAAAGGGTTAAGGAGGGCTTGAGGAGGAAAGGATGGGGAACGAGGAATGAGCTAGAACAGCAGGAGGGAGGGTGATGGATGCCGTTCGTGGAGGGCAGAAAGGGATGGACGGATGGGGGAAGAGGCGGGTGGCAGCAGGAGGAGGAGGGAGCAGTGGGAGGACGAGAAGAGGCGGGTGGGGCGGCAGGAGGAGGAGGAGGAGGGTGGTGGCAGGCAAGGAGCACGAGGGAGGTGGAGGAGGATGGGAGTAGGGGTAAGCGGGGAGAAGGGTGGACTCGGGAACGCGGAGCGAGGGGGGGGGGGGGGAGCGCAGAGGGGGAAGAGGGAGGAGGCAGCAGCAGGCAAGAGCGAGGAGGAAGGAGCATGCAGCCGATGGGGAAGGATGGTGGGAGGGAGGGATGGGAGGAGAAGGATGCGGGAAGATGCTGGCGAGAAGGCTGCAGAAAGGAGGGAGGAGACGGAGGGAACACAAACTGCCCCCCCCACACACAGTGTTTCCCGAGGTCGCGCGGATTTCTTGGATCGACGCTGGGCCCCCCTCCCTGGCGCGCAGAGCGCGCCAGGGGCGGCGCCGGAGGCGGCGCCAGGGCGGTCCAGCGAAGTCTGTACCCTTGTTCTTCGAGGAGAGGGGAGGAGGCAGAGGAACAACAGCGATGCACGCGCACCGCTCCTCCCCAGGCCCACCCCTAGGCCCGGAATCGGTGCACACGCCCTCCTGGCGCGGCCGGGACGGCATGTGCGCCGACCCTGGGCCGGGGAGGGGCCAGGCCAGGATCGGTGCACGTGCACAGCTCTCGCTGCCCGAGGGTGAGGGGGAATGTGGACCGCCAGCCGAAGATGTTGCATCCCAAGATCGCCCAGAGACAGCCCAAGAGCATCCCGTAGAGGAGGTAGGTGGTGACATCCGAACCCTGCCCCCTACCAGCCAGCGACTCTCCAGAATAGATGGGATGCTGGGGTAGGGTTCGGACTTCGCCATGTGCTCGACGCATCCCGAACCCTACTCCCGACGCCCTCCGAGTTGCCTAGATCGTTGATGGGCGAGGATAGGGTTCGGATTTCGCCGCCAAGGCCAAGGGACGACCAGCCTGGGGGAAACGGGTTCTGAGAGAAACTAGACCTGCACTCTGGGGCATTCTCTTTGGCTGGCCAAAAAGGGAAGCCAGTTGCAAGAGGATGGTGCAATGTATTTGATGCAATTGTACTGCGCAGGAGAATTGTGTTGCATTGTATTGCAACTAATGAATTGCACACGAAGATCCAGCAATACATTTGCGCCCGGGAATGTATTGCACGCCCCAAATCTCTAGCAACCAACAAACCCATTGCACCAGATCTATTGCACCACCCCCCTGTAGCTGGACCCCCTTTTGGGCCAACCAGATCCCCCCAGGACCTCTTCATCCTGAGTCGTTTTTTCCGCGGGGCTCGTGGAGGGCCCGGGGAGCCCGAAAACGGTGGAAGACCTCAGGGCCCCTCTCCCTCGGGACCCGCTCCCCTCATGGCGAAGCAGCACGAGCAGCAGGTGACTACCTACCAGACCACCCCAACCCAACCCGAAGACCCCAATTTCGGGTTGGGGGGGGTACGGGCTCCATGTGTGTCTTGTCAGTGCTCCCCGACCCCCCCCCAACTGGAAATGGAGGGCAAATTGGGGCCTTCGGGTTGGGTTGGGGTGGTTTGGTGGGTGGTGATTTCCCTCAGGGACCCGCTCCCCTCGTGGCGAGGTAGCACGGAGCAGCAGGACGAGGCCACGGCAGCATCCGGCGCGGGAGAGGCCCCCCTCGGCAACGGCCGCCCGCCCTGCCAGCCTGCCGCGCGGGACCTCTTCATCTTGAGTCGTGTTCCGCGGGGCTCGTGGAGGGCCTGGGGAGCCCGAAAACGGTGGAAGACCTCAGGGCCCGTTTCCCTCGGGACCCGCTCCCCTCCTGGCGAGGTAGCGCGAGCAGCAGGACGAGGCCACGGCAGCATCCGGCGCGGGAGAGGCCCCCCTCGGCAGCGGCCGCCCGCCCTGCCCGCCTGCCGCGCGGGCCGCACGCCCGGTCCGGCGGAGGCCGAGGGAGGCCGCGCGCTCCTCCTTCGCCCTCCTCCTCCACTGTCGCCCTCCTTCGCCCTCCTTCGCCCTCCTCCTCCTCCTCCTCCTCATCCTCCTCCTCCTCCTTCCTCCTTCATCCCTCCCTCCTTCCTCCCTCCTCCTACCCTCGTCGATCCCGCTCCTCCCCCCGCCTCCACTGCCTCCTCTGATGTCTCCCCCTCGACTTCCTCTTCCTCCTCCTCCGCCCCACGTCGTCGTCCCCGCACACGAGGGCGCTAGGGCTGGAGCTCATCCCCAGTCTGGCACAGGCTCGCTGGGTGCGGGCTTTCGGCCATGCTTTTTTCTGATCACATGTTACTCATGGAGGACTGATCGGCGAATTACGTGGTATTGTGGACTTTCGGTGCACGGATTCTCTTCGGACCGCAACGACCGAGCAATGTTGGTGCAGAAATTTGCTGCTGGCGCCTCCAGGACCTTCCGCTATTTCCTCTCAGCCACTCGCTCGTGTGGGGGTTGCGGGGGAAGGGGGGGGCATTTGCCCGTGCGGAAAGGCTGAGGCACGTGACACGTGGTGACGGCTCTTCTACTACGTAGATCGCGGCGGGAGAATCCCACCTCGCCACTCCAGTTTCTGGGGTGGTAGCTTGTGGCCTTCTGTTCATTCGTTGTCGAGCGGGTTTGCTCACGTCGCTGCTCAAAAGCTGCCGCCTCGACACTCGTTGCTGACTGCTGCCGCGCGCGGCTTCGCCCTGCCTGCTCCGAGAAATTCCACGTGGTCGCGATGCCTGGCATCCGCACTCGCCCTCGGCGGTATGGCGCAGATCCAAGAACTCCGCGCGGAAGGCCAAACGTTTATGCTTGTGGCGTTCTTCTTCGAGGTGGCTCCATGGCGGTTGTCGTCGGCGTCGTCGTCGCCGGGCCCGCCCGGCGCACCCGCCGCCGAGGCGCGCGCGCGGTGGCGAGGGCGAGGCCGCAGGCGAGGGCGAGCCCGCCGCCGAGCGGCGGCCTGGCGTGGCGGGCGCCGCCAGCCATGGCGCCCGCGCTCGCACGCCGCGGCCGGGCGCTCGCGCGCCGCGGCCGGGCGCTCGCGCGCCGCGGCCGGGCTGCCGCGCCCGCTGGTCGAGGTGCGAGTAAGAAGCGATAAGAGGACGGTTCGAGCGGCACAGTCGATCGCTCTCATGAGGATGCGCAAGAAGGACGCAAGGGCCTTGAACGCCCCTTCCGAAGCTTTTCGAGCGGTGCGCGGCCATGGAAAGTATCCCAGGCTGGGCCGAGGAGGGAGGGATGCAAGGGTACCCTTGGGAAGGCTGCCCATCCTTTCGATGCGGGCTGACTGCAAACAGTGAAAGTACCCCTGACCCTTTCGGGAGAGGACCCAAGTCAGGAGGGCCAAACACATGAGTGATGAGGGGGTGATTTTCTTTCAGGAGGGCCAAACACATGAGTGATGAGGGGGGGGATTTTCTTCTCCAGATGTATCAGGCCAAGCCGCCCAGATGTATGATTCCTGATGCGAAGACGCGGACCCCAGTGAGGCCACGTCCTCGTCGTGTTAGTAGGGGTGGGCGTTCTTTTGTTCTCGATGATCCAGGGCCGAGGTGCGAGGATCGAGCTGCCTTCCCGTGGCCAGGAGAACACAACCGGGTAAACTGACACTTCCAGTGGCCCGCGCGGATTTCTTGTATCGGCGCTGGACCTCACTCTCTGGCGAGCGGAGCGCGCCAGGGGCGGCGCTGTAGGGCAGGCAGGCGCCAATCCAAGAAATCCACGCGGACCTCCGAAAGCTGATGTTGGTGCAGCTCGTGCTCCGCCGAAAGGCGGTCCCAGCGGTCGCCGTGCCCGTGGCGGTCGCCGCGGTCGCCGTCGCCGCGGCCGACGCGATCGCCACCGCCACAATCGCTGTCACCGTTGGCGGCGGCGACCGCGGCGTCGGCGACCGCCCGCGACGCTGGCCCGGCGCTCGTGCGCCACCGGGCGCCTCGGACCTCTGGCAGATTGGTCTTCGGGTGCGCCGATGAGGGGTAGCATGAGGTCAGGCATGTCAACCTACAGGCGGATTTTGGACGAAAAAGAAAACAATACGCCCAAAAAATCAAACATACTCAAAAATGGTAATAATAAAAAAAACGTCCCCTGACTTTTTGGGGGGACTATTGCTGAGCACTCCTCTTGTACAGGGACAGGCCCGACCGAAGGGCAGCACGAAGATGGGGGGTAAAACGCACAGTGGCCTCAGGCACACGTGCGCGGGCGAGGAGGGGCCGGGGGGGGGGGACGCGCTGAGAGCACAGGAGGGGGCCACGAGAAGTCGAGGAGGCCTCATGGCCTCGGCCACGAGATCCCCCACTAGACCTCCTGCGCTGCACTCCCAGACCCCCTCGAGCCATGAAAAAAATCACGATGCGAGGTTTCTCACTATTTTCGGCCCTGGGGGGGGGGCCCCTTCCGGGCCTCGGGACCATCAAAAACCGACTCGGGACGAAAAGCCGGTCCTGGGGAATGGGTCCAGATCTGTTGGGGTCGACGTCGTGAGAAACATCGTGATGTCGGGAGTCTGGGCTCTTGCACGCCCCCGATGTGGGCGGATTTATCTGATGGATCCCGACTCCTCGGCTTCTCTGGGGCCGCTCCCGTGCCCTGGGGCCATCGAGCCCTGTCCTGGGACCGCCACATCTGCCCTCAGGGGAAGAGGTCGAGGCCTCGAACGGCACGCAGAACCAAACACGGCCGTCCGCTGGAGGGCCGCCGCCGCCGCCTCCCCGCTGGCGGCTCGCTGACGGGCGGCCTCCCCGCTAGTATCGTTGTGTCAGTAGACCTGACACAACGACACTAGCTATGAGAGAGGAAAGAAAGAGACAGAGAGAGAGAGAAAGAGAGAACAAAAGAAACACAGAGAGAGAGAGAGAGAGAGACAGAGAGAGAGAGAGAAGAGAGAGCGAGAGAAAGCGAGAGAGAGAGAGAGAAGCAGAACTCCACCGCCCATCCTCCGCCTTCCTTCCGGCCTCTCCCCCCGCCCCCGTCCCCGCCGTCACGTCTCCTGCCGCCCTCCTCATGCTGCTCAACGACTGCAGCCTGCTGCAGCTGCTGCTGTTCCTCCCCCCTCCGCATTTTCCTCCTCCGCCCCCCTCCGCATTCGTTACCCTCCGTCCGTGCCTCCTGCTCATTCCCCCCTGGGCTAGCCCCCCCCCCCGCCTCACCCTTGCCCTTCTCCTCCTCATCCCCCTTCTTCTCCCCTCCTCACCTACTCCCTCCCTCCTTTCCCCCTACCCGGCCCCCGCTTCTCCCCCCCTGGTATCCTCCTCCTTCTCCGCACCAACCCGAATCCTATCCTCGTCCCCTTCCTCCTTCTGCCTCTGCTTCTGCTCCTCCGCCCCTATTTATTCCTCCTCCCTCCGATCTCATCCTCATCTCAGTCATCTCCTCGACCTCGGTCCTTGTCCTAGTTGTCATCGTCGTCCTCCTCCTCCTCCTTCTCCTCGTCGTACTCCCCCTGCTCCCTCATCTCTTCCTCCTCCCCCCTCTTCCTCATCCTTCTCCTCCTCCTCAATTTGTCGTTTTCATCTTCTCCCCTCATGCCCCTCATCGTCCGATTCGCCCCTCAAGCGGAACGCGCAACAACAGTATTAGAGACGCAGACCAGCATAACAAAATACGATAATCAATAAGAGTGGAGTGACGGGGTCCAGGGATGAACTGGTGGTCAAGAACGAGTAGGCGATTCTCCTCTGCCTCTCGACGAATGCCTCAAAACAACTACGTCGAACTAAACGCCTCTTGAGGCCGTTTCTGGTTCTACGGCGATAGCCGGGGTTATCCGGTGGGAAGGAGTGAGTTGCCAGCCGATCGCCCAACCTTTTCGCTTAGGGCACCCCCACACATGCCCGCGCAGACTACTACTGCGTACATAGCCCTTCGGACCTGCGCAACCGACAAGGTCGGGTTATCTGTGGGAGGGGGGGCAGGGTTAGGGCAGGTGGACACCATAACTAGGGGTATCGCCGGACCCCCCCCCAAAGAAACAACCTCCTCAGAGGAAGAGAAAACGGCACAAACATAAGCTTTCGACGGTCCGCGCGGATTCCTTGGATCCGCGCTGGCCCCCCCTCCCTGGCGCGCGGAGCGCGCCAGGGGCGGCGCTGGAGGCGCCGCCAGAAGGGGGCCCAGCGCGGATCCAACTCCGCGCGGACTGTCGAAGACTTCTGTGTATGCCTTTCCTCTGTCTCGCCTCCGAACGAGCCGGGGTATCCCCGGAGCCCCCAGAAGAACGTCCTCGGCCCGGGCCAGGGCCTGGCTCACATCCGCGCTCAGGCCCCTCCCTCGAGCACTCCCGGCCCGCTCTCCGCGCCTGGCCGCGGCGGCGAGGAGCCCATCCGACGGCCAAGACACCCGGCCCGGGGGGGCAGACGCGAGAGGACCGCCGAGGGGCAGGGGCAACTCGACGACCGGAAGCTCGGAGGTCTGCACCAAGACCAGCGCAGGGGGTGGCCTCCACCAGGGGAAGATGATCCTAGATGTGGGTTGTGCATTTCCTCCTGTACGGGCGAGGTCTGGAAGGAACAATTACACAGGGTCAAACAACAATCAAAAACAGTCGAAAGAGCACGGAACATCGTCACCATATCATGTTTACTATTCTGGAATATTCCTCCTATAGAGGGACATGCCCAGCTTCTTTCGGAATTTGTGTCAACCTCCAGGCCTCCGAGACTAGAAGAAAGCACACGTGCATAAACAAAACACCATTGGGGGGATCGTGCGGATTCCTTGGATGGGCGCTGAACCCCTTTCCTGGCGCGCGGAGCGCGCCAGGGGCGGTGCCGGAGGTGCCACCAAGGCACACCCAGCGCCGATCCAAGAAGTCCGCGCGGACATCCGAAAGCTGATGTTTACGGTTTACGCAATTGATTTTCTTCTTCTGGCCAAGCCCCGAGGATCCTGACCCACTCCCTGGGACCAATTCTTCATCTCGAACAATTGTCTGACGGTCCCGGGGCCCAGCGAGGGCCCCCAGAGGCCGAAAAGGCCAGACTAACTGCCGTCGCGACTGATTGGTTGGATGATAATCGGCCACTCACCCAATCAACATGACTGCCTCTGCTAGACATAATGGTGACAACTCTCTGTCGCAAAATGCTTAATTATGAGCCACATCTACATCGCAGAGAGGGGGGGCTGGCAAGGGGCATGCCACTCCATCACAAAAACCTTGCCGAGTTGTGGCCCCCGCCTCCAGAGCCAACCTGAGGCTTGGTTCGGAGCCCGGGACTCGGCGAGGGCCCACGAGGGCCCCAAAAATGCGAAGCGGCAATCTATCCATGTCCGCCGCCTGTGGGACCGATGTCCTGATCAGGACCCGAGCGGGCGGTGGACATGTTTGTCTTTCGGCCCCAGGGCCCCCGAATCCATCCGTATCCACCGTCTACCGAGGCACTCGAAGATCGATCCCCCAGGCGGCGGCTCTGGAAAAGGCATCACCCCGCCTCGGAGACAAAGGCCGAACAAACTTGCGCCGCGAGGGGGTCGGATATCACGCATCGATCCTCCCTCGGCGACGTCACCTCTTCGGTGGCAGCTCATGGGAGCCTGCCATGCCATCTTACTAGCTCCTGCGAGTCAACGCTAACCGACGCTAGCCGACGCCAATCGACGCTCACCAGCGCGCATCGATGCTAAGTCGACGCTAATCGACGCAACCTGGCGCACGCGAATGCACCCGAAAGACGGACTTGCGAAGACACGCACGGCGCCCTTGACTTCCCACCGACCGACCCTCTCCGCCAAAGCGGCCTCTTCGCCGCGCTCCGCGACGGCCTGCGGCCTGCTCGGGGTCGGATACAGCGCAGCGACTTGTGCTGCCGGACGCAGGGCGGCCGTGGGGAAACCAAAAGGCACCGATGCCGCTTCTCCCCAGACCTCTCCCGGGGTGCGTCCCGACCAGAATCTCGGGGCGAATCCAGCGGTGGCGACGAGGGCCTCCCAGGAGGCCCAGCAAGGGGAAAGCGAGGGAAGGGTAACGGTATGGGTGCCTTTTCCTCCTCCCCAGACCTCCGACGTCATGATTTTTTCACGAGGTCGACCCCAAGAGGTCTGGACCCATTCCCCGGGACCGGCTTGTCGTCCTGAGTCGTTCTTTGACGGTCCCGAGGCCCGGAAGGGGCCCCCCGAGGCCGAAAATATGGCAAACACTCCCGTCGTGATTGTTTCATGACTCGAGGGGGTCTGGGTCTGAGGCAGGGGCGGTGGACCCCTGCGGCCCGCGCGTGGCTCGGCGAGCCGCCCGCACCCGCAGCGCACGGGGCCCCGCCCCGGCGCCACGCCAAGGAGGCCTCCTGCAGCGCCCCGCCCACGCGCGGCGGGCCATGAGCCGCGCCCGCCGCCACAGGGAGCTCCCCGCCGCGCGGGGCCGCCCGCGCCCGCAGCACCGGGCCTGCCCGCGGCGAAGAGGCCGCGCGCGTGGGTCCGCGGGCGTTCGTGCCGGGCGCGCCGGCTCGGCGCCCCGGCGCGGCGCCCCGGCGCGCCTCGCCCCCCAGCAGGGCGCTGCTGCCGGCCCGCGCGCGGGCTTCGCGGCATCGAGTTGCTAGCCGGGCGGGGCCACAGTCATGGCGCGCCGGCGCGCCCATGCGCGCAGCGTCACGCGCGCGGGCCGGCCCCCGCGTCACGCCGGAGAGAGGTCCTGCAGCGCCTCGTCCACGCGCGGGAGCCAGAGCCGCGCCAGCTGCACGATGAGCTCCCCATCGAGCGGAGAGGTGCGCACGTCCCAGATCGGCCGTTCCCGAGAACTTCCGGCGACGCTCCGGTGAGGGGCAGAGAGGGGGGGACCGGCAAAAGGGGGGGATGCATCGATCTGCAATCAGCGGTACATGGTCGACAAATCGGCGGCGGAGGCCCCCGACAGCGAAACCGCGCCTTCCTGGGCGGGTTGGGGCGATCGGGCACCTATCGGTCGGCGATCAATGGGCGAATGGGGATGCATCCCCCCCTACTAAGCCCATCCCCCCCTATCGTTGCCCCTGAGCCGGACGAGCTGGTCGCGACCGAAGTTCGGCCTCCGGTCGCGCCTTTACCGAGCGAGCCGTCACTTCGTTACCGAGCGAGCCGCCACTACGTCTTCGAAGCCCTCACTTGGACCACGACGCGTCGTCTCTTCCCGTAACCGAAGCTCGACCCCCCTCCAGTCGCGACCGAAATCCGGTGCGACCGAGATCCGTTACCGACAATTTCTGGGGAGGGTGATCTGGGGTCTTGGGGGCCCCAGGAAGTTGGCGCCAGCACCTGCCCTCAGATCCAAGCGGCGAGAACAGAAAAACAAATCGCGGCAGCAAGTTGTTGGACGCCTTTAGCCTCTAGCCTCGGGAGGCCGTTTCGAAGCCCTGGCCCAAATTCGCCGGCCCAACGGGCCAGAGGCGTGCTAAGATCTCCGGTAACGGGTTCACAGTATTTCTAGTTCGCGCGCGCGGGGCGGCCCCTGGGGGTCCCCAGACGAGAAATACCCTGGCAAGGTCCCGGGAGGAGCCACCAGAGCACTCCAGGGGAGGGCCATTTTTCGACACCCCTCACGAGGATCGTGGCCTCCGAGGGGGGAGCCGCAATCAACTGCCCCCCCTCCCGCCGTAAGAGGCCTCCAAGAGCCCCTTCAAGAGGCCCTGGGGGCCCCCAACACGCCGCCAAGGAGCCCCAAGAGACTCCCAAGAGGGCCCCAAGAAGCAAAATTCATTGTTTCTCCTTAGGTTTTGGGGAGATTTTGTCGTTTCCACCTTTTCGGCATCGCGACGCCCCAAGACGGCCCAATAGGCCTCCAAGATCGCCCTAAGAGGCCCGAGAGGCCTCTTAGGGCGATCTTGGAGGCCTAAGAACGCATGGGACCGGGCCAGGGCGTTACTGTTACGGGGGGGAGGGGGGGCAGGGGGGGGGTAACACGTGTTATCCCTTGGATGGATTAGAAAATGGCCTCAGAGTCGCAAGCTTCTTCACAGACGCGACGCGGCCCATAGGGAATTGGTGCTGGTGCCAGCGTCTGGGCCTCCGGATGTCCTGGTTGATCAGCTCAAGCAGATCCTCCATGCCGTTGGCCGACATGAGCCGGTTCTGCTGGATCTGGAAGGTCGCCAGGGTGACCGCGAGCACGCCTCGGATGCCGCACTCCAGCACCAGGTCCATGGCCTCCATGACCGCGGGCAGCGGCAACCACTTGCCGAAGAGCGACAGCCAGCCGTTCGGCAGGTAGCTCAGCGGCTCCACGCCGCTGCAGACGAGATGCGTCCAGAGGTCGTGCAGGTGCCGCTCGGCGAGCTGCGAGAAGAGGTGCACGCCGAAACTCAGGAGCGGGAAGCCGTCCGACCAAAAGCCGCTGAACTGGAGCATGGCCTCCGCGAAGCGGCGCCGGGCCAGGTCTTCGCGGTCCGGGAACTTCAGCGCCATGGTGGCCGCAACGTAGTTCATGCCCTGCGTGTACCCGATGTCCGGGTTGTCGATGGCGATGGGCCCGTTTTCCACCAGCACCACCATGAGTTGGAGGACAGGACGAGGAGGAGGACGAGGAGGGCAGGACGAGGGGGAGGAGGAGCAGGAGGAGGAGGAGGAGGAGGAGGAGGAGGAGGAGGAGGAGGAGGGAGGAGGAGGAGGAGGAAGAGGAGGACCCCCTCCCTTTCCATCTTGTGGTGGTGGTGGTGGTGGTGGTGGCGGAAAGCAGGCCCAGCAGACGGCGTACTGCTGCAGGATGCGGAAGATCTGCGGCTTCCGGGGGGCCACCATGCGCAGGTCGGCGAAGGTGCGCTCCAGGTCGTTGCGGATGGCCTCTTCGGAATCCGTGGCGCCGGGGCGCGGCTCCATGGACCCACGGGGAGGGGAGACCGTCGCAGGGTCTCTACCGGCCGGGGGCGCGCGCCATGGGCGAGCCAAAGCTGGAGCACCCCCTGGCTGCGCGGATGTGGCCACCCAAACGCATGCTTGCGCCGAATTCCTCGAGTCCGATGGAGGCGGCGGCGGCGCACGGAAGTCAGAGGGACCAGGATGAGGGGGGTAACTTTCGAGGAGGGAGCGGGGAGAGGGAGAGAGCAGGGGGGAGCGGAGGAGGCGGGGGAAGGGGTGAAGCGGGAGAAGGCGGCGAGGAGGTGGAGGAAGTGGATGAGAAGGGCCATGTGGAAGAAGGAAGAGGTTTACAAGGATAACGATGATGTTGGGAAGGATGCGAAGGCGGATGGGAGGAGGGGTGAGACTCGTGGACGATTGCAAAGAGGACTGCGTCGCAGACAAGGGGGAGGGGCAGGATGGAGAGCGCATTTGGCACCAAGAAGAACGGAAGGTAGAGGAGGGCAGGATGAGGAAGGCACAGGATGGGAGGGGGGAGAAGAAGGGGAGGAGGAGAAGGAGGAGGAGGAGGAGGAGAAGGAGGAGGAGGAGGAGAAGTCAAGGATGAAAGGGATGATAATGAGAGGGGAGGAGGGGAACATCGTTCCCCTTCTCACGTCCCAACCTGCCCACACCCTTCGCCTCCTCTGCGGCCCCTGCTTCTCCACCTCGTCCCTCCTCCCCTCCTTCTGACCCTCCTGCTCCCCACGTCTCCTCCTTCTCCTCCAGCAATCCCGCATGCTCCCTGTCATTATCCAAATCCTCCTCCCCACCTCCTCCTCCTGCTCCTCCTCCTCCGCCTCATCATCATCATCATCATCATCATCATCATCATCATCATCATCATCATCATCATCATCAGCATCATCATCAGCATCAGCATCAGCATCAGCATTCATCAGCATCATCAGCATCATCATCATCATCACCATCACCATCACCATCATCATCATCAGCATCAGCATCAGCATCAGCAACATCATTGTCAGCATCATCATCATCATCATCAGCATCATCATCAGCATCATCAGCATCAACATCGTCAGCATCATCAACGTCCTCAACATCATCTACATCATCATTAGCAGCATCATCATCATCACCATCATCATCAGCATCAGCATCAGTATCAGCATCATCAGCATCAGCATCAGCATCAGCATCAGCGTCATCGTCATCGTCATCGTCGTCGTCGCCATCATCATCAGCATCAGCATCAACAGTATCATCATTATCATCATCATCATCACCATCATCATCATCAGCATCATCATCATCATCATCATCATCATCATCATCATCGTCATCGTCATCGTCATCGTCATCATCATCATCATCATCATCATCATCATCATCATCATCATCATCATCAGCATCATCATCATCATCATCCTACGGGAACTTGTGCATGGCGTATCGCCACGGCGACCCCGGCGACACGGTATGCCCTGCAAGCGGATAGCGTGCCGCTCCGCTCCGACGGGCGGGATGCTCGGACAAGCTCGGGAAATTGAAGCCTGGGGACTGGGAAACGGATAGCGTGTCGCGCTGCACTGTGCTGGGCCAGACCCGACGGCGCGACACGCTGTCCGAAAATTCTCGACCGTACTCCCCCTCCTCCTCCTCCTCGTCCCTCTAACTGGCCGTCGCCCTCACCCTCGCCCTCGCCCGCCTCAGACCCACCGCTGCCACTCCCCCCTCGATCCGCTCCCGCGTCTGCGCCGCGGATGCCCCGGCAGCCGAGGCGCGCTGCCGTCGGTGTACATGAGGAGCAGATCCCCGGGCTGCAGCGCGAGCTCGTACCTCCCCGCCGCGGCCCTGCGGCCCTACGGCCCCCGGCCACGCCAGGAGGGGAGCCTCTTCTCCCCAGGGGAGGGGAGGAGGCTCCCCTCCCCGGGGGGGGAGGAGGCTCCCTCCCCTCCCCTCCACTCCTCCCCTGCGGGGGGAGGAGGCTCCCCTCCCCTCCCCTGGGGGGGAGGAGGCTCCCCTCTCCTGGGGGGAGGGGAGGCCCTGAGGAGGGGCGGCGCCGTGACCCTCCCCCGCGGGAGAGGGGGGGGGGAAAGGGGGAGCACGGCGCGCCGCCCGCGACGACGGCCCCGCGGAATATGCGGGGCGCGGCCGACGGCCCCCCGGCGGGGCTCCCCTCCGCCCGCGGGCCGACCCGGCGGTGCCCCGCGTCGGCGGTGCCCCGAGGGGGGCCTCCTGCGGGCGAGGCCGCGCCGCGCCGCGGGGCGCGCGCGGCCCCGGAGGGCGGAGGGCCGCGGAGGGCCTGGGGCCTCGGCGGCCGCCGCGAGAGGGGGGGCGCGGGGACGGGAGAGGGGGGAGAAGGAGGAGGAGGAGGAGGAGGAGGAGGAGGAGGAGGAGGACGAGGAGGAGGAGGAGGAGGAGGAGGACGAGGAGGAGGAGGAGGAGGAGGAGGAGGAGGAAGAGGGGGAGGAGGAGGAGAAGGGGGGAGGCCCACTCTAAACTCCCGAGGATCCAGAAACGTTGGCGTCGCTCGCCTGCTCCCGCCGCCCTTCCGCCCGGACGGGGACGGGAGGGGGGGAGCCCGGAGCCCGGAGGAGAGAACGGGGCCCGCAGCTCCGAGGTCGTGCGTTCCTCTGTTTTCCCTCCTGGGTGCGGGACACGGGCCCCCGAGCCGCTTCTGCGGAGCGGGCTGCCTCTGCTGCGGGTCTAGGGGGCCCGAGATGCCGCCCCTCAGAAGACCGAGCTTAGAGACATGTTCGTCCTACCGAACCTGGGGAGAAGGAGCAGCATCAGGTGGATGACGCCCCAGAGACGCCCCTCCCAAACAAATCCACAATGGATGGACAATCCTTCAGACTACAAGAGAGCTGCTTCCGGACCGGAGGAACAGCATGCGCTGAAGAGGTCTTGGAGCCTTAGGCCCTCTGGAATAGTCTGTGGCAGAAGCTGAGGGAGGGAGGGAGGGAGGGAGGGGAGAGAGGGAGGGAGAAGGGGAAGGATGAGGAGGAGCAGCAGGGGGAGCATGAGTCCTGAGGAGTAGGCCGATGAGATGCGCTTAGGCACTAGGCGAATACTACTTGCGCGACGACCCCATTGTACCCACTAGGCCACCACTTTGGAACGATGGAGGAGGGGGGCGAGGAGAAAAAGGAACACCAAAAGGGCTGATGGTGGAGGGAGAAGGGAACATACAGGAGCAGCGAGGAGGGAAGAAGGGCAGGGAAAGTATGAGCAGCAGGAACACAAGATAGAGTAGCAGCCGCACCTGGGAGGAGGTCGAGAAAAGGATGAGTAGGACGAGGAGCCAAATGAAGATTGCCAGGAGGTAGGAGGACAACATTTTTTTCGCGGAATACTCGTCCCATTCACATTATGATACCGCCAGCTGTCTGTGACAACGCAAGCCCCGGTACATACGCTTGCTGGGGGGGCTGGATCTGACGAAGCAAGCCCCGGTACATACACGTGCCGGGGAGCTAAATGTGACGAAGACAAGACTAACGGGGAGAACTTGGGGGGCCGTGAGAAGCGGAGAGGTCCGTTACTCGTCACTCGTCGTCACTCTTCTCGTCGTCAGATGGTCCTTCCCTCCGATAAGCCTCCTCCTCCTGCTTCTCGTGACGCTCCTCTTCCTCCTCCTCGTCCTTCTCCTCCTCTTTCTCCTCCTCTTTCTCCTCCTCCTCCTCCTCATCCTCATCCTCCAGCGCCCCCTCCCCCTCAATCAACTCCTCCTCATCCTCTCCTCCTCCTCCTCCTCCTCCTCCTCCTCCTCCTCCTTCTCTCCTCCTACCCCTCCTCTCCTCCCTCCTCCTCCCCCCCCTCGTCCTCGTCCTCCCCCTCCTCCTCCTCCTCCTCCTCCTCCTCCTCCTCCTCCTCCTCCTCAGCCTTGTCCTCGTCCTCGTCCTTTTCCTTCCCCTCCTCCTCCTCCTCCTCCTCCTCATGCTCATGCTCCCTCTCAGCCTCCAGCCACTCTTCCTCCTCCTCCTCCTTCTCCTCCTCCTCCATTCCTGTTCCTTATGAATAACTTCTCCCTGTCGCACCCCGAGGCTAGTTTTTAGGGCGGGCCGGGTGTTTCGCCTAAGACTTCCTCACCACTTATGGCCCTCAAGCTTTAAAAGTGACACCAGTTTCAGAGATGGACGGATGGTCGTTTTCAAAATGTGGCTCTCGCCTTCGGGCCGTGCACATCGTTTTAAACAATGCCAGAGCTTTACGGATTGAGGGCGGGTCGCTATTAAACTGTGACTCTCGCACTAGCGCCGCGCACTCTCGTTTCAAACATGTGCAAGAGTTTCACGGGGTGAGAACGGCCCGTTTTCAAAATGTGGCTCGCCTTGGCAACGCGCTCATTCGTGTTTGACAATTTGCAAGAACTTCGCGTATTGAGGGCGACCCGTCTTCAAAAGGTGGGTCTCGCCTACGCGCCGCGCACATCTGTTAACAAGCATGCAATACTTGCACTGGTTGAGGGCGGTTCCTTTTCAAATTGTGGCTCTCGCCTTAGCGCCGCGCACATCAGTTTTCAAACTTTGCAAGAGTTTCACGGATTCACATGGTCAAAGTACCAGAATTTGTGTCCTGGAGGGGTTCAGGATTGTGTGAGGGTGCGACAATGAAATTGATTCGCGGTGTTGACGTCCCAAGAATGGCGTTCTGGCACGATTCAGGATCGCCAAGACGCAACAGTCAGGTTGATCCGTGGCGTTGGACTCTCGAAGACAATGTTTCGGCATGCGTCAGGGTCTTCCATCGAGGCAGTTCCGTCAGTGGCAGTGAACCGTTGTAGGGGCCTATGGAAAGGGAGCTTGGAGGGAGGGTTTATTCCAACGTCGTTGATGACTCCTGGGTTTGCACTGGTCCTCCTCCTCCCCCTCCTTCTCCTCCTCCTCAAGCCCTCATTCTCCAGCCCTCCTCCTCCTCCTCCTCCTTCTCCTCCTCCTGCAGCCCCTCCTCCTCTTCCTCCCCATCCTCCTCCAGCCCCTCCTTCTCATCCTCCAGCCCCATCCTCCTCCTCCTCCTCCTCCTCCTCCTCCTCCTCCTCTCCCTCCTCCTCCTCCTCCTCCCTCCTCCCTCCTCCTCCTCCGCCTCCTCCTCCTCATCCAGCCCCCTCCTCCTCCTCCTCCTCTCCTCCTCCTCCAGCCTCTCCGCCTCCTCCTCCTCCTCCTCCTCTCCTCCTCCTCATCTTCCTCCTCTTCCCTTTCCTCCGCCTACCAGCCCTCTCCTCCTCCCTCCTCCTCCTCCTTCTCTCCTCCTCCTCCTCCTCCTCCTCCCTCCTCCTCCTCCTCCTCATCCTCCTCCCCCTCCTCCCCCTCCTCCCCCTCCCCTCCTCCTCCTTTTCCTCCTCCTCCTCCTCCTCTTCTCCACCTCTCCTCCTCCTCCTCCTCCTCCTCCTCCTCCTCCTCCTCCTCCTCCTGCTCGTCCTCCTCCTCCTCCTCCAACCCCATCCTCCCTCTCTGATGCGTCTCTGATGCGCGCACAGACGCCCACACCTACGGATCCGCGTGGGGGCACCCGAGCGGCGGGGCTCGGCGGTGGGGCACGCGCGCCGACGCGAAGAAGCCCGACGGAGCGATCTTCCCAAAGATCCCGCGCCTCGGGCGCGGCCTGACCGACCCCCAGCAAACCATCCCCTTCTGTAACTGAGTATCGTTTAACCGATCCCCATCCCCAGCGGCGTGGCCTGGGCCCCACTGGCCGATGTACCCCCCTGGATGGGGTTGTAGGTCGTTCTCTTCGGGTTTCGAGGGGTGTATCCCCAACTGGGGTGGTAATTTGGTGGGGGTCTCGAAGGGGATAGGGATGCGGATGGGGATCGGTTAAACGATACCGAGTGACGTCACCCTCGCCTTTCGAATTTCCCTCCGGTCGCAACTATACGTCTTGGGGCGAGACAAGGGGGACGTCACGGAAGTGGATGGTTTGCTAGGGGTCGGTTATGCCGCCACTGAACGTCGGGCGGGTGGTAATGGGAGGTGATATACATGGAGGGTGGAGAAAAAGGGGCTTCAAGGGTCCCTCTAAGGCCCCTCTGGGAGCCAGCACGGGCCCAAAAGGGGCCCGAAACGGCTCCTCTGGGGCCCCTTTGCTTCACCCCCCCTTCAGGTCGCCCCCCCATTACCACCCGCCCGAACTCCGGAACATTGGAGCGGCCGGATTTGGGCCGTCCTCGGCCTGCCGGGGCCCTCGCTGGGCCTCGGGCCCGTCACAACAAAGACTCGGGTTAGGTCGGGTTATGCCCCCCTACAGGCGGATTTTGGACGACAAATCAAAAATAGTCCAGCATATGCAGACATGCACCAACAATACTCAAATTCGCCGGCCCAACGGGCCAGGGCGTGCTAAGATCTCCGGTAACTGGTTAACAGTATTAACAGTATTTCTAGTTCGCGCGCGCGGGGCGGCCCCTGGGGGTCCCCCGGCGAAAAGTACCCCGACCAACGCCCGGTCGCCGCCCGACCGCCGCCCGACCACCAAGTCTACTCAGAGATGGTTTTCCTTCTGGGTGCGGCCTCTCAGGCTCCCCAGAGCGCGCTCAGAGTGCCCCAAGAGGCCCCCAAGACTGCCCAAGAGGCCCCCGAGACGCCCAAAGAGCGCTCGAAGACGCCGAAGATGACCCCAAGACGGCCCAAAAGGCCCCCAAGACAGCCCAAGAGGCCTCCAAGACGCCCCAAGAGCCTTCCAAGAGGCCTCCGAAGAGAGCCCCAAGAGGCCAAAATCGTTGATTTTCATTTGTTTTTTTTTTTCGATGTTTTTTGTGTTCTGGCTTTTTCGGCTTCCGGACGCTCCAAGACGGCCCAAGAGGCCCCCAAGACCGCTCCAAGACGGCCCACGAAGCTCCCAAGACGGCGCCGAAACGACCCAAGAGAGCCCTCAAGACGGCCCAAGTGCCGCCCAAGACGGACCAAGAGGCCCCAAGACGGGCCCAAGAGGGACTCAGGAGGGATACCGAGAACTCAAAAATGGAGCCCTCCGTCCCAGAAGGCGCCCAGGAGGTCCCAAAGAGGCCCCAAGAGGCCTCCAAGAGGCCCCCGCCAAGAGGCCCCAGGAGACTTTTTTTTTTTTTTTTTTTCACCCCAGATCCAGCGCCGCGGACTCCGCCACGCTGGAGGCTTGCCGCACTGAGCTCAGTGCGGCCCCGCGAGGCCCGCGGGCCTCACCCACCTCTCCTCGCGGGCACCATCTCGGCGGGGAGCGGCCTGCCCGTCTGCGGGTGGCAGCCGCGGAGGATGCGGTCCCGCCTCTTCCTCCTGGAGTCCGCTCCTCCGTCGGCCCCTCGCCGCGGCAGGGGCCCAGGACAGGCGCGGCCCAAGCTGGCCCTCCTCACCGCCGAGTGGGCCCCGCACACGCGGCAGACGACGTAGGGGCCGACGACCTCCACGACATGCGCCATCCTGAGATCCTCCTCGGCGCTCGGCGGGCCCTCGAGGACAGGCACGTCCGCCGCCTCCCTGCATCTCCGAGGCGACCTCGACCTCCGAGGTGACCTCCCTGCAGCACTGCCGTCTTCTCCATCATCTCCGCCTGCCGCTGCCGCCGCCACCGCCGCGCCAGCGCAGGCCGCCGCCGCCCCCAAGGCGCCGCCAGCCCCACGCCCTGCAGCCGTGGACGCCTCCTGCCTTGCAGCCCTCTGCCTCCGCGCGCATGCGGCTCCCACTCTAGCCTCCAGCGAGCCCCGCTCCTCGCTGGACTGGTGGCCCACCGCCTGCCAGGGAGGGGGTGCGCAAGCGGAGGCCCACAGCTTCTTCCTCATCCTGGCCGAAGCTGCACGCTTGCCGCACCGCGTGCACACCAGCCAAGCTCCACACACCTCGACCTCGTGCCTCGTGAGGCTGACGTAGGGCCTTTGCTGCTTCCTCCTTCTGCTCGGCCCCGTCCTGGGCGGCACGTCGGGCCATCCTTCCTTCATCTCCTGGTACCACCAGCCGATGTTCTGGATGGCCCACTTCACCTTCTCATCCAGGCTCTCCAGGGTCTGCTCCCTGCCGTACCCGAAGTCCTCCGCGGCCCCACGCTTGGCCAGGGCGTCCACCGCCTCATTGCCCCTGGCCACTTGCTGCGCCAAGCCCTCGAGCCTGCTGATGGCCGCTCTGGACCTGTGGGCCTTCACATGCATCACCCACTCTGGCTCAAGCCCCACGTCCGCGATCTTGTGCCAGATCCTCCTCCAGACGTCCGCGTGCGGTCTTCCCCAGCTTAAGCACCACCTCGGCCCCCTCCTGATGCCGTCAAGGATGCCCTGGTGGTCCGTGAAGATCCTGCACGGCGGCAGCACCGTCTCCAAGGTCTTCAAGAAAGCCCACATCTCGGCCCTCTTGACCGTCTTCTGCTCCTTGAAGCGGCATGGCAGGGGGCCCCAGAGCTGCACCGTGGGGGCGCCTCCCGCGTCGATGGCCATCGCGGCCCACCCCGCCTGCGCCCAGCAGCTGGTGCCCAGCTTGGAGCCGTCGCACACGATGTCGCCCGACAGGAGGGCGTCCGTCCCCTGGAGGACGTCGCAGTGGAAGTCCGCCTCGTCGACCGACCTGTGGGCCCAGTCCGCCGAGGGGTCCCGCGCCAGCCCACGCGTCCAGAGCAAACTGTCCTCCTGCTGCTCCGCCACGTGCTGCCACTCCGCCTGCGCTCGCCTCCTGACCTCGAGCAGCGCGGGGCACCGAAAGAAACGATGATGCGGGGTGCCGACCGCCAGCCCATACCCAATGCAGATGTCGGTCGGCGTGATGCTGACCTCGGCAAGCCTGCTCATGGTCCAGGCCCCCGCCAGCACCACCTTCCGAGCCGCCCGCTTCGCATGCGCAGGGAAAGCCCGCGCGGCCAGCTGCGCTACCACTGGCGGGAGCCTCGGGCCTGGGGCTAGGCTCTCCATGCCTGGCTGCTGCGCCGTCCACTGCTCCCACAGCACTCTGCGCAGGTCAGCCCTGAGGAGCGCCCCGACGTCAGTGGGGCACACCGCCGTGAGGTCCACCATCTCGCCGTCCTTTGTGCAGTAAACCGTCCACGACGGCCAGGTCCACCTCGCTCTCCTCAGTGACATGATGACCGCCCCCGCGGGTCCTTTGACCTTGGCCCACTGCGGGCTCATGCCCACCTCCTTCTGCTGCTGCCTCCACGCGTTGCTCATCTGCTCACTCAGGAGGACAGCCTCACTGCCAACACTCGTCCTCCTGCTTATCTTGTCCTCCGCGATCTCCATTTGGCTGCCCGCCACCAGCAGCAGCACGACCAGGCTCTCAATGGTGCTGACACCTAGGTAGCCTTCCTCTTCCTGCATGCCTCCTTCGCTTCCTTCCCAGGGACATTGCGCCCTTCTCGACACCAGCAGCCGCCGCACCACCCTCTGCAGCGCGACCTGCTCTTGCCTGTACTGCGAGATGACCTGGGCGCGGCAATCCTCGTCGAGCGCGTCGAGGTAACGGAAGGCTGCACGCCTTCTCCAGCACGCCCTCCGCCACGCACGCCGACACACTTCTGCAGCCAGACACTCCGCCTCCTGAGCCTCCTCCTGGGGCAAGCTTCCACCTGTGGCCTTGGGAACCGCCTCCCTCCTGAGTTCACTGCGGAGGCCTGCCTGCGCTGCCTCCTGCAGGTACTCCGCGACCAGGGGAACACTCCACTGGCTCCAGTCCTCCTGCCGCTGGTGCTTCTCGCCCCTCAGATCCTTGATCCACAACGCCGTCCAGACACCGAGGGCATCCCTGAGCCTAGCACCCGCCTCAGGCCTGAAGACCTGCTGGCGACAGGGTTGCACCTGCCCCTGGCCCCCTGCAACGAGCACTCTCAGGTCTCCTGCCACGGCCTGCTCCCAGACGGCCCTCGCCCACCTGACCACTGGCGCAAGTGTGGCCTCCTCGGTGGGGTCCTCCTTCAGCACCGCCAACTGCAGGGTGAGGCTCTTGGCTCCTCTCGAACCTGGAAGCAACTGGCCTGCCGCTCTCCTTACCTGCTGCAGCTGGTGGTCTGGCATGCCCAGGCACTTGCACCCATGCATTACCGATCTCTTGAGGCCGCACTTGTACACCAAGCCAACCCCTCTAGTCACACCTTTGCCTGAGCCTTTCAGCCCCTTTAGCCTGGCGACCCTGTTCCTCATGCGCTTGAACCTCTTGCCACTCTTGTTATTGGCCGCCGTCCCGTGGGCCACCACGTCGACTCCGAGGCAAGGGCAGGCCAGCACCAAAGGCAGCCCTCTCTCTGCCGCATCCTGCTTGAGAGCCTGTCTCAGCCACTTGGTGCTGGCCATGACCGCCCCCTTGCCCTGGTCGCCCAGGGAGAACTCGAGCCCCAAGGCCGCGAAGCCGTCCACGCTGTCGTCCACAACGGACGGGAAGCTGTCCACGATCCACTGCTGCGCTCCTCGCTGCTTGAGGCACAAATCGTCAACATACATCCTCCATTGCACCAGCGGGTACTCCACAACCAAACCGTCAATCGTGTCCTGTATGACCATCTTGAGGAAACCCACCGAGAACTTGCTGCCCGCGATGATCGTAGCCACTGTCCTCGTCTCCTCCGAGATGGCCTCCCCCGTGTTGACTCGCCTCGCCATGGCAAAGTAGGAGCACACCACCGCCAGCACCCCCGTATTGAAGCCCATGGCCTTACCACGCTCCCACAGCACATGCAAGCTCACCCTCTCGAACGCCTTGACCAGGTCGAGGATGGCCGTCACCGTCGCTAGGGTGCGCGGGTCCGAATCCTGCACCTCGTCGCCCTCGTTGGCGAGGAGAACCTCCCAAGCCGCGTCCTCCGCCGCCTTGCCGAAGGCCGTGCAATCCCAAGAGCGCTGGTTCGCCTTGGCCCACTCGATCATGTAGGGCTCCCTCATGATCTCCCACACCCTCACCAGGGTCGGGAGGAGGCCGATGGCACGATCGACCGCTACGCTCTTCGGGATCAGGAAGAAAATGACCGTGGCTGCATGCAGCGGCCAGACGAGCGTGCGCTCCACCTCCCTCAGGATCTGCAGGAGCGTCCAGTGCGCTGCGTCCGAAGCCCCTTGCAGCATGGCGGGGTGCCAGCGGTCCACTCCTTGTGCTGTCTTTTTCTTGAAGGTGCGCGCCACTTTCTTTAACTTGGCCAAGTCGTCCTCTGTGAACTCTGGCAACTCCTGACGCGGCTCCGTCTCCCACCGCCGCTCCTGCTCCTGCATCGGGTCGTTCACCTTCCAGACTGCGTTCCACTCCCCCAGGGCCGCTTCCGCTGCCCGCAACGGGTCTGCCGAAGCTTGGGGTGTACTCGCTCTCCTCGGCCTCCAAATGTCCACTGGTTTGCTGATTCTGTGGAGTCCGCCCGCTGCTCCTTTCGCAGCCTCCTCCAGCTTCGCAGCCCACTGCCTCCTTCTTTCATTTACCAGGGCCTGGTCCTCCCGCTTGGACCGCTCCTTGGCCTCCAGGATCATCACGTCCAGGCTGGCTTTCTGGTCAGCACCTCGCCAGCGCCCTTTCGCCAGCAGGGTACACCTTTCTTTCCACCGCTCCTTCTCCTCGCCGACCAGCTCACACCTGAACTCGTGGCTCACGCTCCTGAAGCGTTCCTCCAGATCACTAGCTATCATGCACCACTCCTGGCGCGCACGGGCACTGCCCGAAGACGACCTGAGCCTCTCGTAGTTCCCCGCCAGGGTCTGCAAAGTGCGCGCGAGCCACCGCCACCACAGAGCGTCTCCTTGCGGGGCTGGGTGGTTGCCGCCTCCTCTGAGGATCGCTCTCTCTTTCCAGCGCGGTGGGTCCGCGCGCCCCGCGCATTCATGCCTGGGGTGCCACTCCAGCCCCCGCAGCGCGAAAGCCTCGCGCTCCAGCTTGCCAATGAAGGAAGCCCAGGTCCTGGTCGCCACCGTCACGTCGCTGAAAACCCCCACCTCGTCGTATAGGGGCGGCTCAGGCGCGCACCCGATGCTGATTCCTTCCAACTTCTTCGGCGTGATGAGAATCCGCTCCTTCCTCTCCTGCGGCCTCAGGTCGAGCGTGACCCCCACCGGCTTGTGCGGCGCCGAAGGCCAAGACTCGTGGATGGCCACCTTCCTCACTTGGCCCGCCAACTCCCTCGATACTACGAAATAGTCTATTGTGGAACATCCACTCGCAGACCGACAAGTTCCGCTCGCGGCAGAGGGGGCCACCAGCGTCGCGCCAATGAGCTTGATCGAATCCAAACCCGCCAGGACGGCAGGGGCATTCTGGAAGTCCCCGCACAACACCCACGGCATGTTGAGCTCGTGCAGCTTCCCCAGCACGTGGTCCATCAGCCCCCTGTTCCGCCGCGACATCTGCTCGGCCGTCCACAGGTACACCGTCGCCACCACGATGCCGCCTCTACCTACTGCTACCCATGCCGCTGCAGCTCTTCCTGGGGATCCTCTGGGGGACCAATCCCAGCTGGTCTGCCCACACACGTACGCCATGCCAATCCTGTTCGGCACAGCGATTCCCACTCCTGCAGAGGTTCCTGGCTCACCCATGGGGCCCAGCGTGGGCACCGCCTCCGCTCCACCAACTTGGTAGCCTCTCTGACGCAAACTGTGAGTAACTCCAGCCCACTGGTCCTCTTCCAGGCGGTGCTCCTGGAAGGCGTAGATGTGCTTCTGCTGCCCCACCTTCTTCTCCAAGAGCTTCTCTCTGATGGTTCCCCATCCCGAGCCGTTGAAGGTCCACACAATGACCACCTGCTTGTCGTCATTCGCCTTGTCAACCAGGAGCCTCATCATGCGGTGGTCGTGCAGGACCCTCGCGTATCCTCGCCACTGGCCCGAGTCTGCACCCTGACTCCTCGCCGTCGCCGCAGGCACGAAGCCGCGCAACGGCCCCGCGGGCGTGGACCTGGCCACACTTCCCGCCCTCAAGACACCGTGCTCACTCCTCGCCAATGCCGCAGGCCGTGGGCCGCGCACAGGCCCCGCGGGCGTGGACCTGGCCACACTTCCCGCCCTCTGGCTGGCTCCCGCTGCTCCGCGCCCGCCACGCTCACCATCCATCTGCACTACGTCACGTCGGTGCCCTTCACTCTCGCTCCCCCCGAACTCCGCCTCCCACCCCTCAGGGTTCCAGCGGCTGTCGTCCCAAGGGAGGGTCTTCCCGCTCTGGCGCAGCTGCACCTGGACCGCGCCTCTCCACGGCGACTCGGGGTAGCCGAGGTGGGTCCCATTGAGCACCAGGAACAAGAGGTCGCACGGCAAGCTACCCTTTCCGCTGCCTCTTGGCCAACTGGCAGGAGTGCACCGACATGAGCACCTCTTGGTACCGCTTGAACAAGTGCGGGTTCTCCTCCTGGTCGGGCACTGGCTCCTGCCCGTTGATCCACTTACGTTCAGTCTCGGTGACACCTGGTGGCAACTCCTCAGCCCCCGCGATGTCTCCCATGGATTCGTCTTCTGGTCCGCCCCCGTCGTCAGCCTGACCAGGCTGCTTAGCAGCACCAGTATCAGCAGCCTCAGCCTTTGCTGCCCCTTCCTTAGCCTTGGCCTCCAGGAGAGACTCGAGCGTGGCGAAATTGAGGCCGAGGGACTGGATGTCACTGCCGACGGACTTGGCGATGCACTCCAACTGCACTCGGATGACGTCGAGGTTCGAGGCTGGGGCCGCTGGGCCCGCCACCGCAATCTTCCCCTGGAGCTCCAGGATCGTGGTCGCCAGCTCCTCCTTGCGCTTCGCAGCCTCATCCCTCTCCTTCTTGACCTCGAGCAGCATCTGGTTGGCCTTCCTCTCGGTCTCGGCCAAGCGCTCAAGCTGCTTGTCGATCTGCCCCAGCTGGACCTGTGCCTCTCGCAGCTGTCCAGACAACGGCTTCGCCTGCGTGCGCTCCGCCTTGGCGTCCTGGATCTGCCTGTCGATGTCGGCCACCGCCTGGTCGAGGTGAGGCGCGTCACCCCCCCAGTCCTTGGCGCACTGGACCAGGACCTTCCTGCGTTCCTCCAGCTTCTGCAAAGCCGTAGGCGCCTTGGCCTCCGCGGCCGCACGCCAAGGCCTGGCCGCCACCGGTGGGAAGGAGGTGCGGAACCACTGCCCCATCTCAGGCGTGGAAGTGACCTTGCCCTTGCCTTTGTACCCAGGGCGACCCGCGCCACAGGCACGGCAGGACGTACGCGTACTCCAGTTCGCACCTGTACCGCATGTCCCGCACGTCCATGAGTCACTCGGGCCCGCCCCCACCCAGGACGAGCCACCGCCTTTGCCTCCGACAGTCCACACCAGAGACGGCTTCTGCTTCTTGTTGCGCCGACCGCCGCCCTTGACCTCCCAGTCGTTCTCGCCGCCCGCCATCGGTGCGCCCCACGCGCCGACACGAGCCCACAAGGGCGCTGGAGGTTGCTGCAGCGGCAGCTCTCGTGAATGCACGGAGGCTGAAAGCCTCCCGAGCACACCATCTTGAGCCAAAATGGCTACGGAAGAGGCCCCAGGAGACTCCCAGGAGGCCCAAAAGAAGCCCCAGAAGGCTTCAAACATGTCTCCCAGGCGCCCCCGAACGGCCTCTCAACAGACCCCAAGAGGCCCCCCAAAGAAGCATCTTGACGACGACTCTATTTCGCCCCATCGAGAGACGACCCCCAGGGAACTGCTTCACCATCAAAACTCCCCACGCAACGCGTCCGAACGACACCCGCCCCCAAGAGCGCAACATGGGCAACGAACACACAGACAAAAACCAGCGATGCCATATCACGGGCCGGCGGAATGAGCGAAGCGATTCAATAATAATTCCCGCATTAGTTTTTGACTATTTTTGAATTTTCCCCCTGTAGAAGGACAGGCCCGACGTAAGACTCGGGACGAAAAACTGGCCCTTGGGAAGTGGTCCAGACATCCAGCGCCCACGCATCGAAAAAAGTGGACCAGCCAGATGTCTGGATGGATCGTGTGCTCACGCACACACACACACAGGTTGTAAGGATGTCTCAAGCGAGGTGTTGGTTTCAGAACTCCAAGGGGGGGGGGGGCGCCAGGAGTGGGGACACTCCAGGATCCGCGCCCAGATGGTGGGGATGTCGCAGGCGGTTTGCCCAACATCCTGTTCTTTCGGAACGGATTGTGAGGATGCTCGGGCGAGGCCACGTTTTTTAGCACACCCAAGGGGGAGCCGCCCGGGGTGGGGACATTCAGGAGTCGCGCCCAGATCGTAGGGAAATCTCGGGCGGTTTGCCTGTCTGGGTGCCCAGCATTTTCAGGAGCGGACTGTGAGGGTGTCGTAGGCAAGGCGCTGGTTTCAGCACGCCCGAAGGGGGCGCACCCAGGGGCGGGGGCATTCCAACACAGATGCTCACAGACCTCGCACGCTCCCTCTAAGCCGCAGGCGGGCGGCCTTCGCTCGCGGTCCAGCCCGCGCGCGCGCGCCCAGTAGTCAGAGCACTCACGCTCACGCGCAGACCACTCAAACTCAAGTGTACACAGACCTCCCACGCGCACCCACGCTCAGACTACGCACATTCGCTCACACGCACGCGCATCTATTCACTCACACGCAGACTCACTCACGCTCAGACTCGTTCACGCTCAGACTCACCTGTCCATATCATACTCAGACCCGTTCATGCTTACTCTCTCCCATGCAGACGCTCGCAGCGGGAAAGGTGTGGGCAAATGGATATGCATAAGGCGGAGCGAGCCCGCGACACGAGAAGCGGCGCCGGCACTCGCTGCAATTGGCGGCCGTGTCCCTGTAGACCAGGCGCCTGGCCAACTCCTGCCGGGGGGGGGCCCGAGCGAGGCTGCGGAACTTCTGAGCATCGTGTAACCCATCCCCCCCTCCTCCTCCTCCGCCTCCTCCTCCTCCTCCTCCTGCTCCTCGTCCTCCTCCTCCTCCTCGTCCTCCTCCTCCTCGACCTCCTCCTTCCCCCCTCCAACTTATGGTGGTGCTGGTGGAAAACAAGCCCATCAGCAACAGCCTCTGGCTGTCTGGGGGAGATCCCCATCCCCAGCGGCGTGGCCTGGGCCCCACTGGCCGATGTACTCCCCTGGATGGGGACATAGGTAGTTCCCTTCGGGCTTCCAGGGGTGCACTCCCAACTGAGGTGGTAATCTGATGGGGGTCTCGAAGGGGATGGGGATGGGGATGGGGATCGGTGAAACGATACCGACCCTCTCCACCCCTTGCCCGCTCTCCCTACAAACGTGAAGAGGTAGTACGTGGCGGATTCCGGAAGTCCTCAACCCACAAATGCGTTTATCTCTTTGTGAACGTTTTTTTTATTCGGCGTTTCGACATTGGGCGGAAGGGGGGGGGAGGGGGGGGGTCTGGCTCCGGACCTCTGCTTAGTGCGACTGTTTGGGACTGTGCGTCCTATGGGGGAGACTCCACCTGCTCGAAACAGGCGCTAAAAACAGCCAAAATCCACTCCATGGGGGGGGATCGGCAAAGCAATGAATCCGCCGGCCCCCTTGTGGGGCCGCCAGGCTGTAGGACGAAGGTTCGCAGTTTCCTGTACCAGTTGCAGCTTCCATTTTCCACTGTTATAGGTCTACTTCTTTCCACTGTTACAGTTCTGCTTCTTGCTGCTTACTGTTCCTTGTGGATGGACCGCGCGAGGGGGGGAGGCCCAAAACTGGCATTTTGACTACGCCCTGAGCGTGTGCTCTGAATTGCTGGGGCGAATAAAAATTGACACCCCTCACGCAGATCGGCGGGGTCAGGGTCCAAAAACATAAGGGATTTGCAACATTTCTGACATTCGGTGGCCCCCCTCACGCAGATCGGCAGGGTCCAAATAACTCAAGGGATTTGCCACATTTCTGAAATCTGCTGGCACCCCTCACGCAGATCCGTTGGGTCAGGGTCTAAAAACACATGGGATTCGCAACATTTCTGACATTCGGTGGCACCCCTCACGCAGATCGGCGGGGTCAGGGTCAAAAAATAAATGGATTTGCCACATTTCTGAAAATCGGTGGCACCCCTTCACACAGATCGGCAGGGTCAGGGTCCCAAAACACAGGGAATTGCTACATTTCTAAAAAGGCGGCACCCCTCACGCAGATCCGTAGGGTCAAGGTCGAAAAACAAACAGGTCCCGACACTGCTTCACGGCGGCACCCAGACCCCATGATTTAGCTCTTGCATCTCCCATTAACCGAGACAGGGGGCCGGCGGCATGGGGCGAAGCCCTTACGGATTAAAAAACAACCACTTGGGGATGCACTGTTTACTTCCGCCACCTTCCACCGCCCTTCCGCCGGGTTCCGCCGGCGGAAGCGGCCTCGTTTTACCTCCGCCGACCTTCCTGCCGCCCTTCCGCCGCCTTCCGCCGAGGAAGGCGCGGCCCTTTAACTGGAGAGCCCCACGTGGTAGAGAAGGAGAGAAGGAAGAGGGCGAGGACGATTAGCCAGGAGGGGCAGGATCCGCCCGTGGAGGACGAGAAGTAATCCGCCGGCCCCCTTGCGGGGCCATCAGGCTGCGAGGCTTAGGCTTTCTGCTTTCTACTTCCTACTGTAAATTGTTACAGTCCGCGCGAGGGGGAGGGGAGCCGAAAACTGCCCTGGTTAACGTTCCCCGGGAGGGTTCTCAGAATTCCTGGGAGGGTAAAAATTGACACCCCTCACGCAGATCGGCGGGGTCAGGGTCCAAAAACAAAAGGGATTTGCCACATTTCTGAC
>CAUYUJ010015218.1:214120-234120 GCA_963575745.1 Prorocentrum cordatum
TCTCGCCCTACCCCCCGCGCCTTGCTGCTGCTGTTGCTGCTGCTGCTGCTGCTGCTGCTGCTGCTGCTGCTGCTGCTGCTCATCGTGCCCGCCCCCCCTCCTCCCCACTGGGAGAGGCACCGCGACCCCTGTCCCGCCTGGGCGGGACAGCGCGCCCCGTCCCGACGCCAGCCGCTGGCGGTGTATAGGCCCGAGAAGGACGGCTGGTGTCCGTCACGGGGCGGTCACGACGCCACCCCAGCAGGCACACTTGACCCTTAACCGACGTCTCAGCAGCAGGCACCCTTGACAGAAGATGTCCAATGCAAGACGTCCCCTGTCTCTCCTCCCTCCCCTCTTGACCGACGTCGCAGGTTTTTTGTTTCGCGGCACAGGCCCCCAGGAATCCCGACCGCCCCTCCCTCAGCGACCAACCCCTCAGAATCCCAAAACAAATTTCTGACGGCCCAGGAGGCCGAGAGCATCGAACAGCTGACCGTTACGGCTGCTGTTCCGTCACCCCCCTTTCAGCTTCGCACCCTCCCTGAGGTAGAACCAAAGGGTGGGGACGGGCCGGAGGGGGGAACACGTGAACTTGGAGTCTGCGATGACACCGCCGCCCAGAGATCCGATGTCGTGATTTTTTCAATACGCCCCCCCACCCCCACCCAGAAGTCTCGACCCATACCCCGCGACCGGCGTTGCATGATGAGTCGTTTTTTGACGGTCCCGCGGCCCGGAGAGAGAGGGCCTCCAGAGGCCGAAAACGGCGAAAAACTTCCGTCGTGATGTCTGTCAATTCGTTGGATCTCTGGGCTGTCGGCGACAGGCAGGCCCTCGGCAGCGAAGCGGCACTCTTAGGGGGGGCCCGTGCCCAGATGGGCGCTGCCCGGGCCCTTCGGGGGAGGGGGACCGCCGCCTCCCCTCCCAAGCCTCGCTGCCCCTGGCCGCTGCCGCCCGCCCCTCGTGCCCGCCCCTCCACCTCCTCCTCCTCCTCCTCCTCCTCCTCCTCCTCCTCCTCCTCCTCCTCCTCCTCCTCCACATCCTGCTGTTCCTCCTCCTCCTCCTCCTCCTCCTGCTCCTCCTCCTCCTCCTCCTCATGCTCCTCCTCCTCCTCCTCCTGCTCCTCCCTCTCCTCTTCTTCCTCCTCCTCCACCTTCTCCTCCCCCTCCTGCTCCTCCTCCTCCTCTTCCTCCTCCTCCTCTTCCCTCCTCCTCCTCCTCCTCCTCCTCCTCCTTCTGCTGCTCCCCCTCCTCCTCCTCTTCCTCCTCCTCCTCCTCCTCCTCCTCCTCCTCCTCCTGCGACACAGATTGCCAACAACGGGGGGTCAGTGAGCCTGCCCCCTACCGCTGTACACAGCTCGAGGTCAGCTCACCTCCGAGCTCTCAGGAACCAGGGGACCAAGCTGAACAGCAATCCAGCGGCCCCGAAAGAACAATCTCCTCTGGTCAAGGCCTTTGAGGACCCTCCTGCCCCAGGCCGAGGGATGCCCGCAGACCTGGCCCAACTTGACCACGTGCGACGAACACATGGCGCCACAACTAACACAAACGACACCGCCCGAATTATCGCCACGCTCCACGCTGACCCACCTCCTCAGAGCGTGCCCCCCAGCGAGAACGACACGACGGGGGGGAGCACGCGGAGGTGGGGCGAGGGCGGCGGTGGCAGCGGTGGCGGCGGCGGCCAGCTCGCTGGCCTGGCGCCGCGCGGCGCGAGCCGCCTTGATCTGGGACGCCGTGAGGCGCTCGGTGTCGGTGGCCGCGAGGGGGGCGGCCCTGCCTACCTGCTCCCCCACCGCGCGCACAAGCCTCGAAAATTTCCGACACCGATCGCGAAGCTCGAAATCCAAGCGCCCCAGGCTCGTTCTCCTTTTCGCCCACTCGTCGGCAAATCGATTGCCAGCGAGCAGGCGTGGGTCGATGGCACGGCGCTGCTCTGGGGTGGGGTGGGCCTTGACTTTGACAAACGTGACGGAATCGGGCCCCAGTCCTCTAACTTTGTCCAGAGAAGCTCCCAGACATCAGCATGGGCAGAGAGCAAAGCACAGCATGCTTCCCGCCCACGCTTGACAACACCTGAGAAAACAAACTCACTATCAGTGTGGATGGTGACGGGTGGCATGACAACCCTGAGAGTGTTCAAAACCGCCACCAACTCAGCACGATCAATGCACTGAATTGGGCTCTCGACTCCGCCTCCGAAGACAACCGAAACACGAAAGTCATCGAGAGCCCTCGGAGGGGGGGATCTGGATGCATGGCAATGACAGCCCAGCCAGCGACGACAGCATTGGGCACATCGTGATCATAGATCATACATGGATCCATCTACGAACAAATCCCCAGTGAGCAAGCTTCGCTCTCCAAGGTTGAACTGCTCTGGCGCGGGCTCTGGCCGCTGCGGGAACCTGTCGAAAGGAAGAAGCACACGGCTGCCAAGCAGCAGCACAAGCTCGGTAGGTTCCTGCGGCAATACACGACAGAGAGGGCCCGCGGGCTGCAAGCTGGCAGAGACCAACCCATCACACAACAGATGTCGATGATACAACGTGCCAGGGAAATCATGGCAGATGCGGCAAAGCGGGGACTGCACGTATTTGGCCTCGAACATGCGCTGCTGCGTCCACTGGGCACCGATGACAACGGATTGAAGATAGGCCTTTTCATCAGGCGACAACGGCGAAGAGCGACCGAGCAGACTGAGGACTGGCTCGAGCAAGATGCCTGACTTGAGCTCAGGGCAGCCAAGCGTGGTGCTGATCTGCTTCCACTGCCAGGCCTCACAGGCCAGGTCAATGAGCTTCCTTAGCCCATGGACGCAAAGGGTTGCCGGCTGTATAGTGAGGCCCCAAGGAAAGGTCCAAGAACTAAAACCATCAGCCTGACTTCCCAACCGATCTAGCGTGGCCAAGTAGGCCGTGAAGGGCCCCGCAACGGATTGCCACGGACTGCCTTTGCTGGATCGAGCACGCTGCTGCGCTTGCCGAATTCCTTGAGTTATTCTGTGCTGGGGGACCCACTGCTGCTTCCACGCTGCCAACATGGCGCAAAGCGGGTCGGCGGAAGCCTTGAAAATAGGGTCCACCCGACTGCCAGGGGTGAGCAGGAGACGGAGCGTGAGGGAGGTGGAGCTGGTGGGACCTTGACTGCCTACCAACTGCCTAAGCCTCTGGAGCTCTTGCCCATTGGTCCCAGTGATGCCAGTGCCGTAGGAAACGCTGGTTTCCACGGTGGCTTTGACCATGCGAGCGACGAGTCGGCGACGTTTAGCTTTTTGCAAAATCTGTAAACGCCTAGAGCGGACGACAGCAGCAGCCAAACGCTCTCGCTTAGTGGTGCGACCCAACCTCCGCCCAGACCCAAAGTCAACACCCAAGTTCCTTTCAGAGCGAGAGCGCTGCCCTCCCAGGCATTTAAGGCTGGCCTCTAAAGACGTCCTGAGAGGGGCTACGCTGCTCATGACGCGCGTCTTATCCTTCGCCACCAACAGCTCAATTTTTTCTAACTGACGGGCTAACTCACAACCTGCTGCAGTGAGGTCTGCATGGGCGCGCTCCTCTTCACCGAAACGCTGCGGACCTATCTCATCGACAACTGTAGAGAGTGAAACCGCACGAGCAACTTTGCGCACCTCATCAAAGGGCTGTAGCAAGACGAGCTGTAGCATCACTGTTGCGAACACGCAGCCTGGCAGGACACTCTGCTCTGAAAGAATGGGCTCCGACACAAAAATGCCCATGTCTAAAATCCGCGGCTGACGATACAGCTTGATAAGGAGGTACAGTAGTCTCATCGGGAACCCAGTGCGCTCTGCGGCGGCCACGAGTTGATGGTGCCGAATGAGCTCAAAGGCCTTTTTGAGGTCGACCAAAACCGTCCCAGAAGCCATCCTTGGCCATGAGCCCACTCGGCCCACGCGGCCTGCACCCAGACGCACTTGCCTGCGGCCTTGCCGCGGGTCCCCCAAGACAAACTTCTAAAATTTCTTTTCTGTCAATCCTGAATCTCGGACTTCCGTAAGCGACACAAGACCCTCGCAAGCACAGGCAGGAGGGCAATCGGCCGAAACCCACCCAGGCGTTTGGCCAGGAAGAAAACTTTGACCCACGCGGTGGGCCAGTCCAGCCTCAGCTCAATCAAATGCAAAAGCTCACAGAGCGTGTCCAGGCCCTCGAGGCCCAGGTGCAGAAAATGCCGCTGGTTTACACAATCATAGCCTTGGCCCGTGGTGGGCTTGTAACTTTTTAGGGCTGCTAGCAGCTCAGGGACAGACGGACGAGGAGGAGGCTCGAGGAGGGAGAGATCTGGCCAGGGAAGCGCAGGGTGGGGCTCGGGGACGCACCACCATGACTCCCATTCAACCCTGAGCTGCTCAATTTGTTCAGCTGAGCCTATGGGAACGTGATCGACCGTCGTGTCGTCAGGCGCCCATCCTGTAGGCACCTTGGAGAAACTGAAAAGGGCAGAAGCGCCCTGCTCAGTACTGTGCTTGCGAACCCAATCCTCCCATCCCCGCTGCTTGGCTCGCTGGCTGATTCGAACGAGCTCAGCTTGCTGCTGGGCAAGCGTTTTTAAACTTTGCAGGTGGGGCGCGGAGAGAGGGAGGCTATGGAGGACGAGTCTAGCAACATTGATCGCTAGCTGGCACTGGCGCGGCAAAGAACTGGCTCGGCAATGTCTAGTGAGACGGCGCCTACGAGCCACAGCATCCCAGCCGCCCTGCAAGTTGTCGTAGTCCAGCAGCGCGTGTGCCAACCCTCGCCACCAGGTAGCTTCAGCATTGATCTGCGGAAATGGTACCGAACATGGTCGCGGAGGTCGAAGAGTCCTCAGACGAGGTGTGCTTCCGCGCCCTCGATAGTACTCGGCCTGCCGCGGCTCCACATCGAACGCATTCAACCATTTGGCTTCCGCAGCTTCAATGAACGCGGCCCAGGCTGTGTCAACATTGACGTCGGGCTGACGCATGCCGTCTGCGAGCCGCTCCCAGTTGGGTTCCTCAGACTCCCTGCAGCAGCCAATAGGAGCTTGGACTGGAAACTTGCGCGGCTGCTGAACCATACGAACTTCTGGGGGCCGACGTGGTACCTGAAGCCGAACCTGAACTGCACGATGCGGAGTGATCGCGATATGCTCCAGAACTGTCAGCTGCGCTCCTGCCGCTAGGAAGGGCGACATCACGAAATAGTCGATGACGCGCTCCGACGGCCTGACTGTGCCCAGCTTGGGGGCTACCACGACGCCACCAATGCCTGCCACCCAGCCACTCTCCATGAGCTCCTCGGGCGTGACTTGCCAGTCCGCACTGAGGATGAATGGAAATCCTGAGCTCTTGACGGCGTGGCCCATGTCGCAGAGGATGCGCCAATTTCTCTCACTGAGGTCTTCAGAATCGTGCAGGTACATGGTGCCAACAAGCATACCTCCTTTCGGGCCATGGCTCAAATGCAGGAGTGAGGCTCTGGCTGGACACACGCAATGCGAGAGGCCTTCTAGCTGGCTGAGCCCATAGCGAACAGGCGTGGCAATCATGGTGCCACCAGACAAACCCGCCAGGCTGTCTGAGGCGCCATCAGCGGCACCAGCGCGGACGGCGGGATTGATGGCTGCCTTCCAGCCTGTCTTGCGCAAGGCCTGCTCCTGCGCATCACGCTGGTGCTGCGGCACCTTGTGTTCTTGCACAAAAGCCAAGTCACAATCATACCATTCTTCAGATTGCCTGAGCAGCTCAAGCCCAGGCATGCTTGTAACATTTGCCGTGAGAACTGTCAACGGGCGGCACTGCGGGCTACCCCAACTGCGGTGGGACGTAGTAGGTGGACCGCATCTTCTTGAGCGCCTGGCCGAACAGCTCGATGGCACGCTGCTTGATGACCCGCTTGGCTCCCTCGTCGAGATCCATGTCATCTTCATCGCCGACTGCGCTGGCACAAGCCTCGAGCAGCTTCTGCTCGTTGCGGGCTGCCCATGCACGGGCACGCTCATCAGGGTCAGCGCCACCCAAAGGAGCTGCAGTGGGCGGCGCAGGCTGCCCTGCACCCGCTGCCCCTGCTGCCGCGAGGCCGCCTCCCGAAGGGGGGCCCGCGCAGGCGGCGCCAGGCTGGGCACCGCCAGCGGGGGCGGTGCCAGCGGGCGCACCAGGGGGGGGTGCCGGGCCTGCGCAGCCTTCGCCTGTAGCTCCTGCTGGGCGGTCGCCAGCTGCGCCGCCACCTCCGTGAGCTCTGCCTCGAGCTCGGCGTCGCCAAGCAGCCGCGCCTGCTGCAGCAGCCCGTCGCACTGGCCAGGCGGCGTGCCAGGCGCGGCGGCGGCCGCGCCACCCACTCGCGCCAGTGCCGCTGCCCCGCGCGCGGCCGCCTCCTTCTGCTGCTGCTGGAGCTCCTCGAGCTCGGCGCCAACCTCTGCTGCCCAGCGGACGGCACGGTGCAGGTTCTCCTGCGCCTTGTCGTACTTTTTCTGCACCTTGCCAAGCCGATCCGTGAGCACATCACTTTCCTTCTGCGCTGCCCTTGACACCAGCTGCGGATCACCCGAGAGGAGGCCTCGCTGGTGCTGGATGCGATCCCTCGCCGACTGGCTAAGCGTGTCCGCCACGGCCTCATACGCGGCAGGGTCCATGGCGGCATAGGCGCGGACCTGCGCATCGGTGAGGGGCGGAGGTCCTTTCGGCTTGGGCGAGCGTACGGAAGGGGAGACGCCACCAGCCCAGACGCCGCGGGGCTGGACCACGCGCTGACTGGGGCCTCCTTTGTCCTTGCCACAACGGAGGCAGCGGTCACGCCATTCATAGTTGTACTTGAACTTACACTGTTTGTTGGGACAACACCAACAAGACTGCTGCCAAAATGCCATCTCACACCCTCGGAGGGTGCGACACACGCCGTAGGTGCGCAAAGGCAGCGAGGGATGAAACCTCAGTACAGTCCCGAGGTGTGGAGCTGGTGGGGCCGCGGATCCCCTTGCCAAAGAAAACTCTCGTCCTGAGCAAACCGCTACGGACTTGAGCCAAAATGGCTACGGATCCTCCTCCTCCTCCTCCACCTCCTCCTCCTCCTCCTCCTCCTCCCTCCTCCTCCTCCTCCTCCTCCTCCTCCTCCTCCTCCTCCTCCTCCTCCTCCTCCTCCTCCTCCTCCTCCTCTCCTCCTCCTCCTCCTCCTCCTCCTCCTCCCTCCTCCTCCTCCTCCTCCTCCTCCTCCTCCTCCTCCTCCTCCTCCTCCCTCCTCCTCCCTCCTCCCTCCTCCTCCTCTCCCTCCTCCTCCCACCTCCCGCTCCTCGCTTCGCTCCTCGCTCCTCGCTCCTCGCTCCTCGCTCCTCCTCCTCCTCCTCCTCCTCCTCCTCCGCCTCGCTCCCCTGGCCGCTGCCGCTCGCCCCTCGTGCCCGCCCCTCCTGCTCCTCCTCCTCCTCCTCCTCCTCCTCTCTCCTCCTCCTCCTCCTCCTCCTCCTCCTCCTCCTCCTCCTGCTCCTCCTCCTCCCTCCCCCTGCTCCTCCTCTTCCTCCTCCTCCTCCTCCCTCCTCCTCCTCCCTACATCCTCCTCCTCATCCTCCTCCTCCTCCTCCTCCTCCTCCTCCTCCTCCTCTCCTCCTGCTCCTCTCCACTTCCTCCTCCTCCTCCTCCTCCTCCTCCTTTTCCTCCTCTCTCCTCCTCCTCCTCCTGCTGCTGCTCCTCCTCCTCCTCCTCCTCCTGCTCCTTCCTCCTCCTCCTCCTTCTCCTCCTCCTTCTCCTCCCCCTCCTCCTCCTCCTCCTCCTCCTCCACCTCCTCCTCCTCCTCCTGCTCCTTCCTCTTCCCTCCTCTTCCCTCCTCCTCCTCCCTCCTCCTCCTCCTCCTCCTCCTCCTCCTCCTCCCTCCTCCTCCCTTTTTCGTCTTCTTTTTCTTCTGTTTCTTATTCTTCTTCTTCTTCTTCTTCCTCCTCCTCCTCCTCCTCCTCCTCCTCCGCCTCCTCCGCCTCCTCCTGGGCCCGTCCCTCCCGCTGTCGTTGCCCCTTTGCAGCCGGTGCCTTTCCGCAAAGGCCCCTCATCCATCCCCCGCCGGCGGCGGGCATCGAGTCATCAATGAGGCCAGCCCACAGGAAACCTCCCACAAGAAGCCCAACCCTGAGACCCCAGGACGTCCAGTGATTCTCGGTGTGGGAGCGCCACGCTCTCCATCGCAAAACCATCGAGACTCAAGAATCCTGGGGCACCCTGGAGGCAAGCAGGGTGTTTCTTGGCATGGGCCTCCACAGTAATCATGGAGGCTCCTGGAGCTCCAAGAGCTCAAGGCGCACCGAGGACTGGGGGCTCCAGGTGTTCGGGCCGAGGATCGATGAGATCGAGGGGACCGAGCGTCGCCCAGATTCGCCCCACCCACTGGCGCGCGGGTGGCGCCGAGGAGCTGCGGTAGCGGGGGGGGGGAGGAACGAGGCTGCATGTGCTTGGGTCGCAGATTGAGGCTCGAGGGGATCGAGGGGACCGTCGGTCCAGGATCGAGGGCCGACCAAGAGGCCCCCCACTGGCGCGCGGGCGGCGCCGCGCAGCCGCCACCGCAGCCACCGCCGCCTCCGTCGGTCGTCGTCGTCCCCATCGGGTGCCGCCACTCGCCCCTCGACCTGCCCCCGCTGGCCGACCCGGCTGGCGGCGGACGCGCCGGCGCCCAGCTGGGCCGCGGCGCGGCGGGCTGGCGAGAGGGGAAGAGAAGGAACGTTGGGCGTTGCTTCGCGAGGGGCGTTCAATTGGGAGGGGGGGCGAAGAAACGTGCACCTGCCGTGCCCCTCTCGTGCCGCACGGGGCCCCTGCAGGGCAGTTGCGGTGCGCGTTTCGTCGCCCCTCCCCCAACAGATGTCCACGCCTAAGCGATCCAGGATAACTCTGGTCCAGGGTAACTCCGGTTTGGGTCCCCCGGCGCACAAACCAGTAGCTACCTCTGACTGCCCCCGATGAGTCGAGACGGGTTGGACGCCCGAATTATCCAGGATAACTCTGGTCTGGGGTAACTTCGGTGGGGGCCCGCGAGGCACGAATCTGTAGTTCCCCCTGACCACCTCCAGGCCAGATGACTCAGGGCTCTGACTGATAGCACCTCCACGTCACGCAACGCCCAAGAATAGACAAGCGCTCTCCACTACTCGCAAAGCCGCGGGAGGTTCAGGATCCACTGCGTCGAGGCAAACATGTGCGTTCGCGGTAGTTTGCGAGTAGTTAACCCCGTTCCCCGGATAATCAAGAGCACCCCCCCTTAACCCTTGAGTGGTTATTATCCCTGGGTCAGACAAATTTGATTGTGGCGAGGGGCGGCGAGGCCGAACTTGATTATCGCGGGGGGAAGTTGCGAATCGAAATTGCCGCCCAGGCCTGCAGCAAATGCTTGCCGTGCAAGGACGGAACCAAAGGGTGCCGAGCTTGCATAAGCGAATGGTTCGAGATGGTACGCAAGAGAGGTTTCTTGGCCAGGAGCGCCAAGGACCTCTCTTGCGCAGGCCACCTTTAGATGCGAGACTCGAGGACACCAAGGACAGCTTTGTGCAAGGATCTAGATACACGAGCGCCCAGGATCATCATCATCATCATCATCATCAACATCATCATCATCATCATCATCATCATCATCATCATCATCATCATTATCATCATCGTCGTCTTCATCATAATCATCGTCATCATCATCATCATCAGCATCATCATCATCACCACCGCCATCATCATCATCACCATCATACTCCTCCTCATCAGCATCATCATCATCCACATCATCACCATCACCATCATCATCATCACCATCACCATCACCATCATCATCGTCATCACCATCATCACCATCATCATCATCAGAATCCTCATCTTCATCCTCATCATTATCAACACCATCACCATCATCATCATCATCATCATCATCACCAACACCATCATCACCATCATCATCACCATCATCATCATCATCCTCATCATCATCCTCATCATCATCATCAGCATCATCAACATCAGCATCAGCATCAGCATCAGCATCAGCAGCATCAGCATCAGCATCAGCATCAGCATCAGCATCATCATCAGCATCATCATCATCCTCATCATGAGCATCATCATCATCAGCAACATCATCATCATCACCATCACCATCATCATCATCATCATCATCATCATCATCATCATCATCATCATCATCACAATCTTAATCACCATCATCCTCCGCCGGGGAAAAAAACGTTTATTAACCCCCGCAGACCCCGAACTTTATTATCCCCAAGGGGGTCGGCACTCTGCGAGTACGTAGTGGAAGGCGCTCGGTGAAAGACCGGCTCGCCCGTGCGGCGCCGGCGCACAGGAGGAGCTCCGCGCACTACTGGGGAGCACGAGCGGCTGCGCGGGGGTCGGCCCAGAGAGGCGGCGGCGCGCCCGGAGAGGCGCGGCACCTCGGAGAGCACGGCTCGGGAGGTGCGCGGCACCTCGGGGCGAGCCTGATGGGCCTGTTTTCCACCACCACCACCACCATAAGTTAGAGGGGGAGGGGGTCCTCCTCCTCCTCCTCCTCCTCCTCCTCCTCCTCCTCCTCCTCCTCCTCCTCCTCCTCCTCCTCCTCCTCCTCCCCCTCCAACTTATGGTGATGGTGGTGGAAAACAGGCCCATCAGAGCCCCCTGCGGCGAAAAAAGCGGGCGCCCAGTAGTGCTCGGGGGCTGCTCCGGGCATCCCTGGCCCAAGGCGCTCCCAGCTCGTCGCTCCACTTTTGGGTGCCCTCGCGGTGCCCTGGCCTCGCGAGGGGGGTGCTCTGGAGGCCGTGGGGGCCTCCTCGGGAATCCTGGGGGAGCCTTGGGCGGAGGAGGAGGAGGAGGAGGAGGAGGAGGAGGAGGAGGAGGAGGAGGGACACACTCGGCTACACGCAAGAGTGACCCTAGGCAAGGGTGGCCTTTGGTGCGCGGCTCTACGGGGGGCGCGGGGGGACCAAACCCGAGCACGCAGGCCACTGCTATCGCATCGCTTTCAGCGATCGGGGGGGCCCGCAGTGGGTCCGCGCCGAGGGCCACTCCGGCGAAGGGTCGCTCTCACGTGCAGTCGACACCGCTGGCAGCCCCCGAGATGTGCGCTGCCCGGCGAAAACTTCCCAGCTCACTGGAGCGAGTGGTCGGCGGGAGGGCGCGCCGCGGGGGGGGGGGCCACGGGAAGGAGCGGGAAGCGAGGAGCGTGGAGGGGGGAGCATGAGCGAGAGATGATGTTGCTGATGATGATGATGATGATGATGATGATGATGATGATGATGATGATGATGATGATGATGATGATGATGATGATGATGCTGATGCTGATGCTGATGCTGATGCTGATGATGCTGATGATGATGATGATGCTGATGCGGTGATGATGATGATGATGATGATCTGATGATGATGATGCTGATGCTGATGCTGATTGCTGATGATGATGCTGATGATATGATGATGATGATGATGATGATGATGCTGATGATGATGATGATGATGATGATGATGATGAGGAGGAGGAGGAGGAGGAGGAGGAGGAGGAGGAAGGGGAGGAGGGAGGAGGAGGGAGGAGGGAGGAAGGAGGAGGAGGGGAGGAGACGGAGTAGGGAGAAGGGAAGGGAGGAGGAGAAGGAGGAGGAGGAGGATGAAGAGGAGGAGGAGGAGGAGGAGGAGGAAGAGGAGGAGGAGGAGGAGGAGAACGGAGGAGAGAGCATTGGAGGAGAAACAAGCCGGAGTTGACGCAGACTGGGAGACGAGCTCCACTCACGCGAGAGACAGAGAGAGAGAGAAAGGGAAAGACAGAGAGACAGCGAGAGAGAGAGAGAGAGAAAGAGAATGAGAGAAAGAGAGAGAGAGAGACAGAGACAGAGACAGAGAGAGAGAGAGAAGAGCAAGAAAGAGCGAGGAGGAACAGTGAGTAGGAGCAGGGGGGAGGCGGACACGGCATGGAGGAGGGGCGAGGGAGAGGGAGGGAGAACAAGATTGGCCCAGAACTCCGACGTTGTGTCTTGTTGACAGCGTGGACCCCGTGGGCCCGAGCCATTCTTCTGACCGTCCCGGGGCCCGGTGAGGATCCCCGAAGGCCGACAGATATCAACAGCATTCCGTCGGGATCGCGACGCGAGGGGGCGAGGGATGGGGGGAGGAGGCCCGCCTCATGAGCATCGTCAAGCCGACCCCTATTCCCATGGGCGTGGCCTGGGCCCCACTGGCCCTCCAGATGGGGCGGTCTGGCCCCCTAGAGGGGGACACGGGCCGTTTCGTTCGGGCCTCGCGGGGCATGTCCCCAGCTGGGGTGCTGAGATAGTGGGGGTCTGGGTAGGGATGGCGATGGGGATGTGGGGTCGGTTAAACGATGCTGACCTCGGGCCTCAGGGCGCCCTCAGAGCCGCGTCCGCCAGGGAACCCGCCAGCTCCTCGCTGGCGCAAGTCAACAGGACCACGGCCACCTCGCCTCGAGGGCCCTTCCGCAGGCAGCCGAGCTCGCCCTGCTGGGGGGCCAGGGACCGAGGTCCTTTTTGTGGACCACGCGAGGGCGTCTGGGTCTGGGACTTCGTCCTCCCCTCTCGTTCTCCTCTTGCTCCTCCTCCTCCTCCTCCTCCTCCTCCTCCTCCTCCTGCTCCTCCTCCTCCTGCTCTTCCTCCTGCTCCTGCTGCTCCTCCTGCTTTTCCTTCTCCTCCTCTTCCTCCTCCTCCTCCTCCTCCTCCTCCTCCTCCTCCTCCTCCTCCTGAAGGCAAGGGAAGGGGAGGAGGGCAGAGGCGGGAGGGGGATCAGCAGGATGATGATCAGCACGAGGAGGACGAGCACCAGGCGGAGGGGGAGGAGCAGGAGCAGGACGAGGAGGAGGAGGAGGAGGAGGAGGAGGAGTGCACGTACTCAAAAAGGAGGAGGAGGAGGAGGAGGAGAAGGAGAAGGAGGAGGAGGAGGAGACGGAGGAGGAGGAGGAGGGAGAGGAGGAGGAGGAGGAGGAGGAGGAGGAGGAGGAGAAGGAGGAGGAGGAGTGAGGAAGAGTCAGGAGTGAGGAGAAGGACGAAAGATCAAGCGCAAGCGGACGCCAGAAAGGCGATGCTCCTGTGAGTCTGCATGGTGTGCCCTCTACGTGAGTGAACAATGCATGACCTATCGCCGATTGCTAATACACAAATGCCTCAAGCTCAAACGAACTTGATACAAATCCGCCCTCGAGCCATTCAGCTTGTAGATATCTGAAGACATATGCGGCCGAATGCGCACCCAACATTGATAAAGGTATGCTGCCGCGTCACGTTACAACCGTCAATGAATGTGTCAAGGATTCACCCTGGACCCATCCAATTCGGAAAGAACATGTTCAGAACCGGCCTACCCCGCAGGACAGTAACAGCACATGCGCGCGGCGCAGGCGCGAGAGCGCGACTCTGGAACGACATCGGCTGCAACTTTGCACCTGTTGAAATTTCAAGCGCTATGGCCCGAACGTGGGAATGGAGCTTGTAAACGATACGCGCTCAAAAACGCTGCCGAGCCCGGCCTGCTGGGAGGAAGAAAACGCATGATATGATTGTCTATCCCCCGCCCCCTTTCCGTTTCCCCAGGCGCCCGAGATGCCGTTTGAGGGGGGGGGGGAATAGCTCCCAAGCACAAGACGTCTCCAGACGGGCTCCTATACGAGCAAGAAGCCCCCCAAGACGGTGCCAGATGGACACGGGGCCTCCACGGAATACGCCCAGCGGGATCCAAGCAGGAGACTCTAATGTCGGAGCCACAATGTTTAGATTGATGGCCTTCAAGATGGCTCCAGCAGGGCCCCCACGGCTCCCAAGAAAGCCCCCCTCCCCCCCGAAAACCTAGAGACAACCTCAGAGGCATCACACGGGCCCCAGGACACCTCCCAGATGTCTGCAACGAGAACTCACAATGCATTCATGTTCAGCGTTGCAAGCCTTGCTGTCTCAATGTATGTTTATGTATGCATGAGCTGTATATGCGCACATGCACATACACAAACATACGCGTCCACATATACATACATAAGTATAGATACGTGTATGCATGCACACATACCTACATACTTACATACATGCATGCATGTGTGTATGCATGCACACATACGAGCATCCATACACCTACATATACTTACATGCACGTCTGCATGCATGCGTACATACACACATACGTACATACGTACATAAGTACATCCATCCATACATCCATACATACAAACATGCATACCTACATACATACATACATTCATATGGGCGCTGGCGTATCCCCGCCCCCCTGAAAAATCGCAGGATGATGCAAAGCCTTTCTTTCTCTTCCTCCTCCTCCCCCTTCCTTTGGAAAGCGCCGCAAAATGATCCCATTGAGGCCTCACAACAGGAATCTTTTGGAAACACACAAAGTGATTCTATTGGAAAGCCTGACAACAGGAATCCGCTGGAAAGCGCCACAAAAGGGATTCTATTGGAAAGCCTCATAGCAGGAATCCTTTGGGAAGCGCCACAGGGATTCTATTCGAAAGCTTCAGAATCGGATTCCTTTGGGAAGCGCCACAGAGGGATTCTGTTAGAAAGCCTCACAGGGATTCTGCTGGAAAGCCTCACAGCAAGAATCCTTTGGAAAGCGCCACACAAGAAATCGATTGGAAAGCCTCACAAACGGAATCCTTTGGAAAGCATCACAAATGAATTCTATTGGAAAGCCTCACAAAAGGAATCCTTTTGACAGCGCCACAAAGGGATTCTATGGAAAGCCGCACAAAGGAATTCTATTGGAAAGCCGCACAAAAGGAATCCTTTGGAAATCATCACGAAGGGATTCGATTGGAAAGCCTCACAAAAGGAATCCTTTGGAAAGCGCCACAAAGGAATTCTATTGGAAAGCCTCACAAAAGGAATCCTTTGGAACGCACCACAAAGGGATTCTGTTGGAGAGCCGCACAAAAGGAATCCTTTGGAAAGCGTCACAAAGGGATTCTATGGGAAAACCAAAAAGCCAAAAAAAAATATTGAAAAAACAAAAAAAACAAAGAAACCAAAGACCAAGGGCTGAGAAACCAAAAAAAAGATTGAACAAAAAAATCAATACTTACTCCACCTCTCGTCCTCCTCCTCCCCCGCCTCCTCCTCCTCCGCCTCCCCTTCCTCCTCCTCCTCTTCCTTTTCATCCTCCTCCTCCTCCTTCTCCTCCTCCTCCTCCTCCTCGCCCCCCACCCCTTAGCCCTCACCTTTCACTCCTCCTCGTCCTCCTCCTCCCCCTCCCTCCTCTTTCGCCCCTTGCCCTGCGAGGAGGAGGAGGAGGGGGGGGAGGAGGGAGCGGAATTGAGGAAGAGTGGGATGGAGGAGGAGCGGGATGGAGGAGTGAAGTGGAGGCGGAGAAGCGGAATGGAGGAGTGGTCCACCTCCTCCTCCTCCTCCCCCTCCCCCCCTTGCCTTCTCCTCCTCCTCCTCCTCCTCCTCCTCCTCCTCCTCCTATCCATCTCTCTCCGGTCCTCCTCCTCCTCCTCCTCCTCCTCCTCCTCCTCTTCCCTCCTCCTCCCCCTCCCATAGAAGCGGGGCAAGGACGGGGGGTGAGGGCTGAGGGGTGGGGGGCGAGGAGGAGGAGGACGAGGAGGAGGAGGAGGAGGAGGAGGAAGACGGAGAGAGAATGGAGGAGGAGGAGGAGGAGGAGAGGAGGAGGAGGAGGAGGAGGAGAAGGCAAGGGGGGGAGGGGGAGGAGGAGGAGGAGGTGGACCACTTCTCCATTCCGCTTCTCCGCCTCCACTTCACTCCTTTTCCCTTTCCTCCTCCATCCCACTCTTCCTCAATTCCGCTCCCTCCTCCCCCCCCCTCCTCCTCCTCCTCGCAGGGCAAGGGCGAAGGAGGAGGGAGGGGGAGGAGGAGGACGAGGAGGAGTGAAAGGTGAGGGCTAAGGGGTGGGGGGCGAGGAGGAGGAGGAGGAGGAGGAGGAGGAGAAGGAGGAGGAGGAGGAGGAGGAGGAGGATGACGAGGAAGAGGAGGAGGAGGAAGGGGAGGAGGAGGAGGAGGCGGGGGAGGCGGAGGACGAGAGGTGAAGTAAGTATTGAAATATTAGGTGTTTTTCTGTTTATTCAAAATGTTTTTTGGGGTTTTTCAGCCCTGGGTCTTTGGTTTCTTTGTTTTTTTTTGTTGTTTTCAATGGTTATTTTGGGTTTTTCCCCACATCCAAAGTGGGGTTCTTGTTTTCTCTGGACACCCCGCGCAGGAACAGGAACACACACACACACACACACCCACTCACACTCACTCACACTCTCTCATCATCAACCTCATCAGCATCATCGATGATGCTCTCACATGCCTAATCACTCACATACTCATCAGTATCATCACTCGCACTCTCTCACACGCTCATGAACATCATCATCATCATCGGCATCGGCATCATCCTCATTCAAACATCATCATCGCCACCACCACTCGCAATCAATCATCATCCTCTTCACCACTCATCTTCACCACCACTCATCATCCTCATCCTCATCATCGTTGAGTAAATTGTGAGGAAGTCTCAGGCGGGAGCCCCCTCCCTATGGGGCCCGCAGATCATGTTGGTAATCCGAGCGGGTCATCGGAATCCTGTAACTGTCGTCACTTTTGAGCTCCCCAGGCCTGAAAATGGAGGAAGTCTCAGGCGGGAGCCTCGTCTGTGAGTGAATTGGGAGGAAGTCTCAGGCGGGAGCTCCCTCCCTATGGGGCCCGCAGATCATGTTGGTAATCCGAGCGGGTCATCGGAACCCTGTAACTGTCGTCACTTTTGGGCTCGTCAAGCCTGAATTTGGAGGAAGTCTCAGGCGGGAGCCTCGTCTCTGAGTGAATGTGGGGAAGTCTCAGGCGGGAGCTCCCTCCCTATGGGGCCCGCAGATCATGTTGGTAATCCGAGCGGGTCATCGGAATCCTGTAACTGTCGTCACTTTTGAGCTCCCCAGGCCTGAAAATGGAGGAAGTCTCAGGCGGGAGCCTCGTCTGTGAGTGAATTGGGAGGAAGTCTCAGGCGGGAGCTCCCTCCCTATGGGGCCCGCAGATCATGTTGGTAATCCGAGCGGGCATCGGAATCCTGTAACTGTCGTCACTTTTGGGCTCCTCAAGCCTGAATTTGGAGGAAGTCTCAGGCGGGAGCCTCGTCTGTGAGTGAATTCTGAGGAAGGCTCAGGCGGGAGCTCCCTCCCTATGGGGCCCGCAGATCATGTTGGTAATCCGAGCGGGTCATCGGAACCCTGTAACTGTCGTCACTTTTGGGCTCGTCAAGCCTGAATTTGGAGGAAGTCTCAGGCGGGAGCCTCGTCTCTGAGTGAATTGTGAGGAAGTCTCAGGCGGGAGCTCCCTCCCTATGGGGCCCGCAGATCATGTTGGTAATCCGAGCGGGTCATCGGAACCCTGTAACTGTCGTCACTTTTGGGCTCCTCAAGCCTGAATATGGAAGAAGTCTCAAGCGGTTTTGTCCAGGGCGGAGGCGAAGCAGCTCGCGGCAGAGCTGGGTTTCGTGCTGCCTTCCGCCTGAGCGCGGCTGCGCCTCGCTCGAAGCCCGCGGGGTTGTCCCAACGGCTTGGTCTTGCGCGCCAACGGCTCGCGGGGTTGTCCCGACAGCCTGGCCCGCGGGGTTGTCCCAACGGCTGCGCGACGTGACCAGTAGAGAACGCGCCTGTGCTGGCCGTGGCGGCGACGGCGCCGAGGAACATCGACATGCGCGCTCATGCAACAGGAAGGGGAGGAGGTGGCGGGGCGCGGAACAAACAGGGGGGCGAGGATGGGGACAACGTAAGGAGTGGAAGGGGGGCCCGCGCCAAGGCGACAGGAAATATACGCAGAAGAGACAGCCAGGACGCCTCACCAACCACGAGGACGACGGTGATGGTTTTTTTTCCAGATTCGCCCAGAGGATTCTTATGTGGGGTTCTTCCGTCGGAGTAAGTTGGCTTTCCAATAGAATCCCTTTGTGACGCTTTCCAAAGGATTCCTTTTGTGCGGCTCTCCAATAGAATCCCTTTGTGGTGCTTTCCAAAGGATTCCTTTTGTGAGGCTTTCCATCAGAATTCCTTTGTGGCGCTTTCCAAAGGATTCCTTTTGTGCGGCTCTCCAATAGAATCCCTTTGTGGTGCTTTCCAACGGATTCCTTTTGTGAGGCTTTACAATAGGATCCCTTTGTAGTGCTTTCCAAAGGATTCCTTTTCGTGAGGCTTTCCAATAGAATCCCTGTGTGGCGCTTTCCAAAGGATTCCTTTTGTGAGGCTTTCCAATAGAATCCCTGCGTGGTGCTTTCCAAAGGATTTCTTGTTTGAGGCTTTCCAAAAGAATTCTTTTGTGCGGCTTTCCAATATAATCCCTTTGTGGTGCTTTCCAAAGGAATCCACTTGTGAGGCTTTCCAAAGGATTCCGATTGTGAGGCTTTCCAATGGATACCGTTTGTGAGGCCTTTTAATAGAATCCCTTTGTGTGCTTTCCAATAGATTCCGATTGTGATTCTTTCCCATAGAATCCCTCTGTTGCGCTTTCCAAAGGATTCCTTTTGTGGGGCTTTCCAATAGAATCCCTCTGTGGCGTTTTCCAAAGGATTCTTTGTGGGAGGCTTTCCAATAGAAGCCTTTTGGTGTGCCTTCCCAAGCAAGGAGTGGAAGCGCAATGGAGTTGGATTGAGCGTTTTGCATCGCCCTGCGATTTTTCAGGGGGGCGGGGATACGCCAGCACCCATATATATATATATATATATATATACATTCTCATACGCACCTCTCCGAGGGAGTAGAGCTCAGAGGGGATTAATGCGTCCGTGCGTGCGTCCGTCTTTGATTTTAATGGCCGTTTCGCTAGGGACATCCTCGAAATTCTGAAAATCGGTGGCACCCCTCACGCAGATCGTGAAGGAGAGGTCCACAAACACATAGGAATTCAACCATGTCTACATCAAACCTTCAAAAACACAGTGTATTTCCAATGATTTTGACCTCCTCTATGCGAGAATCGCCGTTTCGCCTGAGACACCCTCCCCAAATCGGGCCTTTGTCGAACCATCTTTGAGCAATCTGGCCGTTTCGCCAGGGACATCCAAGAAATTCTGAAAACCGGTGGCCACCCTCACGTAGATCGTGAGGGAGAGCCGACACACGGCCACAACAACCACACGCATCCGTCAGGATAACACCCCCCCCGCCGCACACACGCCAGACCAGAATCCCCATCCCAGTGGAGAGCAACACGCGCGTTGGGCAGAAATCCCCGGCCGCAACTCAACACTCCCACTCGCCGCACTCACGACAGACCAGAATCCCCATCCAAGCGCAGAGCAACACGCACGTTAGGCCAAAATCCCCGGCCACACGGCAACAACAACCTCACGCATCCGTCAAGTCAACACTCCCCCCCGCCGCACACAAATCCAAATCCAATCGGAGAGCGACACGCGCGTTAGGCCAAAATCCCCGGCCACACGGCAACAACAACCACACGCATCCGTCAAGTCAACACTCCCACCCGCCGCACACACGCCAGACAAGAATCCCAATCCAAGCGCAGAGCAACACGCACGTTAGGCCAAAATCCCCGGCCGCACCGCGAGCATCCACCCGTGGCATACACGTCAGCCCAGACACTCCTGACAATGACGCCAGCCAGGTCAGGCCAAAATCCCCGGACGTAAGGCGAGCGCGACCCTCCGTCAAGCATCACGGTGGTCCCGCCATGCCGAGGGAGCGGCAACACCACACGGCAACAACAACCACACGCAGACGTCAACTCAACACTCCCACCCGCCGCACTCACGACAGACCAGAATCCCCATCCAAGCGCAGAGCAACACGCACGTTAGGCCAAAATCCCCGGCCACGCGGCAACAACAACCACACGCATCAGTCAAGTCAACACTCCCACCCGCCGCACACAAATCCACATCCAATCGGAGAGCATCACGCACGTTAGGCCAAAATCCCCGCCCACACGGCAACAACAACCACACGCATCCGTCAAGTCAACACTGCCCGGCTGCCGACTGACGGCTGAGTCTGTGGTCTTAACGCATCAAATGGTGGAGCTCCCACTTCTCTTCGCACCCTGCGTCGGTATCAACATGCATTTGTTGTA
>CAUYUJ010015218.1:239120-244120 GCA_963575745.1 Prorocentrum cordatum
GCATGTATACATACAGACAGACAGAGAGACAGACAGACAGACAGACAGAGAGACAGACAGACAGACATACAGACAGGCAGACAGATTTATAGGTATACATTCAGACATACATATGTTATGCCGTTCTTCCCCTAAGAACCGCCCTCGAGGACCTGCCTGACGGTCAGCCCTGCCCTCGCCGGGCACTTCGGCCAAACGCTGGCGGCCGCCGCGGAGAGGTCGACGCCGCGGCCTCTGAGCGCGGCGGCCGCCGCAGCGCAGACGACCGCCCGAGACAGCCACGGGCATCCCAAGGGGAAGCCGTCGGAGGGGGTGAGCTGCTGCCACGAGACGTACGAGACAGCGCCGCGGGCGAGGGATACAAGGGGAGCGAAAAATTGCATAAACATAACGTGTCGCAGGTCCACGCGGACTTCTTGGATCGCCGGAGGCGCCGCCAGGGGGTCCCAGCTCAGATCCGCGAAGTCCGTGCGGCCCCCCGAACATTGATGTTCGTGGCGTCGTTTGTCCCCCGAGATACGAGCATCTGGCCGTCGGCCGCCACCACGGCCACCTGAACGCCGACGGCGCTGCCCTCCGCGATAGCCCCGTCGATGGTGCCGCGCAGGCGCTCCTCCCAGGCACTCGTCGCCGGGGGGTCTGGCAGCGGGGGCAGGGGCCGGGGGCCGCGCAGCGCGTCGCGGCCCGTCTGCACGAAGCGGTCCTAGCCAGGCGCGCTCCACTACTCGCAAAGTAACTGCGCGCTGATGGTCTGGATCCGCCACGGGGGATTCACGATACAAGACATCGAGGCAGGCATGTGCTTTTCGGCGTGTGCGAGTAGCCGCTTTGCGAGCAGTGGAGCGCGCTCGGTGAAGTCCAGGAACTGGGCGCGGATGTCGAGGATCGCGCACAGGCCCTTGATCAGAGTGGCCACGCGCATGACGAAGAAGAAATCGCCGGTGTAGCCGTCGATGGCCCTGTTCAGCTGATCTCCCGTCTCCTGCGACTTCTCCAGCGCGCCCTCCAGCTTCTTGTGGATCTCCAGCGACCTCGAGCGGTTCTCGATGAGGCTGATGTGCCGGAGGAGCGCCATCAGGAACTGCGGCTCCGGATCGCCGGCGGTGGCCGACCACTTGAAGCCGAGCCCAGCGAACGCCTGGACTATGCCGCAAGTGTCCTTCATGCCGGTCCCCACCATCAGCTCGCACAGCGCGATCCTCTGGTCGTCTGCAAGCTGCTTCGCGAGTCCCCAGTCGAGCAGCACACAGCGCGGCTCCGCGCCCGGGCCCCTCCGCGTGACCAGCAAGTTGCCTGCATGCGGGTCTGCATTGAAATGGCCGGTCACGAACATTCCCACGGCGTAGGCCTGCACGAGGTCGTCCATGACGGACACCTTCTCCTCTGGCGTCAGTTCAGAGTCGCCAGCACAGACCTGCACGCCCTCCACAAACTCCATCACCATCACACGCCTAGAACAGAACATCGAATAGACTTCTGGAATGACCACCTTCACCGATGCAGCCATCAACGTGGTGCGAGCTTTGATCGTGCTGCTGGCCTCCTTGCAGAAGTCCAACTCTTCGATCACTGCGCCCAACCACTCATTTACGATGGGCATCGCGTCTACGTCTCCCCAGGTCAGAATCCAGACGACATGTGCGATTACTCGCATGCAGAACAAATCTTTGGGAATGCGACTCGCGGCATGTCGGTGCTGCACCTTAACTGCGACGGGACGGCCATCCTTCAAGACGGCCCTGTGCACCTGAGCGATGGAAGCGCTCGCGATGGGCAGTTCATCGAACGCCTGGAAGATATCAAGAGCATCCCTGCCGAGATCCTCCCGGATGGTCTTCGCGGCCTCGTCGAAAGGAGCGACCGGCATGGCGTCGCGCAGCTTCGACAGCTCCGAGATGACCTCGTCGGGCATCCGATCGCCCATCGTGCTCAGGTACTGGCCGACCTTGGGCCACACCCCGCCGAGCTCACGCATGCCGCACGCCGCCAGGTGCGCCATCATGCGGTAACGCCAGCGCAGCAGCTTCTCGGCGTCCTCGCCGCAGAGGTGCGCGGCCTCCCGCTTGCTCTGCCTCTGCTTCCAGAGGACGAGGAGGGTGATCCAGAGCGCCTTGCCGCCGCGCCAGGGCAGCCACGCCCAGTGACAGCTCAACGCCCAGGCGAGCGCCACGGCCGTGGCTGCCGGCGGGCCACACCTGGCAGCAAGGGCGGAAAGCACAAGCAGTGACACCGTCGTCAGCATGAGGGCGCAGCTCGCCCGGTACGCATCCGCGTCCTTCCTCGCCGACGCCACCTCGACCTCCTCGAGGCGGCGCTCCAGCTGGCCGACCCTCTCCGCCAGGGCGGCCCCTTCGCCACCCTCCGCGACGGCCTGCGGCGAGGGGCCGGCCGGGGCCCCAGGTACGGCCACCCAGCACGCACCGCACTGCCGCTGCCCTGGCGGCGGGGAGCCGGCAGCGCAGCAGGCGCCGCCGCCGGGCCGCCTCGGGGCACAGCGGCCGCAGAAGAGCCGGCCGCACCTGGGAGGGGCTCGACGTCTACAGTCATCCCGCGTAAGATAAGGATGCGCGATAAGGATGCAAGGGCCTTGGACGCCCATTTCGAAGCTTTTCGAGCGGGGCGCTGCCAACGAAAGTGGCGAAGGATGGACCAAGGAGGTAGGGATGCAGGGGTACCCTTGGGAAGGTTGCCCATCCTCACTATGCGGGTGGACTGTACGCCAATTCGCCTGGTCGGCCCCGAAGCCCGCTGCACGGACCAGAGGAAGGAGCACGCGCGGCACAAACGTGGACGTTCGACGGTCCGCTGGACCTCCCTCCCTGGTACGCGAAGCGCGCCAGGGGCGGCGCCCGAGGCCCGAGGCGCCACCAGGGGTGCCCAGCGCCGATCCAAGAAATCCGCGCGGAGCGACAGTTTCTGACGGTGTTGCTGATGCTTGTTCGATAGACGCGCCAGCGCCCCAGCCTTTGGGACGCCAGAGCGTTTACCCGCCGAACTCGTTCGCAGACCTCCTTGGCTCCTCGGCCGACCAAACGGCGTGGTGTGTGTGTGCCTCGATCGGGGATCTACTGACCTGGGGTCCCTGCAAACCTTGGTCAGTCGGGCTTGGCGGGATCCCGCGAGAGATCCTGCGCGCTGTGGCCCGGGTCCATGCACCCCCTGGCCCTGCAGGATCCCGCAGGAGGCGGAGCTCTGGCCGACCCCCGTCTGCGCTGACCCCCGCCTCGAGGCTCCCCACTCGAGCCCTCCTCCCTCCCCCTCCTCCTCCTCAACCTCCTCCTCCTCCTCCTCCTTCTTCTCCTCCTCCTCCCTCCTCCTCCTCCTCCTCCTGCTTCTCCTCCTCCTCCTCCTCCTCCTCCTCCTCCTCCTCGTCCCCCCCTCCTCCTCCTCTCCTCCTCCTCTCCTCCTCCTCCTCCTCCTCCTCCTCCTCCTTCTCCTCCTCCTCGTCCCCTCCTCCTCCTCCTCCTCCTCCTCCTCTCCTCTTCCTCCCTCCTCCTCCTCCTCCTCTTCTTATTATTATTCTTCTGCTTCTTAGTCATATTACTATTATTATTCGTCTTATTATTATTATTAGTATTATTATTAGTATTATTATTGTTATGATTATTATGATTGGTATTATTATTATTACTATTATTATTATTATTATTATTATTGGTAATAGTATTATTATTATTAGTATTATTATTATTATTAGTAGTATTAGTATTATTATTAATATTTATTATTATTATTATTATTATTATTATTATTATTATTATTATTATTATCCTCTTTCTCCTCCTCCTCCGCCCTTCTCCTCCGCCCTTCTCCTCCTCCCTCCTCCTCCTCCTCCTCCTCCTTCCTCCTCCTCCTCCTTCCTCCTCCTCCGCCCTCCTCCTCCTCCTCCTCCCTCCTCCTCCTCCTCTCCTCCTCCTCCTCCTCCTCCTCCTCCTCCTCCTCCTCCTCCTCCTCCTCCTCCTCCTCCTCCTCCTCCTCCTCCTCGCCTCCTCCTCCTCCTCCTCCTCCTCCTCCCTCCTCCTCCTCCTCCTCCTCCTCCTCCTCCTCCTCCTCCTCCCTCCTCCTCCTCCTCCCTCCTCCTCCTCCTCCTCCTCCTCCTCCTCCTCCCTCCTCCTCCTCTCCTCCTCCTCCTCCTCCTCCTCCTCCTCCGCCTCCTCCTCCTCCTCCTCCTCGTCCCTCCTCGTCCCTCCTCCCCCTCCGAGGCACCCCCGGCAGTGGTGCCGCCGCCGCAGCATGCCGAAGGCGGCGCCGCACGCCATGCAGGCGGCGGCGGCGGCGTCGGGCAGCCACGCGGGGCCGCCGCCCGCGGCCGCGAGCCGCCCAGCCGCGCTCTTGAGGAAGGGCCGCAACCCGAGCAGCACGGCGACGTCGCCCCGCACGGCCACGGCGCCGCGCGCCGCGGCCGCGGCGGGCGAGAGCTCCCCTCGGGGGTTCGCAGAAGTAAGGGCTCGCTTCGATTCCTCTTCGACTCGATTCGATGCGACTTCGATGACTTCCCGTTTCTCACTGGATTCATCCGAAGAAGTAAGGGCTCGCTTCGATTCCTCTTCGACTCGATTCGATGCGACTTCGATGGCTTCCGGTTTCTCGCTGGATTCATCCGAAGAAATAAGGGCTCTCTTCGATTCCTCTTCGATTCGATTCGATGCGACTTCGATGGCTTCCGGTTTCTCACCGGACTCATCCGATAAGAAGGGACTCGCTTCGAAGAAAAGGGGCTCGTCCCGACTCCTCCGATTCGATTCGACTTCGATGGCTTCCGACTCCGCTTCGACTCGGTTCGGGATGCCGCTTCGGGCTCCGATGTCTCTCGGTGGAGGTGTAACAGCCTCCCGAGTTCCGCCGATGTTCGACTTTTCCCGACTCGGCTGCCGATTTTTGCGCCGATCCGATCAGGTTCGATCGCCGATCCGACTTCTCGTTAGGTCGGGCGTGTCCCCCTAATTACATGCGAATTTGATTTTGGACGACACATAAAACATACCCGATATATATATATA
>CAUYUJ010015218.1:249120-301891 GCA_963575745.1 Prorocentrum cordatum
ATGCTCCAGGCAGGCCTCGACCCGATCTACGACGCGACCTGCAAGCCGGTGCTGATGTTGCTGCGTGCGGTCTGGGAGCAGTGGGTGCCGCTGCACATGGTGTGGCAGGGCCTCGAGGACAAGCGGCCCGTGTCCTGGGTGCACGTGCAGGGCCCGTGCGCGGCGACGGTGCTCTCCCTCAGGAGGATCGGATGGGACGTCGTCGCCGCCAACCGCTGGGTCATGGACGACGGCGTGGCCATCGCGCCCTTTGACTGCGCGCCGTGGGTCGTGGCCAAGCTGATGAGGAGAGCAGTGCAGCGCTGGCAGTGGAGGCAGGTCAGCAAAGCCCCAGGTTGCGCGCACTTGGCTGGTGGCGGCGAGCTGGAGCCCCTGGTCAGGCTCACCTCCTCTGGCTGTGCCAGGAAAGCCGACGAGCCACGCCGTGAGGAGGGAGCACCTCGCACCAGGGTTCGGTTGACGGCGCGAGAGCAGGCCTACCTGAGGTCCCTCATCATCGATGGGCAGTGGACTCAGGCGCGTAAGGAGGAGAAGGGGCTGGCGCCCAGTGCTGGGTGCTTGAGGTGTGGCGCCAGGGGCACGCTGATGCACAGGCACTTCGACTGCCCGTGCTGGAGTGAGGTGCTGACCGTCCCAGAGGACTTGGCAGGTCTCCGAAGGCAGAGCGGGAGGCCTGAGGTGCAGCTGCTGCTGGAGAGGTGCCTGTGGCCGACACCACGGGGCATCCGCCGCCCGCCAGTGTGCAGCGACGTGTGCTGGAAGGGCGACCACGAAGGAGGCACCCTTCCTGAAGGCGAGCTGTTTCTCGACGGCTCGGCGTTCGAGGCGGACTACGAGGAGGTGGCGGCAGTTGGCTGGAGTGTGGTGGCGCTGCAGGCGCACAGCGACGGCTACAAGGCCTCCATCGCTGGCCAGATGGAGGGCCACTGCGTGGACATCAACGGCGGGGAGCTCACGGCGGTGATCATGGCGCTCAGGTTTGGCCAAGGGGTCACGGTGCTGGTGGTCGACTCCAAGTACGTGTACGACGGATTCTACAAGGTCGGCAGGGTAGGCACCACGGGCTACGCGTACACGTGGGCGCACCTGTGGCGGCGAGCCTGGGACCTGCTGGACGAGCGAGGAGGTCTCGGGCATGAGGTCAGCCTCAGGTGGATGCCCAGCCACAGTACGCGGCGGCAGGTGGCGGCAGGCGAGGTGCTGTACAGAGATTGGTACGGCAACCGACTGGCTGACAGGGCGGCAAAGGCTGCGGCGGCCAGCGGGCGCCTCCCCGCGCGGGACAGAGAGCGCCTGGAGAGGAGCCGAGACGTGGTCGAACGAGCAGCCATGTGGTGCGCGGCTGTCGGCAGCTGGGTCGACGGCAGCGACACCACGCACGGCAAGACGAAGGTGCAGCGAGCCCTGCCAGTGCGCAAGGAGCCAGCGGCGAGGATGGCCTGCGTCTGGCGGAGGCTGCCTGGCCAGCGTCCCTGGTGCGAGGTCTGCAGATGGTCAGGCAGATCAGGTGAGTGTCCTGGCAGCATCGTCGCCGAGGCGATCAGGGCCAACAACAGGCTGAAGGCGCAGCAGAGGGCGTCGCACGACCTGGTGCTCCTTGCGCCTGTGGATTGGAGGATGCTGGTGCGCAGGATGCCGCTGGTCGCTTGCAGGGCGTGCGGCTTCACAGGCGCGGCCAGAGCGAGCTCCTTCCACCTCGAGTGCAGGAGTGCCCCGTCGGCTGCAGGTGCCGCCGCAGTCGCGAGACTGAGGAAGGGGCTGGCTCCGAAGGTGGTCAGCGAGGTGGCAGTCAACATCACGGTGCTGGCGGACGACGTGCAGGAGGGGAGAGGGCAGTCGCCGCGGGACATCGCGGAGGAGGAGGACGGCCACTCCTTGAGGCCGCCAGGAGGAGCTCCAGGTGGAGGGGCAGGGGAGGATGCGGGCTCACTGCGTCCCCTGACCCCTGAGGGCTCCAGAGCGGCGGCTGGCCTGAGAGGACGAGCTGGCGGCAGGTGTGCGGCCGCGGCGCACCAGGCCGAGGCAGGAGACGAAGCAGGGCCTGCGGGCGGCGGCGGAGGGCCACGCCCGCGGCGCCGCACGCGTGTGCGCAGCAGATCGCTGAGGCAAGCCGCGCTGACGCCGCCCTCGAGGTCGCCGATGCGGGCGGCCAAGGTGGCCAAGCTGCAGCAGGAGGAGAGCCAGCGGACTGAGGCGGGCCCTGCAGAGGGAGGAGACGAGGTGGCCACAGGTGGCAGCGGCGGCGGACCGCCCCCGCCGATGATGGCGAACGACGCGCAGGAGGTGAGAGGCCAGTCGCCGCAGGACGTCGCGGGGGAGGAGGACGGCCACGCCTTGCGCAAGCCAGAAGGAGCTCCAGGTGGCGGGGAGGACGCGAGCTTGCTGCGTCCCCTGACCCACGGGGGCTACCGCGGTGCGGCTGGCCCGAGAGGGCGAGCTGGCGGAGGGCGTGCGGCCGCGGCGCGCCAGGAGGCCGCAAGAGGAGAGGCAGGGCCTGCAGGCGGCGGCGGCGGGCCAGGCCCGCGGCGCCGCGCGGGTGTGCGCAGCAGCTCGCCGAGGCAGGCCGCTCCGACGCCGCCCTCGCTGGCGCCGAAGACGGCGGCCGAGGTGGCCAGGCTGCAGGAAGGCAGCCAGCGGCCTGAGACGGGCCCTGCCGAGAGAGGAGACGAGGTGGCTGCAGGTGGCAGCGGCGGCGGACCGCCCCAGCCACGCGAGGCCAGCGGAGTCCAGGTGCTGGCGGACGAAGCGGAGGACTACAGCGCAGCGGTTGGCCCGAGCGGGCGAGCTGGCGGCAGGCGTGCAGCCGCGGTGCGCCATGCCGCGGCACGAGGAGAGGCAGGGGCTGCGGGCGGCGGCGGAGGGCCAGGCGCGCGGCGCCGTGCGCGAGTGCGCAGCAGCTCACCGAGGCTGGCCGAGCTGACGCCGCCCTCGCAGTCGCCGGGGCGTGTGGCCAAGGTGGCCAAGCAGCAGGACGAGTGCCAGCGGCCTGTGGCGGGCCCTGCACAGGGAGGAGACGAGGTGGTTGCAGGTGGCAGTGGCGGCGGACCGTCCCCGCCGCGCGAGGCCACAGAGGTCAGGCCGCAGGAGGAGGTCCAGCCGCCCGCAGGGGAACCTGCTGCTCGATGCGAAGCAGGGGCTGCGGGCGGCGACCACGTGGCCATAGAGAACGGGCTGCAGGAGGAGAGGCTGCCGCCCGCAGGTGGCTCTGCTGCTCGAAGCGAAGCAGGGGCTGCGGGCGGCGGAGGCGGCTGGCCGAGGCCGCGGCGCGGCGCGCGGGAGCGCAGCAGCTCGCCAGGCTTGGCAGCCAAGGTGGCGAGGCTGCTGCGGGCCGCGCGGGGTGAGGCCTGGCCGACAGCCTCGGGTGCGTAGCTGCGCCGAGGCGCGGGCGCGCGTGGGGCGCGCGCCTCGCAGGGGTGGCCGTGGCTCGACGCGGTCCGCCTCACCCCGCGGGCATCATCCTCCTCCTCCTCCTCCTCCTCCTCTTCCCCCTCCTCCTCCCCATCCTCCTCCTCCCCCTCCTCCTCCTCCTCAGTCCTCCTCCTCCTCCTCCTCCTCCTCCTCCTCCTCCTCCTCCTCCTCCTCCTCCTCCTCCTCCTCCTCAGTGCAGACTGCCGCTTGCCAAGGCTTGGGAAGTTGCACACCCCAGGCCTTATTTGTGCCACCAGAAAGGCCGCAGCATCACCGAACTGGTGTTCCAACAGGCACTGGTTCCCGAAGCTGCCGCGGCAGGCAGCCGACCAGCGCACTCAGGGGCACTTTTGTGGGACATGTCAGATTATTATAAACATGTTCAGCGCCAAATCCTTTGGAGAAGAACGGCTGATAGCAACTTCCCGCTATCGGTTCTGAGCGTGGTTCTCAACCAGCACCAGGCAATGAGATACGTAACGCACGAAGGGTCGACAGTGCCCACGGGGTACCCAAGCCAAGGATTAGCGGCATGTGACTCGTTTGATACGTATTTGGTGCAAGTGTACACACTCGAGCCATTGGACACATGGCAAATCGCGCACCCCAGGCTCCCAATCTCTTTGTTCATAGATGACTTCCACCTGGGGATCACAGACGAGAGCCCCGAGGTGATTACCAAGGAGCTGAAGGCGGGCGCAGACTCCTTGATACAGGTCATTGAGCAAGACTTGGGGTGCTCTGTAGCACACCGAAAGTCAATCACCTCAGCCAATTCAGAAGGCCTTCGCAAGATGCTAGCCAAAGCGCTAGGGCCAAAGGTCAGATTGCGATGTCTGGTCAGAACTTAGGAATCGATTTCGCCGTAGGTAACCTTCGCAACCGCCGCAGCAGCCGCCACGTTTTGAAAGGGCGCTTGACAAAGCTCCAATCCAGGAAGCGCAGACTGGCGGCTCTTCGCAGAGCTGGCACCAATGTGAGAAAGATTTTTTTGTCAGCGGCCTCAGCGCGTACGTCGCATACGGGGCGGAAGTCACAGGAGTGGATGAAGCCGAGCTTCATCGACTCTAAAGCTTCTTTCTCTCCATTGCAAGAGCAAGGGGGGACGCACGGTCAAGATCGATTTCTTTAGCCTCGCACCAGGACCCCACCTGGCGGCAGGGGTTGGCACCTGCGCTCTTGTGGACCAAGCTTGTTCGGAGAGCTGGCACGGACAGATCGGAAAGTAATCATTTCCAGCTACCGCGCCTACTCGAGCTGGCCGCTCATATAGTTGACAAGCCCCCGCGCGCGTGGCGAGAGGTGAGGGGGGCCCTAGGAGCTCCTGTGCTTTCGCTGCGCCGCACAAACTGGCAGTTTCACTCAGTGATAGTTTTCAAGGACGAATTTGGTAGGCTGTGGCCGATCACGGCTTGCTCGCCCAAGTTTTTTTCAAAAAACAAGATGTGCGCAGCTTGGCAGAACATGCATCTAGCCACGGTAGCGAATAAATTCGGGTTGGAACCCGGGGCGTCGCTGGACTTGAGCGTGGCTCGGAGCTTGATCTTTAAAGGAGGTATAACCAGGCAAGAGGCCGGTATCCTAATGGCCTTTATTTGCCAATCCGTTTGGACTGGCCACAAGCTCAGGCAGGCGGGATATGCAGCCTCGACGCAGTGCGCATGCGGACACCACCGCGATCATCTTTCGCACAGATTGCACCATGCCCGCTATCGGCTCCTTCTCCGCGGTGAGATGCTGGAGCCAGTCGATGAAATCATCCTCACAGACCGCCAGAGAAACTTTCCGCTGGTAGGAGGTTTTCTTTTACTGCCAGAGTTTTCAGTGCAGGCTCCGAGCGGGTCAGGTACGACGCCTTTCAAGTTCTGGTGTGCTGTGCCTGAAAGCACGGTGCAATCTGCCTTCCGCGGGGAGGTTTCAACAGATGGATCCTGCCTCAAGGAAGGGCCAGAAGAATTTAATGCTGCTGGTTGGGCAGTTGTCCAGCTCACGGCCGGCGGCGATCTCTTTGCGGCTCTCTGGGGGGCGGTAGGCGACCAGTATCCACAGACGTCCCCCGCGGCAGAGCACGTGGCCGCCCTGGCCGTAATGGAGCACTGCCCGGAAGCAACGGGCATACACTCTGATTTCCTCGATTTGGTCCGCCTGACCACGGCCCCATGGCGGAAGGTGATTTCGAAGCAGCACGTCTATGCGGACATGAGAATCAAGATACGTGCTTCGCCGACGTGGCATGCAGACTTCACGATATCAACAGTTGCCGCGCATTTAAAGCTGGAGCAGCTGGAGCCGCAATCCAGAGAGTGGTATTTAGCCACCGGCAGCGACTTTGCAGACCGCTATGCAAACCTAGGGGCGGCCTCGTTGGCAGAGCCCACCCAAGCTGAGAGGGAGGCACATGCCGAAGAAAAGGCAACTCTCCAGAGGTACCTCAGATATGTGTCCAAGTGTCTTCTGCTGTATGTACCCAAGGCTGGCGCCGACCAAGCAGCAGAGATCGACATTTGACAAGGCGTTGAGGGACCCGCACTTCAGGATGGGGGCGGAGGCGGCAAGGGACACGTTGCCTGAGCCGCCGCCGCACCTCGCTACAAGAAGTCCGTCGGGAATGCGAGTGCAAAGGGAGCGCGGGAGCTCGAGCCTGAGCGTTGGCCAAGCAGGAAATACTGCTGTGCGCCCAGGAGCGAGCAGGGCACAGCCTAATCCTGCGGATCTCCCTCGCCCCCATGCACCTCCGCGGCCAGCATTGCCAGGTGAAGTCGCACGGGACCCATGTCGTCCTTTCCGCCCACCTCCCAACGGGCACCAATTTATAGATCCGCCGTTGGTGGGCTTGCCAGAAATGCCTCAGGCGTACACGCCGAGACCCGCCTTTGTTAACCTTCTACTGCGTGGGGCGCAACCAGGTGCTCAGCGCTCTAGTGTCCGAAAGGCGAGGGCACGCGCTGTTCGTCACATCGACGCCAGGCGGCATACTATTTGTAACCGAATACCTTCGAGAATAAACACTAGGGGATAATAAAGTTCGGGGTTCAGGGGGAGATAACCAAAGTAGCCCACCAGACCTCAGCATAATCTCGAAGTAAGAGATGATCAAGAGGAGACCAGGCCGAGCACGTTTTGAGACATCATTGGCGTTTAGTCTTCATAGAAATATCCTCAACAATGGCTTATCTCGCTGGAGACATCCTCGACAAATCCCTTGTTTCGCTTGCGACATCCACAAATTGTTGCTTATTTCGCTTGAGACACCGTCAAACTATTGCTTATTTCGCTTAAGAAACGTACCGTTTCGCTTGAGACATCCTTCAGTATATGCTTGTTTCGCTTGAGACATCCTCGAGTATATGCTTGTTTCGCTTGAGACATCCTCGGAATAGCTCATCCGCCTCGGTGTCCCTGGATAACCAACCGCGGCGATAATAAAGCTCAGGCGGGCGGAGGAATGGAGAAAACGATATACACAAACAAAAATAAAAAGAAACAATCAGAAATGAAACAGAAAAAGGAAAACAAAACAAAAAGAACAGAACACTGAGGAGGAGGAGAAAGAGAAGGAAACATCTCAAGTTCAAATGTATTAGACTTTATTTACAAACGCTTTATGAACATTGAAATTTTGAAGTGCTCGTGTAGGGTAGCTCATGTGCTTCATTTTCCATGGATAATCAACCCCAGGGATAAAAAAGTTCAGAGGGGGGGGGCATGGAGAGAGAGAGAGAGAGAGAAAGAGAGAGAGAGAGAAAGAGAGATACATCATAAAGAAAAAGAAATGAAGGACTTAAAGAGAGAAGATATATTTTAAAAGAAAAGTAGAATAATACATGAAAAGGATAAAGAGAAGAGGAAAGGAGGATAAAACAAAAAATCTGAAGATTCAAATGTATTAGATTTTATTTACAAGCGCTTTATGAAAATAAAAATGTTTACGTGCTCGTGTAGGGTAGCTCACGTGCCTCGTTTTCCCTGGATAATCAACCCCAGCGATAAACAAGTTCAGGGCGCCAGGGGGAGGAGGAGGAGAAAGAGATAGAGAGACAGAGAGAGAGAGAGACAGAGAGGCCAGGAAGGAGAAAGAGATAGAGAGACAGATAGAGAGAGAGAGAAAGAGAGACAGAGAAAGAAAGAAAGAGAGACAGAAAGAACTACAAAGAGACAGAAGGACATTGGTTTCGCTTGAGACATCCTGAAACAACGTGTTCGCTTCGCTTGATGTTGTTATCTCAACATAAGAAGGAAGTAACTTCGATGGCGAACTTTTCCCGTGATAATGAAGTTCGGCCTCCGCGCCCCCGCGCCCCCGACCAAACTCTTATTGGTCGACGATAAAAAACTCTAACGACTTAAAGGGGGGGGGATACTTTATTCTCATCGGCATGCGGTTATGCATGAAGTGTGGCTGCGTGTCGGAGGGCGTCCGCATAAGCGACCTCAGCCTGCCTTGTAATGGCCGCCCCGCCAGCGACCATACCAGGGCCAATTTAAAGAGGATCGGGGAAGGGCGGCACCCTTCCCACACGAAGGGAAACGCAAAGGTGCTGGAAGAGCTCGTTCCTGTAGACGATTTCCTCTAGAGTTTCTCCGGCGCTACTAGGGAGTTTTCTTCGCAGGACTGAGTGCACGAATGGACGGAGGCAGGCAGGAGGGCGGGAAAAGGCAGGTAGGGGAAGCAGTTTCACGCTAGGTCCTCCTGATGGGATTTTTGAAGTTGCACGCAGCGCAGCCCTCAACAAAACCAAACGAAAAGGGGGTGGACCTTTAGCCGGCCGCCGCCAAAGGGATGCGCTTCGATGCACTCAGCCGCCAGAGGGAAAAAGGTTTTCAAGACATCGATGTCGGCAGTTGTTGCGCGAAGGAAGGCTGGAGGTCAGGAAGGTGTGTGTAGCACGGTTCGCCTAGAACAGGCGACCCTAAGAATCCAAACTACCTCAACTGACTGGCTACACGCTCTTCCTGCAGAACAAGGGACCCTAAGAATCCAAACTACCTCAACTGACTGGTTACACGCTCTTCCTGCATAAAGCCGCTGGCACCGCGCAGCGACCCTGAGAATCCAAACTACCTCAACTGATTGGTGCTTGCCTCGGCTACCACACCAGAATACAGCAACGAACATGTCACGAATGCCCGTGGCAGGGGCCAGTACTGAACAATCGGACGGGCCAGCACGCGAAGCCAGTGACGTTTTGGGGACCGCATGGTGCCCACAAAGGTCACCGACACAAACTGTGGGAATAGGCTGTACGGCCTATCCTTTGCTCTATGCCGTGCAGAGCTATGCCTCGACCACCGCACCGCATGACAGCAACGAAAATGTCACGAACTCCCGTGGCATGGGCGTGTACCGCACAATCGGACGGACCAGCACGCAAAGCCGGTGCTTTGCCGCGGTCACACGGCACACATTGATAGATTTATCTTCTATCAAGGGCATAGGCACAATACGGAGAGCATTGGCACGTGATGGAAGGATTTGGCCAACTGTCTCGACTGCCGTGGAGACTTAGTGGCCTGAGCAGGCCAGTAAGATTTTGCGGACCACTGCTGCGGCAAGTTCGCTGCCCCCATTCGGGATGCCACCCCGTAGGGGCCCCGATATGACAGGATCACCTGGGGCATGGGGTGAGGAGGGGGTGGCGGCCAGCGATATCGATACACGGTGGAACATCGACTGGTGTTCCTCACTAAGCCCCTCAGTATCGTGGCTATCCGCCATCCCCCAAAACTTAGGTTGCGCGGCGGCCGCCCGCATCGGCCATCCCCCTGCCACCGACGGGGTGAGGTGTGAGTGGCTGGCCCACCACCTAAGGCTACAACCGGGACAATCCTCCTCCTCCTCCCCCTCCTCCTCCTCCTCCTCCCACCTCCTCCACCCCCACCTCCCCCTCCCCTCCTCCTCCTCCTCCTCCTCCACCTCCCCTCCTCCACCTCCTCCTCATCCTCCCCCTCCTCCTCCTCCTCATCAGCATCAGCACCGGCATCAGCATCAGCATCACCACCACCATCATCATCATCATCATCATCATCATCATCATCATCATCATCATCATCATCATCATCAGCATCATCATCATCACCAGCATCAACGTCGTCGTCATCATCATCATCATCATGATCATTTGATCATCGTCATCATCAACATCATCGGCGTCGTCATCACCATCGCCATCATAATCATCAGCATCATCATCAGCATCATCATCCTCATCATTATCATGATAATCATCATTTTTATCATTATGATGATCATCATCAGTAGCATCATCATTATCACCACCATCACCATCATCGTCACCATCATCATCACCATCATCACACCCATCACCACAATCATCATCATTATCGCCATCGTCATCATAATTTCCATCATCAACATCACCACCATCATCAGCAGCACCTTCAGCATCACAATCACCACGATCATCATCATCACCACCGCCATCACCATCACTATCCTCATCGGCATCAACATCCTCCTCCCCCTCCCCCTCTTCCTCCTCCTCCTCCTCCTCCTCATCATCATCATCATCATCATCATCATCCTTATCAGCAGCATCATCCTCCTCCTCCTCCTCCTCATCATCATCACCATCATCATCATCATCATCATCACCACCACCATCATCATCATCATCATCAGCATCATCATCAGCATCAGCATTAGCATCAGCATCATCATCATCATCATCATCATCATCATCATCATCATCATCAGCATTAGCAGCAGCAGCAGCAGCAGCAGCAGCATCATCATCATCATCATCATCATCATCATCATCATCATCATCATCATCATCATTATCAGCATCATCATCATTAGCATCATCATCAGCAGCATCGCCATCATTATCATTACGACCATCCTCCTCGTCCTCTTCCTCCTCCTCGTCATCATCCGCATCATCGTCACAAAACTAGTCAACATCATCGTCATCAAAATGATCATCATCATCATCATCATCATCACTATCACCACCACCATCATCGTCATCATCAGCATCATCATCATCATCATCATCATCATCATCATCATCATAATCACCATCATCATCGTCGTCATCATGGTCAGCATCGTCGTCATCGGCATCGCCATCGCCATGGCCGTCACTATCTCCATCATCGTCGTCATCATCATCATCATCATCATCATCATCATCGTCGTCGTCATCATCATCATCATCATAATCATCAGCAGCATCAGCAGCAGCAGCCGCCGCCGCCGCAACAGCAGCAGCTCGAGATCAGGGCAGACTGCAAGATCCTCGTCACCCGCGTCGCCGCCGGCCGCTCGCGGTGCTGCCACCGGGATCGGGGCCGCACCGGGAGAGCGGGCGGGAGCTCGGGCAGGCCGAGGACGACGGCGGGCCCCAGCGCGTGCGGGCCACCGCGGCCGGGAAAGAGGCACGCGGCGCTCCGCTCTCGGCGCGGGGCGGCACGACGACCACGCGGGGCAGCCCGGCGGCGGACACGCTCGCCAAGCGGGGGGCCGCCCTGCGCCCCTCCGACGAGGCGGCGGTGGCTCGGGCGGCGGTGGCCGACAACGTCGCGGTCTCGATGGCCCGTGGATCGACACTTCACTGAAACATCGAAAGGGAAAAAAAACAGATGCAAAGAAAATGCGCTGCAAGTGTTGTTGGGAGGTTCCTAGCCTCAGGTCGGGCATGTCCCCCTACAGGCAGATCTTGGGCGAAGAATCGAAAAGAGTCAACGAATACTCCAATTGCTTCTCAAATACTCATGAAATCGCCCCACATCATTTTATGACTATTTTTGAATCGTCCTCCTGTAGAAGGACACGCCCGACTTAATCCTAGCCCGGCTCAGCCATCATGCAACGCCACCTCCCGGGCCGCGAGCGGCCCCCCCCAACCCACACGTGCGCGCGATGCCCAGCAACCGGGCTCGGCCCCACACGGGCCGTGCAGGACGCTGCAAGATCCGACGCTCCAGCTGAGGCCCGTTTGCTCTGGACCCGACCTCCCCCTTCTTTGATCGATGTCCTCCAGGATGACCCGAACATGGCTCGAAAACGTGTCAAGCATCTCGTTGCATGCAGGACATGTCCATGCTGTGCAGAAGATGTTGTACCATGCGCGGGACCTGAAGGCCTCCTCCTTCTTTCAACTCCTCAATTCCCGTTCTCTTCGTCACCTGATGTCGGACCGCCCGCTCCCCCCCCCCCCCCTCGCTGGAGGAACAAGCAAGAAACGGCATAAGCATAAACATGCGGACTCGACATCGCTCGGGCGTCCATTCCCGTGCATTGCTTGGCTTCGTGCGTGTACGTTTCCTCCAGAGGATCCGAGATGCTCCAAGATGGTCCAGATCTTACGGCGCTGACCTCGCGGAACACGTCCGAGCGATGCCATGCGGACCTCCGCACGGATGCCCCTCCCTGGCGCGCGGAGCGCGCCATGCGCGGCGCAGGAGGCGCCGCGAGGGGCGCCCAGTGAAGATCCAAGAACTCCGCTCGCAGCTCGAAACTTGATGTGTGGGTCGTTTCTTTTTCTTTTTCTTCTTCGACTGTCGGATCAGGGCGAACTGAGACAACGGCAGCTCAAAATCGGTGTGCGGACCCTTCCTGGAATCCAAACGCTCCAATTTCCCGAGCTGCGCCCAACCGCGGCGACGAGGGCCCCTCTTGGAAACCAACAACCATTGTCTCGACTCGCCCTTCTGTGACTGTCACCTCCTGGTGGGCCTCTCCGGTCCCTCCCCCCGATCATCCGTTACCACAAATTTCCAGTAACGCTCTGGACGAACCAGTCGGGACCGAAATCCGACCTCACGACGCAAATTCCAGTAACGAGAAAGCCGGTGACTTCCTCGAAAGCCTGGCTTGGACCCCGAAGCGCCGTCTCTTCGTTACCGAAAATCGATCCCCTCCAGTCGTGACCGAAATTTGGCAAGATCGAAAGGTTCTGGTTTGGAGTGCCCCTGGCCCAAAGGGCTCCCAGGAGGCCACCACGGCCTCCAGAGCACCCCCCACGAGACCCACAGGGCCCCAGGGCCTCCAAGGTGGAGCGAAAAGCTCGGGGCACCTTGGGCCAGGGGCACCTTTGGCAACCCCCGAGAGGATCTGGGCCCTCGCCGCGGCCGGCCCACCCCGGCGGTGGTGCCGTCCGCCGAGATGGCCAGCACAGCCGCGGTGCTCGCGCCGTAGCTGGCGGCCTTGGCCTCCGCCTTGGAGGCGCCGCGAGCACGTCGCAGTCGTCGTTCGTGTACGTCGTCGCCGCTGTGTGTCCACGATGTCGTTGTCGCTAGCCATCGTCGTCGTCGTCGTCGTCTTCGTCATTAGCCATCGTCGTCGTCGTCGTCGTCGTCGTCGTCGTCGTCGTCGTCGTCGTCGTCGTCGTCGTCGTCGTTAGTTGACGTCGTCATCATCGTTGTCGTCGACGTCGTCGTCGATAGTCAACGACGTCGTCGTTAGTCGAAGTCGTCGTCGTCGATAGTCAACGTCGTCGTCACCGCTGGCCAACGCCGCCCTCGTCGACGTCGTCGCGGACGGCGGCAAAGTGCCCTCCGCCTCCTCCTCCTCCGCCTCCTCTCCCTCCTCCTCCTCCCCCTCCTCCTCCTCCTCCCTCCTCCTCCTCCTCCCTCCTCTTCCTCCGGCTCATTGCTCCTCCTCCTCCTCCTCCTCCTCTTCCTCCTCCTTTTCCTCCTCCTCCTCCTCCTTCTCCTCCCCCCTCCTCCCCCTCCTCCCTCCGCCTCCTCCTCCTCCTCCTCCCCCTCCTCCTCCTCCTCCTCCTCCACCTCCTCCTCCTCCTCCTCCACCTCCTCCTCCTCCTCCTCCTCCGGCTCGCTGCTCCTGCTCACCCACTGGGCGCTGCCTCGTCGTGCCTCCTGCTGCCCCTTGCTGCTCGTGCTCGCGCTCCTCCCTCTCTTGCGCGGGTCGCCCCGCGCTCCTCCAACTGCCGCTTGCTGCTGTTGCCGGGGGGGGCGGTGGGGAGCCACCGCCTCCCCGCCCCCCACTCGGCTTCCACCGCCCGGGGCCGCGTTCGTTTAGGAGTGCACAGAAGCTGCATCGCAGGGGAGGGCACTTCAATACCAAGCCAACGACCAGTAGAGATCAAAACAAATCCACCCCAAGAATAACCACCCCGACACACGAAGTCGTTTAATGACCGCGCCCAAAGAAGGCATCGAACAAGGCAAGGCTGTCTAGCAAACGCCCAGGGCCGTTTAGTACACGCCAATTGTCCGGTCCGGGTGGTTTTTCCTCCCTTCAACCAGGACCCTCGCCCACCCCCCATGGCATCTGGGCGTTGCCCGCCCGTTGTTGGAGGGCGATCTTCCTTCTGTGCTCCTGGTGCTGCTGCCACCGACCTCTTCCCCGTGGCTGCCGCTCCTGCTGCGGCGCCTGCGATCCAGAAGCGTGAGGACATCTTGATGTTACTACCACCGCACCTTAAATTCACTGCCACCGCGCCTTGATTGTAGATCGCTCGCGCACCGCTGCTTTCTGCGGCTCGAGACGACCGAAGATCCCCAACGGCGAAACGCTACTCCCATCGCTGACTGTCTTTTTCAGACCGTGAGATTGCTGCGTAAGAACAAAAAACGAAGGGAGGCGAAGAGGAAGCGGTGGCACATGCGGGGAGGTCTGCGCAAGGCCGCACCCAAAACTGCTGTCGCCTGAGCTCGAACCGCGCGCCTCTTGAGTCTCGCTCCAACACTGCGAGCGAGACTGGCCACAGCCGGGAGGGGATGTGGGAAGGGAGGGGACACGACCTTAACAGACGAGGGCAGAGGGGGGGATGGGGGTAAGGAAAAAAACGAGCGAACGAACGAACGAATGAACGAACCACCGCAAACAACCGCCCGGGCCCAGGCCCTAGCTATGACCAGGCGGGTGAGGCCATGGCCTCAGTGATGGGTACGACAAGCATCGCAACCTCCATCGGAGCGGGAGGAGAGGAGGAAGGAGGCGACCAGATGCAGGCATCGGTGGGGGGGGGGAGGAGGAGGAGGACATTTTGGCTGCAGATGTCGACGACGTGCCGGCCGTCCTGCCGGGAACTGGGGAGCGGCATGGGCAGCACCTGGCAGGCCAGTGCGCAGGGGCCCCAGGGGGGGGCGGAGGGGGGGCGGGCAGCGCTGACGCGCAGCCCGCCCCGAGGCAAGATCCAAGACAGCGCCGAGGTTCGACCATGCGGCCGCAGCGCCTCCCCAGGCAGCCCAGCGATGAGTGGTAGAGCTGTCGCGCCCAAGACGACCAGAACGACCTCTGGCAGAGCGCCAAGATGACTTCAGAAGACTCCGAGGACGCCTCCATTCAGGCCACAGAAGGGGCCCCCACGCTGCCCCAGATGAGACCCCAAAGAGAGGCCCCACGAAGCCCCCTCGTAACACATCGGCAAACCAATGCCAGATCACGGCCGCGCCACGCTACCACATCGCAGCAATGGTTCGCAAAGGGCTCCATTGCGGCTGCCTCGCGCCGACCGCTCGGGAGGGGAAGGTGGAACTGTCCAGCATGCACATTCAGTGCTGAGCTGGCACGGTGCGGAGCTGGCCGCAGGCAGCCGAATGTCGACAAGACGCGACCCCTTCGCATTGCGAGCCCACGCGCGAGGCGAACATCAAGTTGACCGAGACCGAAATTCTGCGTGCAGAAAAGCTCGTGCGCTCAACGTGCTGCTTCTGACATGGAGCTCGTTGCACGAAAATGGCTGCCAAATTCACCGCACGGCAACTCGATGTTCAAATGATCATGGGCTTGCCGCGTGCCACGCCTTCGATAAATTGAAAAGGCAATCTGCGATACGCAAGCTGCGCCCGATCGGGACGTCAACTTCCAAGAGAAATAATACGCGCGACGCTCGGACAAAAAACAGCAGACCGTTGTCCCGCGCTCGAAACCAATTCCGATGTGCTTGGCGAGAACAATGACATGCTGAAGGGAGAAGGGCGAATTTGGATGGGGAGTGGATCTGCATACCGCGCTGGGCCGCTATCTGGACGACAGCGAGGGGAGTCAGGCATTCCTGCTTATATTAAAAAGCGAATGAAGATCAGTCTGGGTCGGAACAAGAAGCACGGAGCAGGAGTGGGAGGAGAGGAGGACGGGAAGACAGGGAGGGACGGACGAAGGAGGACAAGGAAGGACGAACGAAGACAAGGAGCCGAACGCAGGCTGGCGGCACTCGCCCACCCCTGGCCAGCAGAGGCCCCCCCTCTCCGTGAATTGAGCGTCTCTGGCAACGGCGGCGGCGCCTCCTCCCCCTCTTCCTCCCCATTCTTGGGTCGGGCCTGTCCCCCTACAGCGAGATTTCTGGCGAAGCATGAAGAGTATGCAACATATGCCCCGAAATGGTCAGTAGATATATATATATATATAATCAAAACATCGTGCTCAGACTATTTTCTTACTACTTTTGAATATCCCCCCCCCCCCTGTAGAGCGACAGGCCCGACTTAACCCCATTCTCCTCATCTCCCCTCTAAAGATTGGCGGTCCGCGCGGATTTCTGGGATCTGCGCTGAACCCCTTCCCTGGCGCGCGGAGCGCGCCAGGGGCGGCGCCGGAGGCGCCGCCAGGGGGGTCCCAGCGCAGCGCGGACCGCCAAACGTTGATGGTTATGCCGTTGTTTGTTTTTCGACTCGATTCCTCGTCGTCCTCCTCCCTTCTTGAGACGAGAAGCCACGAGGCCCGCGCGAAATGGCTGGACCAGCGCTGGCTCCCCCCCTCCCTGGCGCGCGGAGCGCGCCAGGGGCCGGCCGCCGAAGGCGCTGCACAAGTGGGGAGATTCGGCGCCGAATCCCAAAACATCCGCGCGGCCCCCCAAAACTCCGCGCCTCGCGATCCCTGTAATTCGGCGGAGAGCGAAGGTGGGAAGCGAGAAGGAGAAGACCTTCTCAGAAGGCGGCGGGACTTCTTAGAAGCGTTCGCGCCTCCCGAGAAGTCGTCGGCGTCTTCGGGGAAAGCGTCGAAAACTTCTCAGGAGGCTGGGGGGGTTCCGAGCCTTCTGAAAACGCCCGCGCCTTCTCACTTCCACCCCTCGCTCGCCTCCGACGTATACAGGATCCCACCAGCCCTCTGGGCGTAAAAGGTTTTGGGACGTTCCTCTTCCACCCTCTTTTTTCCCTTCGGGGTGGGTTTTCCCCTCCCCCCTACACCCCCTCCCCCGGTCGGGGATCTTCTGACCCGGGTCAACCCAGACCCCCTTCCACAAACAACTCAACCGTGAGACCCCAAGACGTCTGTTGAAATTTTGTGTGGGAGCGTCACGCTGTCCATACAACAGATACATCGAAACCCCAGAAGCCCAAGGCACCCTGGACTCAAGCAGAAATCAACAAACGACGGCATAAGCATAAACTTTCGCCGGTCCGCGCGGAGCGCCCAAACAATTATGTGCATGCGTTTTCTTACTCGAAAGTAGGGTGTTGTTTGGCATGGGTCTCCACTGCAGTCGAGGCCGACTCGCGCCGTCCCACGCCGCCCGCCGCCGCCGTGGGCCACCGCTCCAGCCCCGACCGCGGGGCGCGCCGCGCGCGATCCTCCACATCCCCCTGCGGGGTGGCCCAATGTCTGCTGCCTGTCTTATTCGATACGGCAGGTCCGTGCCGTGCCGACGTCGGCGTTGGTTTCTGACCCCGCGGGGATTCTTCCAATTCATTCCGAAACCAGAACTCGTTCAACAACGACCGACTCTGCGTCGGCGGCGGTGTTCAACGTCGACCGCCGGCGGCGGGGTCGCCGCCGGTCGACACGACGCGAGCCCACCGTTCCCAGATTCCTCTGCCGCTGCTGCTGATGCAGCTCTTCCCCTCTCCCCGCTCTTCTTTCCTCCCCTTCCTCGGGCACGGGCCGAGAAGTGCCCCCCCTTCTGCGACGCCCTGCTGGGGTTCGAGAAGGCGGGCGCTGGTTCTTCGGCTGCCACCGCCTGCCAAAGAGGCAACCGGCTGCCACCGCCCGCCGCCTTCGGGGCCTCAGACGGAAACGGGCTCTGCATGAGTCCAGGGGGCCTAGGATTGTAGTCACGTAACGTATGGAAACGTGCGATTCCAGGATTCCGAGGAAAATGTTCGAAATATGTTCTGGGTGTGTTTTTGGAGATGTTCGAAATATGTTCGGAAAAATGCTTAAAAATGTTCGGAAATCGTGCCCCCCCCGGCCACGGCGCACACGTGGGGCTGGGCATTAGGCATTGGCCCCGGGAAACTCGCTGCGCGCTTGAGCAGTAGCTATGCCATCTACGCTATGCCTGCGGGGAGGCGCGAGGCCGTGGGGGGTTATTGCGTTGATATACTTTACGCATTGAAACTTCTGCATAACAGCGGGCAAAGACATCGCGATAACGATGAATGAAAGCGACCGCGTCGAGGAGAAGACGTGGCAGGAGAGGCGCCATTGCAGCAACAACGATAAACCTTTCATGACATACTTATGATGCTGCCCCCAGGCTCAGGCAATGAGCGAACCATCCGTATTCAGCGAAGCGATCCCACGAATTAGACCGTCGTGGCCCTGAACTCAGCATCGGTCAGAGCTATGGCAGCGATGCTCGGCGGGGCCCACGGCTCCCGCTCAGGCGGAAGGTTGCGAAACCAGCCAATCTGCAAACGCCCCAGGCCTCTCATGCCCCTCGATGTCACGCGGGCTGCTGGATCTCCAGGCCTCTGGGGTTCGGTGCTGATTTCTCACGACAAGCCCGGGCGCGAGCAGCATCGGCAGGAGGTCGAGGGCGCGGGCAGCAGGCGAAAACAAGATTGGGGCACGCACCACGAGAGGAAACAAACGCAGCAAGCACGAGGGGGGAATGATGAGGACGACACCACCACAGCCTCACGGAAGTTGTTCTGGAGAACGCAATCCGCTCTGTTGCCCGGGAACTTTTTGGCGCGCGTTGGCCAACATTATGACTGACACCCAACGCGAGGACATTGGCGTCCTTCGGGGGCCCCCTCCCCTGACCCACGGGCCCCCCATCCCCCATCCCCTTGGTCCTGGTCACCCCTACCTTCGCCATCTCACTGGGCAAACGGCCTCGGGGAAAGTGCTCGGCATGGTTCGGGGAGGGGGCGCTTCCGAACCCAGCGCTCTTTTCCCACATCCCGCGGCGCCAAACGACAGGGCGCCCTGGCTCAAGGGCCGAATCGAACCGGGCTCTTGGAGCCACGACATCCACATCTCAATTTTCTTCGTCGTCATTCAGATACCAGGTGCCAGGTACCATCCGCTCGCAGGCCCCACGGCTGCTGAAACGCGAATCGCATTCGCAAAATGCAATGGGGGTCGGCTGCGACGCCAGGACCGACGCGCCGCGCATGGAACACAAGGAAGGAGAATGAGGATGAGGAAGGAGGAAGGCTGGGCTCTGACTGCACGCGACTGCCAAAGAAACCCAGCGAGGCGAGAGAGCGCGCGAAAAAGAACGGTCGAGAAGGAGGAGTCGCGAAGAGAGAGAGAGAGAGAGAGAGAGAGAGAGAGAGAGAGAGAGAGAGAGAGAGAGAGAGAGAGAGAAAGAGAGAGAGAGAGAGAGAGAGAGACAAAAAAATAAACAAAGCAAGAAAGAGAGCGATAGATAGAGGATAGAGTCAGATAGAGAGAGGATCGAGAGAGAGGGAAAACAAAAACATGAGAGGGAGAGAGAGAGAGAGATAGAGATACAGATAGAGAAACAAATAGGTAACAAAAAACAGCAATCGAACAAAAAGCAAACAATAGAGAGAGAGGGGGATAGAGAAAGAGAGAGAGAGAGAGAGAGAGAGAGAGAGAAACAAAAAAAAAGAAGGAGAGAGAGAGAGAGATAAAAGCAAAAAACGAGAAAGAGACAGGACGCGAGGCGGAAGGGACTGCGACTTCACAGCCACTGAACTGAATGGCTGGCCTCTCCCCGCGGCGGGACGCGCGACGCTGGCGCGCCGCTGCCCCCAAACAGAGCTCCGCATGGCACCGACGCCTTGCCTGCAGAAGCGCCGCTGCGGGGTTCAGAACCCTGAGTCCGGGGGCCCATGCCATGGAGCGGGGCGCGCTCGAGCGTTGTTGGGGGACCTTGGAAGGTAAGTCGGGCAATCTCTAGTGTCTATGGCAATTTCACTACAACCGTACATAACTCGGAGAAGCAATGCATCGGGCAGGGCTACCGGGCGGGGCACTCAGGCTCAGGGCCCCGCCCCCACACGTTTGCTCCGCCCCCCTCGGCGCGGAAAGAAGGAAACACTAGTCACTAGCTGCCGAGAGAAGCTGGCGCGAGATTCAAGCCGAGGCATCCGAGCGGGGGTGCCCCAAACGGGCCCCAACACACTCCGAGGCCTTTGGCGTGCCATCGAACGGGGCACGGGGAAGTGCACGCGTCGTCTTTCTTGAAGCCCTCCGGCGAACCCGAGGGAAGCGTTCGTCCAAACCGCGATTGGGATATGTTATCTCGGGGCCTTTTGGCGCCGCCAGAGGGGCCTTCCTTGGCCGCCGCAAAGCCAGGCCGTCGTCGAAAGATCTGCCTCATCTCGCGGCCGCCCAGGACGGCTCAGGAGACCCCTCGAATATGACCCAAGACGACCCCAGACAACTGGAGGGGACGCGAGCCAAAAAGCCCCCGAGGGCCAGCGGCGGCGTGCGGAGGGGGCGGAAGCCCTGAAACCCCATGTGTCCAGAGCGGAGGGGGCGGAAGCCCTAAAGCGCCATCATAGCGGCGGAGTGCGGGGGAGGCGGGCGCCCTAGCCCCATGGGGCCAGGGCGAAGGGCGGAGGTGGCGGAAACTCCGAAACACCAAAAGGGGCCAACGACAATGCAAGACTCACCGCGCGAGGCCGCGAGCGCGCGTACGGCGTGCGCGCGTCGCACGCTGCTCCTACAAGCATGGGAAAGGAACATGTTAACTTCGAAATCCAATCGGCCACCGTTAAAGGTTCAATTTAGTTTCCAAGCCAACATGGCGACTTTCCCACTGCGGACAATTCAAGACTCACCACGCGCGGCCGCGCGCGCGCACGCGCGTCGCACGCTGCTCGCATTCAAATTGATGGAACTGTATGAACAGCCATGTTAACTTCGAAATCCAATCTGTCGCCGCTAGGGGTTCACTTCAGTTTCCAGGCCGACATAGCGAATCCTCACCGTGGACAATATAATACCCACCACGCGCGGCTGCGCGCGCGTACGCGCGTCGCATGCTGCTCCTATGGACATGTAGGGAAAAACCATGTTAACTTCGAAATCCAATCTGTCGCCGCTCAGGGTTCACTTTAGTTTCCAAGCAAACATGGCTACTTTCCCATTGTGGACAATACAAGATTCACCACGCGCGGCCGCGCGCGTCGCACGCTGCTCCTAGTGATGAACATGTAGGAGAAGCCATGTTATCTTCGAAATCCAAACGGTCGCCGCTAAGGGTTCACTTTAGTTTCCGAACCAACATGGCGACTTTCACATGGTGGACGATACAAGGCTCACCACGCGCGGCCGCGCGCGCGCACGCGCGTCGCGCGCTGCTTCTAAGGATGAACACGCCTGAAAGCCATGTTAACTTGGAAATCCAATCGGGCGCCGCTAAAGGTTCACTTGAACTACCCAGCCAAGATGAAGACTTTCCAACGGTGGGCAAAACTAAATATCACCACGCGCCGACGCGCGCGCACGCGCGTCGCACGCTGCTCCTATGCCCGATTGATGAACAGGTCAATGTAAGACTGTAAGAAAAGCCATGCTAACTTCGAAATACATACAATCGGTCACCGCTAGTAGCTAGTCAGCTAGCAGCTAGCAGCTAATATGGTAGTTAGTAGCCACTGAGGGCGCACTTTGGTTTCCAAGCCAACACGGCGCCTTTCACATTGTGGACAGCACAAGACTCAGTTACCACGCACGGCCGCGCGCGCGTGCGCGTCGCACGATGCTCCGATTGAGAAACATGTAGGAACAAAAACCATGTTAACTTCGAAATCCAATTGGCCACCGTTAAGGGTTCACTTTAGTTTCCAAGCCAACATGGCTACTTTCTCATTGTGGACAATACAAGATACAAGACTCACCACGCGCGGCCGCGCGCGCGTCGCACGCTGCTCCACTTGCTGAACATGTAGAAGAAGCCATGTTAACTTCGAAATTCAATCGGGCACCACTAGGGCCCACTAGGGGTTCACTTTTAGCTCCCAAGCCAATATGGCGACTTTCCCATAGTGGACAACAACAAGAATCACCGCGCGCGCGCGTGCGCGCGTCGCGCGCTGCTTCTATGAATGAACATGTAGGAAACGCGATGCCGCTATGTCTATGTTAACTTCGGGATCCAATCGGTCACCGCTAACGGTTCAAGTTAATCCCCAAGCCATAATGGCGACCTTCCCATTGCCACTGTGGACGACACAAGACTCACCACCCGCGGCCGCGGGCGCGCTGGCCCGCGTCGCACGCTGCTCCGATAGATGAACACGTAGGAAAAATGCGAACTTCGAAATTCAATCGGCCGCCGCTAAGCCGCTAAGGCTAAGGGCTCGCTTTGATCGCCGAGCTGCCAAGCCAGCATGGCACTGCCAGATTGCAAGCGCGATTGCCAGATTGCAAGCGCTGCGCGCGCGCGCGCGCGCGTACGAGCGTCGCACGCTGCTCTGATTGGTGAACATGTAGGTAGGACCCATGTTAACTTCGAAATCCGATCGGCAACCGCTAAAGGTTCACTTGTTCCCACAGCAACACGACAACTATCCCATTGTGGACAGCCACTACAAACTACAATGGTACAGGGCTCACCGCGAGCAGCCGCGCGCGCGCACGGCGCACGCGCGTCGCACACTGCTCCTATGTCCTATGTCCGGTGGCATTGGATGGATGTACAATGCACGACACGCCATGCGCACTTCGAAATCCAACCAGTCACAGCCGAATGTTCACTTTAGTAACGTCAGTTCCCTGACCAACATGGCGACTGTCTTATTGCAGGAAATACAGAAGCCACCACGCGCGGGCGCGAGCACGCACCGTTGCGCGCTGCAACAATGGGCGGGCGTGCAAGAAACACAAGTTAAGTTGGAAATCCAAAGCGCCACTGGTATGGGTTCACTTTGCACTTTACCTCCCAAGCCAACTTGGCGACTGCCCCATTGCGGGCAACGCAGAACCCGCCAGCTGCGGGGCGCGGAGGGGCGGAAGCCCCCCCTAAAGCCCCCCAGGGCCAGCGATGGGGGCGGAAAGGAGCGGAAGCCTTAATAAAGCCGACTTGGGCCAGCGCAAGAGAGGAGGGGGCGGAAAACCTAAGGCCCTAAAGACGTCCTTGGGCCCTAGGGCCAGCGGGGGGGCGGCAGGGGCGGAAGCCCTAAAGCCCCATAGGGCCGGCGAGGGGGCGGGGGGGGCAGAAACCTCAAAGCCCCATGCCATAAGGCCATAGGGCCTATAGGGCGTGGCGGGGCGCGGAGGAGGCGGAAGCCCTAAAGCCCCCATAAGGCCCCACGGGCCAACGGGGGGGGCGGAAGGAGCGGAAACCCAAAAAGCCCCACGGGGCCAGCGGCGGGGCGCGGACGGGGGCGGAAGCCCTTTAAGCCTTTAAGCCTTCAAGCCCCCTAGGGCAGCGAGGGGGCGGAAGGGGCGGGAACATGGTAGTGGACAGCCCAGGATGCGCCTTGGCCGCGGCGCATCTATGGGCTGGTGGGAAGGCACATCTATCATCAAGAATATATGGCTATGGGCCGAGGGGTATGCCGAGGATTTCTGCTGGGGCCCTCCTCTCTGTGGCGCGAGCCTGCCCTTCTGGGGCTCTGCTTCGGGCGCCCCCCGAGGCCCGCCGCAGCCCCGAAGAGGGTTCAACAGGGCCCCCCCTGAGGGTTCCGAAAGGGGCCCCAAGAGGCCACCCACATTGCGCTCTGCGACGTTAACACAAAAATTCGGTGGGCTTGCGCAAGGGATGCGCCGACGCGATCTGCGCGATGGGCGTGCCGAAACGATCCGCACGAGGGTCGTGCAGAGACGGCCCTAGGCCCTGGGCCCTGGGCCCTGGGCCCTGGGCCCTAGGCCCTAGGCCCTAGTAACCCTAGGCCCTAGTACCTAGTACCTAGTTTAGTAGGCCCTAGGCCCTAGGCCCTAAACTCTAGACCCCAGGCGCCTTGGGACCTTAGGCGTCTTGGATATCTTTGGCGCATGCTGAGCATGCGCGCCTGGACTTCGCACGGGGCGGGGCACGGGCCTGAGTGGCCGCCCCGCCCCGTAGGCCCGAAATGGCAACCCCACAACGGGCCTTGCCAGGCGCCCCGCAGCGCTCGGAAACAGCCTTCGACCCGTAGGCCTTCGACCGCCCGAATGAGGGGCCCCTTCCGCCGCCAAGGGGCGCTGTGCCAGGGCGGTTAGCCGCGCTGAGCAATATCTGCGGACAGCGCGGCGCCTTGCCCCCTTGCCCTGGCGCAGGTGTTCTCGCTGATGGCTGCCGCAATGGGGAGGCGGTACCTTCGCGCCCCCCAGCTCTCTCGCACGATTATCTCGCACCATGCGCCTCAAGCTTCAAGATATCCAAGACTCAAGACGCCCAAGGCCCCGAGACGCCTACGGCGGCATACGGCATACGGCCTACGGCCTACGGCCTACGGCCCTGAGACACACAGGGCCCAAGACGCCCAATGACCCAAGATGCCTAAGGCCCTAAGGCCCCAAGGTACCCAGGGCGCCATACAAGGCCCCAAGACTCCTAGGCCCCAAAACGCCTAAGACCCCGAAGTACACAAGACGCCTAAGGCCCCAAGACGCCTGGGGCCCAAAGACGCGCAAGGCCCCAACATACCCAAGGCCCAAGACGCCTAAGGCCTAAGGTCCCAAGACGAATGCGTCGAACGCGCACCCCTCACGCGGACCGATGTGGAACTCCCCCCCAAGAGACCCAGGACCGATCTCCCGTGCCCATGGGAGACGCGGGCTGCGCACAGACTCGCACCGACCGATTCGGATACCCCGGGCCCCCCCGAGAGACCCCAGTAGGCCTAACGGTCCTAACGGTTGGAGCCCGGGGTCCCTCGGGGCCCAAGAAGCGCCCCAGACTGCCCCAAGACGGCCCAGGAATGCTGTCCAGCAAGTATTTTTTTGAGAAGGCGCCCAACAAAAACTTCCCACGGCTGCCCAAAAGATGCCCGCAGAGGCCCCAGGAGTCAAGTCAAGGGGTCCCGAGGGAGCCCCAAGACTGGCCCAGGGGACTCGGAGAGAGCCCCGAGGCCCGAGACGGCCCCAGAGGCTCCCAAGAGGCCCCCAAAACGGCCCAAAAGAGGGCGCCAAGGCCAAGACTCAAGACGGCCCGAGGCGCCCAAGACTCCAGCAGGGCCCCAAGACGGCCCCAGCAGGGCCACATAACAATAATAACATACCATTTACGAAGTTAGTGGATGGACATCGGCTCAGACCCACAATAGACTCAATAGACTCAATAGACAATAGACCTAGGCGCAGTGTTGGGGTGGGCTGGGAAGAGCCCTCATCATGCCCACTCTTGTACGACTCCAGATTACATTGATGACACCTCTAGGTCCTAGGTCCCTAGGCCCTTTTCGTCTGGGGCCGAGGGCGACGCGACGCCGTCGGCCAAGTTCCGAAGCTAAGCTAGGCAGCTAGGCTCCGAGCACCCCGAGATGCTGAGCCACGGCGGCGAAAACCCAACCTGCGACGCTGATGAGTAAAAACACTCACGCTGCAGGCCGCGCCGGCCTCCTCCTGGGCAGGGCCCCGTGCCGCCGCGATAAAACTCGTAAAAGTAGCTGTTGGGCCCCAATTGGGCCTCCCGCCACCGCGAACTCGAGGACCTCCCCGAGGTCCTCGTCCTCGTCCTCATGATCCTCATCAAGCCTTGAGCACCTCTTCCATTTTGCTGAAGAGCTGCTTGCAGAACAACTTCGCGGCGTCCTTCCTTGTGATGCGAGTGAACTCACGCGTGTGCTCCTGAATCCGATCCTTCTTGTGTTTCGAACCTATCAAAGCGTGGCAGCACAAACACTCGTGCTTCGTGATGTTGGCGCGCAAGATGGCCTCTGCGCTGGAGGCCAAGGCTGCGTCGACCTCGCCTGCCTTCTCCCCCGTCAAGAAGGTCTTCCACTTGGTCTTGTCCGAGGTGAGAACACCATGCTCCTCAGGAAAGAGGCCGGATGGGGAACGACAAATCAAGCGAACCGGGCCAAGGCCCTCGAATTTTTCAGCGCATCCCAAATCAGAACCCCAAGCGAACACCTAAGCACGAGGGCCCTGGTCGGAACAGCGATTGAGGCCCAGCTGGCCTCAGACTTTCGGGCACGGGGAGGGGCGATGCGGCAAGGGTCGCTGCGCCAAGAATCAATGACTTTTAAAAAACAAGCCCTGCTCCTGTTCTTTTTTCGGGGGGGGGGGGCTGGAAACAAACGGCCATGCCCAGCTCAGGTAGCTGGCGCTGCTTGCCAACGCGCAACTACGCATGACCTCGCATGGGATCGAAACGAAAACGCAAACTCGAACAACGCTGCCGATCCAAGCTCTGCAAGGTGTTTCTCGGGAAATGTCTCACTACTACTTTGGTACTTTGGTGGGCTCGGCCCTGCCTGGCCCTCACCCGGTAGGCCCTGCCTACCGGGTAGGGGGTAAGGTAGGGCCGGGTAGGGCCTTAGGGTAGGGTGGGGGGTAGGGTAGGCCGGGTAGGCCCGGGTAGGGCCTACTACCCACTACCCAACCCTGCCCAGGCCCTACCCTACCCTACCCTGCCCTACCCCCTACCCCCCTACGGGCCCTGCCCTACCAAGCCCTACCGCCCTACCAGCCCTGTGCCCCCTCCCCCTCACCTCCTTGCCGCCACCTCCTCCAGCCTCAGCCTCCGCCAACCCTCATTCGTCTCATCCCCCTCCTTGCCCATGCGTCCTTGTCGCACTTCTGCAGCAAGCGGTCCAACTCTTTCGTGTCGACCTTGCCGAGGGAGCCCTGGAAGTGCGTCAAGATGTCCGCGCCCACGGCCTTCTCATTGAAGCTCGCGTACCAGAGAGCCTCAGCGCCCGCCCCCCCCCGCCTTGGATTTCAGCAACTTCGCGGTCTCAACCACATGGGCCACTGCGGCGTCGCACTTGAGAACGGCAAACTCAGACAAGGCACCGCAGAAGCCGGGCATCAACGGTTCGAAACGTGCAACCAGTTGGTCCATGATCTGGTTGCTGGTGGGCATGTCCGCAAAAACGGGTTTCTGGCTGATGACGGCGGAGAGCTTCTTGTACGCGGTCAGCATAGCGCTCGAGATCTCTGGGCCTTTCCCACTCAAGTCTTTCATAACATCAGGCTTCGAGCTGTACTCAATGCAGACGGCAGTAGAGAGTGCAATTTTGCCACACTCGGCCAACGCCTCGCTCTGCGTCTTGCGGGTCTCCCAGTAGGTCTTCATAGCGGTGTCTGTGACGGTCAGCAGCTTGAGCATGTCTGAGACTTCCTTCGCCTGCGCCCAGGGGACCTCAGCGACAGACAACCAATTGAGAGCCCGCCAAGCTGCATCGACCATCTTGTCCTGGATGGCCTCCTCCTTGTTCTTGCTCGCCTGGCCCTTCACTGCGTCGTACAAGCTCTTGAAGTCGCTGTACTGCTTGATATCCTGCGAGATCGAGGATGCGAGCATCTCCTCGGCAGACCTGTGCACCCATGCTTCATGCATCTCCTTGATCCTCATCTGGATGGGCTTCGTGTCGTTCGTGGTGGTCAAGCACTCTGAAGCCTTCAACACAACCTGAATCCACGCCCTGTTCTCTTCGCTGAACTGAATCTGGTCCCAAGACCCCTGACTCGAAGCGTTATCCAACACAGACAACACGTGCCGTTGCAAAGATGCTGTCGCGTTCTCACGGAGGGCGTTGGAGGTCCAGCTCGGGGCCCCTTGGATCCACTGCTGCAGGAAGGGGATGAGATCCATCTTCTTCTTCTCGAAATCGATGTGGAGATCAGTCTGGGCTGACAACTCAACCATCTGCTTGCAACACTCGAGAAGCTGAAGCCCCATTGTCGCCTCAGCACCGACGACCCTCTTGTACTCATCCAGGCGGTGCTTCCAGAAGCCTTCCTTGGAGCGGAGTCGGATCTTGAGGAGCTTCGCAGTGCGGACTGAATTGCATATAACATCGAAAGACACCGCGGCAACACCCTCTTGCTCGGCAGGCTTCCGGGTCGATGGGGGGGCCAGGAAGTCGACGTCTTCGAGCTCGGACTGGAAAACAAAAGGAAACGAACAGGTGAGCGCTGCCACGCCCCGGATCGCCCGCAGGAAAGGATTCAGCAATTGCGTGAACGACTCATCTAAGAGCACATTATTGTCTTCCCGGATGTAGAACTCATGGAACGTCTGGGCGAGCTCGAAGAAGTCGCAAGGCATTTCGGATGTCAGAGTATTGTGGTCCTCAAGCTCGCTCATCAAAGACAAGAACCCATCGTTGAATAATGTGCCCCACCAATACTCCATTTGTGATTCATCGTCCTGGAGATGCGCCACCAAGGCAGACCACATCGGGTTGGCATAATCCCAATCAGAAGCTGGTTTGGGCGGGGGGACTGTCCAACACCCAGAGACATCATCGAACACAGTGATCGCTCGGGGCCACATGCACTTGACCCACGCTTCGAAGTTCCGCTCCATCAACTGGGCATGGCCCCACAACTTGTGAAACAGCATGGCGTTCTTTGGGGGCAACACATGGCCTTCCTCATGGAGGATCTCCAAATCAGGGATGACATCAGCAATCGGGTTGAACTTGACCATCGACTCGACCATGCAATTTGTGGCTGAGATGCAGACCTTAATCTCATGCTCAATGGTCTCAGCATCTGTCTTGCGGTTGGCTGCCTTCAGTTTCTTCATGCGCTCTCTCGCCTGAGCAGGTGACACTTGTCGGCGCTTGCCCTCTGCCCTGCTTGGCCCAAGTGATTCTACAATCAAACCCAACGAACCCCCAAGGCATGCGTAGTCCGTCGCCGTAGTCTACTGGATGATGGGCCTTGTCAGACAAAGCCCATCAGCCAATAAACTACGCATGGCTCTCGCTCGGGGGGCGCGCCTCCCCCCGGGGCCTTGGGGGGCGCTGGCGCGGGCGGATGGGGGCTGAGGCGTCGGGGCCTCTCGGATGGAATAACTGGATGGTTCCAATGTCTGAATGTCTCAGGTCTGACTCTAGATCCTGGACCCGAAAGCCCAACGGATGGCCTGCAAGATGGCTCCAATATCCCCCCATGCCGCCTCAATCGGCCCCCTTGCTATCAAAGAACTACAAACCTCAAGTGGAAAAAAATGAAACAACCAAAAAAAACACCGGAACTAAAACCGCACCGAGTGCCATCACCTCACGCAACATCAAAACTAACAAAGAGCCAGTGACGCCCTGGCAAAATATAACGCAATGCACTCTGCCTCGGGACTTGATGCGCACCATTGCGCAACGGGCAATAGCTGCTCGACTGCGCGCCAACGGCGGGGGTCGGAAGCCCGAAAGCCCCCATAGGGCCTAGGGCCGTCGGCGGGCGGAGGGGGCAGAAGCCCGAAAGCCCCATTGAAAGCCCACATGGGCCAGCGATGGGGGCGGGCGGGGCGGAAGCCCTAAAGCCCCATGGGGCCAGAGGCGGGGCGCGGAGGTGGCGGAAGCCCCGAAACCCCGCGTGGCCAGCGAGGGGGCGGGAAGGAGCGGAAGCCCCAAGGCCCCACATAGGGCGCATAGGGCCAGCGACGGATAGGGGCTGAAGCCTGAAGCCCACTTGGACCAAGCGGCGGGGGGCGGAGGGGGCGGAAGCCCTAAAGGCCCTAAAGCCCTACAAAGGGTCAACGATGGGGGCGGAAAGGGCGGAAGCCCCAAAGCCCAATTGGGCCGGCGGCGGGGGGCGGGGGGGGCGGAAGCCCAGGCCCTAGAACCCCATAGGGCCAGCGACGGGGGCGGAAGCCTGCAAGCCCCGCGAGGCCAGCGGCTGAGTGCGGAAGGGGCGCGAGCCCTAAAATTAGCCCTGCAGGGCCAGCGGCGGCGCGCGGAAGGGGCGGAAGCCCTGAAGCCCCATGTGTCCAGCGCGGGGGGGGCGGAAACCCTAGAGCGCCATCGTAGAGCCAGCGGCGGAGTGCGGAGGAGGTGGGCGCCCCCCTAGCCGTAGCCCCATGGGGCCAGGGCGAGGGGCGGAGGTGGCGGAAACCCCGAAACCCCAAGGGGCCAACGACAATGCAAGACTCACCGCGCGCGGCCGCGAGCGCGCGTACGGCGCGCGCGTCGCACGCTGCGCCTACAAGCATGGGGAAACAATCCAATCGGCCACCGTTAAGGGTTCACTTTAGTTTCCAAGCCAACATGGCGACTTTCCCACTGCGGACAATTGAAGACTCACCACGCGCGGCCGCGCGCGCGCACGCGCGTCGCACGCTGCTCGCATTCAAATTTATGAAAATGTATGAACAGCCATGTTAACTTCGAAATCAATTCTGTCGCCGCGAAGGGTTCACTTCAGTTTCCAGGCCAACATGGCGACTTCTCACTGTGGACAATGTCCAATGTAATACCCACCACGCGCGGCTGCGCGCGCGTACGCGCGTCGCACGCTGCGCCCATGAACATGTCGGGGAAACCATGTTAACTTCGAAATCAAATCGGCCACCGCTAAGGGTTCACTTTAGTTTCCAAGCCAACATGGCTACTTACCCGTACCCATTGTTGACAACACAAGATTCAGCACGCGCGGACGCGCGCGCACGCGCGTCGGACGCTGCTCCTATTGATGAACACGTAGGAGAAGCCATGTTAACTTCGAAATCCAATCGGTCGCCGCTCAGGGTTCACTTTAGTTCCCAAACCAACATGGCGACTTTCACATTGCGGACAATACAAGGCCCACCACGCGCGGCCGCGCGCGCGCGTACGCGCATCGCGCGCTGCTTCTAAAGATGAACACGTCAGAAAGCAATGTTAACTTGGAAATCCAATCGGGCACCGCTAAAGCGCTAAAGGTTCACTTGGCTTACCCAGCCAAGATGAAGACTTGCCAGCGGTGGGCAAAACTCAATATCACCACGCGCGGCCGCGCGCGCACGCGCGTCGCACGCTGCCCCCATGCCCGATGGATGAACAGGTCAATGTAAGACTGACACTGTAAAGCCATGCTAACTTCGAAATACATACAACCGGTCACCGCTAGCTAGTAGCTAGTGAGCTAGGCTAGGTAGCCCCTGAGGGCACACTTTGGTTTCCAAACCAACACGGCGCCTTTCACATTGTGGACAACACAAGACTCACTTACCACGCACGGCTGCGCGCGCGCACGCGCGTCGCACGATGCTCCAATGGAGAAATATATATATATATATATATATATATATATATATTAACAAAAACCATGTTAACTTCGAAATCCAGTCGGCCACCGTTAAGGGTTCACTTTAGTTTCCAAGCCAACATGGCTATTTTCCCATTGTGGACAATACAAGACTCACCACGCGCGGCCGCGCGCGCACGCGCGTCGCACGCTGCTCCAATTTCATGAACATGCAGGAGAAGCCATGTTAACTTCGAAATTCAATTGGGCACCACTAGGGCTAGGGGCTCACTTTTAGCTTCCAAACCAACATGGCGACTCTCCCATAGTGGACGACAGCAAGAATCACCACGCGCGCGTACGCGCGTCGCGCGCTGCTTCTATGAATGAACATGTAAGAAAGGCGATGCCGCTATGTCTATGTTACCTTCGGGATCCAATCGGTCACCGCTAACGGTTCAAGTTAATTCCCAAGCCAACATAGCGACATAGCGACTCTCCCATTGCCACTGTGGACAACACGACAACACAAGACTCACCACCCGCGGCCGCGGGCGCGCGGGCGCGCGTCCCACGCTGCTCCTATAGATGAACACGTAGGAAAAAAGCCATGCGAACTCCGAAATTCAATCGGCCGCCGCTAAGGCGCTAAGGCTAAGGGCTCGCTTTGATCGCCGAGCTGCCAAGCCAGCATGGCATTGCCAGATTGCAAGCGCGATTGCCAGATTGCAAGCGCTGCGCGCGCGTACGACGTACGAGCGTCGCACGCTGCTCTTATTGGTGAACATGTAGGTAGGGCCCATGTTAACTTCGAAATCCAATCGGCAACCACTACGGGTTCACTTTAGTTTCCACAACAACACGACAACTGTCCCATTGTGGACAATACAAACTACAATGGTACAGGGCCCACCGCGCGCAGCCGCGTGCGCGCGCGTATGGCGCACGCGCGTCGCACACTGGTCCTATGTCCGGTGGCATTGGATGGATGTACAAATGCACGACAAACCATGCGCAATTCAAAATCCAACCAGTCACCGCTAAGTGTTCACTTTAGTAACTTTAGTTCCCTGACCAACTTGGCGACTGCCTTATTACGGGGAATACAGAAGCCACCACGCGCGAGCGCGAGCGCGCGCGTCGGAGCGTTGCGCGCTGCAACAATGGGCGGGCGCGCAAAAAACACAACTTATGTTGGAAATCCAAAGCGCCACTGGTATGGGTTCACTTTTCACTCCACTTCCCAAGCCAACTTGGCGACTGCCCCATTGCGGGCAACGCAGAAACCGCCAGCGGCGGGGCGCGGAGGGGCGGAAGCCCCGGCCCTAGCCCTAAAGCCCCCAGGGCCAGCGAGGGGGGCGGAAAGGGAGCGGAGAGAGGCGGGGCCAGCGAAAGAGAGGAGGGGGCGGAAACCCTAAAATTTCCCCCTAGGGCCAGCGGCGGGGGGCGGAGGGGGCGGAAGCCCTAAAGCCCTAAAGCGCCAAAGGGCCGGCGAGGGGGCGGAAGGGGCAGGAACCTCAAAGCCCCACGCCACTAGTCACTAGTCACTAGTCACTAGTCACTAGTCACTAGTCAGGCCCTAGGCCATAGGGCGCGGCGGGGCGCAGAGGGGGCCCAACGGGGGGGCGGAAGGGGCAGAAACCCTAAAAACCCCACGGGGCCAACGGCGGGGCGCGGAGGGGGCGGAAGCCCTTTAAGCTTTAAGCTTTCAAGCCCCCTAGGGCTAGGGCAGCGAGGGGGCGGAAGGGGCGGAAACATGGTAGTGGACAATTTCGAGCCCCTACAGTGGCCCTACAGACGGCCCAGGACGCGCCGCGGCCGCGGCGAATCTATGGGCTGGGTGGGAAGGCACATCTATGATTTAGAATCTATGGCTATGGGTCGAGGGGTGTGCCGGGGATTCCTGCTGGGGTCCTCCTCTCTGTGGCGCGAGCCTGCCCTCCTGGGGCTCTCTGGGGCCTGCGTCGGGGACCCCCCAGGGCCCGCCGCAGCCCCGAAGAGGGTTCAACGGGGCCCCCCCTGGGGGGTCCGAAGGGGGCCCCAAGAGGCCACCCACATTGCGCGCTGCGACGTTAACCAAAAAATGGCAGGCTTGCGCAAGGGATGCGCCGACGCGATCTGCGCGATGGGCGTGCCGAAACGATCCGCGCGAGGGGCGTGCAGAGCCCTGGGCCCTAGGCCCTAGACCCCATACCCTATAGTATTATAGGGCCCTATAGGCCCTAAAACCCTATAAGCCCCTTGGGACCTTAGGCGTCTTGGATATCTTTGGTACATGCTGAGCATGTGCGCCTGGATTTCGCACGGGGTGGGGCACGGGCCTCGAGCGGCCGCCCCGCCCCGTAGGCCCAGAATGGCAACCCCACAACGGGCCTTGCCAGGCGCCCCGCAGCGCTCGGAAACAGCCTTCGACCCGCAGGCCTTCGACCGCCCGAATGAGGGGCCCCTCCGCCGCCAAGGGGCGCTGTGCCAGGGCGGTTAGCCACGCTGAGCAATATCTGCGGACAGCGTGGCGCCTTGCCCTGGCGCAGGTGTTCTCGCTGATGGCTGCCGCAATGGGGAGGCGGTACCTTCGCGCCCCCCAGCTCTCTCGCACGATTATCTCGCACCATGCGCCTCAAGCTTCAAGATGCCCAAGACGCCCACGGCCCCGAGACGCACGGCCTACGGCCTACGGCCTACGGCCTACGGCCCTGAGACACCCAGGGCCCAAGACGCCCAATGACACAAGATGCCTCAGGCCCCAAGGTACCCAGGACGCCAAGGCCCCACAACGCCTAGGGCCTAAGGCCTAAGGCCCCGAAGTACACGAAGACGCCCAAGGCTCTAAGGTCCCAAGACGCCTAAGGCCCAAAGACGCGCAAGGCCCCAACCTACCCAAGACACCTAAGGCCTACGGTCCCAAGACGAATGCGTCGAACGCGCACCCCTCACGCGGACCGATGTGGAACTCCCCCCCAAGAGACCCAGGACCGATCTCCTGTGCCCATGGGAGATGCGGGCTGCGCACGGACTCACACCGACCGATTCGGATGCCCCGGGGACCCCCGAGAGACCCCAGGCCCTAGGCTAACGGCAAACGGCTAACGGTTAGAACCCGGGCCCCCTCGGTGCCCAAGAGGCCCAAGAGGCGCCCCAGACTGCCCCAAGACGGCCCAGGAATGCTGTCCAGCAAATGTTTTTTTGAGAAGGCTCCCAACAAAAAACTTCCCACGGCTGCCCAAAAGATGCCCGAAGAGGCCCCAAGAGTCAAGAGGTCCCGAGAGGGCCCCAAGACTGGCCCAGGGCCAGGGGACTCCGAGAGAGCCCCGAGACGGCCCCAAGAAGGCCCCAGAGGCTCCCAAGAGGCCCCGCCCAAGAACACGCAAAGGTCAAGACTCAAGACAGCCCAAGAAGCGCCCAAGATGGCCCAAAAGGGCCCCAAGACCCAAGACGGCCCCAGCAGGGGAACCAAGAACCCGAAAGTCGAACCTTTCGCCCCAAGACGCTCCCAGGAGGCCCCCACAGAGGCCCCCTAAGCCCCAAGCCCCCAAGACGCCCCCCTAAGGGATTTAATTAAATCAGGACCCCCGAGAAGGCTCAAATAAGCATAATACACAGCGATCGGTAACGTAAAATGATTAAATGCTCTTCACACCAAGGCTCCCCAGAGCGCACGGTGACGTAAACGCGCTGATAAGACCCAGGCCCCCAGCAGAGAGCGATGATGTAACGCGTTCCTGACACCAAGGCCCAGCCAACGCTCAGGAACAGGCAGCAAGGCAACAAGAGCGGACGTAACAAGCTCTCAACGCCAAAGCTCCTGGTACGAACGGTGGTGTGAGTAATTTCGGTTAATTTGTTTGAGGCGCTCTGTCCGTTTCCGTGCCAGGCCAGGTCTTCTAATCAGCCTCGCAGGATGGGGCGGCCTAAGACTTCGGCTGCCTGACATGCCTCCTATCCTATCCAAATCCTAGGTCCTATCTAGTCCTAGCTGTCCTAGTTACTAGTCGCCAGTCCTAGGTCCTAGGTCCTAGGTCCAAGGTCCTGGCTCCTCCAAGTCCTCCTAACATGGGCCATCCCCCATTGCCATCCGCCTCGCTCCTCCATCTGCGCTCCTCCACGCTGGATCCCAACTCCCTGCCCCCCTGTTTCATGGGCCATGAGCCATGCCATGGCTCATGAGACATTGCCCTCCCTCCTTGCTCATTTCCCTGCTGTTGCTGACCTTGCTGCGACAAATTTCGATCGACAAATCACCGCTGCAATCTGGCGCCCAGGGTTGATATTCTCTTTGAGGATCTGGTCGATGCTCACCCCGACGCCCTCGTCGAGGGCCTTGGTGGGCGGCGACTGGCGGTGCTGGCTGCCGTGTCCGATCTTGCTGGGGGTGCTGAAGGTGCTCTTGCCAGCGAGGGTGATGGCGCATGAAGGCGCTGCGCCCGCAGCCCCGCCAGAAGCCATGGACAAGCTGTCGAGGGCGTCCTCCTCGCCCTCAAACTTACCAAGTCGCTGACGGCGGGCAGGTGGAGCACCGTCGGCTGCGGCAGCTGCAGGCCGCCGGGGCGCTTTCGGCACTGCTGGAGGCTTGGTGGCCGATGCTCTGGCCAATCCCTGCGCCTTGGGCCCTGGTGCTGCTTTGGGCCCCCGGGCTGACTGGGCAGGCTTCGCTGATGGCGGAGGCGCCGCAGCTGCTGCGCTGGCAACTGACAACCTGCTCCGAGATACAATCCCGCCGCCCTCGTTACTGTTATTGCCAGCGCCTGTGTTGAGCTGAGTCTCCTGACCAGCCTGAACCATTGCCTTGTAGTCGGAGGCCAGTGCGACGAAGTGATCGTACCCCTCGATCTTGCTCATGTTCTTGGCCATCAGCGGCTTCGGCCGGTTGTCGCGCTGCGTCTGGTCATGGAAGCACCAGATCTGGCGAGCGTGGTCATCGTGAAGGGTGTCTTCCTCCTTCAGCACTCGCGTATCCAATATACAAGAGGTGGTAGACCTGCAAGACACGATAGTGCGAGGCAACTTATGATCCCTAGCAGCGTCAAGCGTCATCAATATTCCACTGAGCTTGACCCCCTCCCAATCGTAGAGCTCCTGGACGTGCGGTTGCACCTGTGGGCATTCAAGCGGGGCCTTGAAGTGAGCGCAGAAGGTGGCGTCCTTGATGAAAGCGATGTCTTGGTGCATGCTAAAATCCCGGGTGTGCCGAAGGACGACGCGCTGAGGGCACCAATTCGGCTGCTTCAGCTTCTTGAGAACAGAGCGCCCCCCCTGGAACTGACTCTTGAAAGTCTCATCAGAATGGTACAACTCGATGATCTTATCCTGGTTGCCACGGCAAATGAACGCCTCAGAGACCTCCCCGCACACTCTGCAAACCCATCCGATGGGCGTAGTGATAGCGTCACCAGTATCACGGTCCTGCCAGAGAACGCAAACCTCGAACCACTCAACCTTGTTGCTCGACTCGCCGCAGATTTTACATACCCTCACCATGACCCTCTTCAAAGCAGCCTGCTTGGACTCAGAGATCACGACTTTGGGAGCAGAGCGCGCTGTGCTGGCGGCAGGCGCTGGAGCTTCATCAACCTCGCGCCACTCTGAAGGGGCTGGGGCCTGCTGCTGCTGCTGAGAGGCCTCGCCATCGCTCTCGAAGAGCTCATCTAGCATCATCGTATCCTCATCGACTGGGCGCTGACTCTCAGCGGCGACCTCCTCGACATCAACGCTGCCCATCCCGAGGGGCTGTGCAGGAGGTGAAGTTCGCGGTGTGGCGCGCTGGCCGGGCCTGGCTGGCCCTCCTGGGGGCTGCCTCCAACCCCAAATGTTTGGCCCGAACGGCTCGCGGCAGCATAGGCATAAGCCTTAGGGCCTAGGGCCTAAGGGGCGTCGAAGCTTCGCGCTGTAATCACCCAAACAATGCTCGCACTTGGAGACCCTGGCTGATTCGGCGCGTATCTGGCCTGACCGAGGACTCATTCTGCATTATGTCACGAGGGGCCAGCTCTAGACTCTAGACTCTAGACCCTAGACTCTAGACTCTAGACTCTGAGCCTAGGGCTACTATGTTTTTTTTTTTTTTTTTTTTTTTTATATATAAAAAAAAGGCCTAGGGCCTAGATTAGAGCCGACATAGAACGTGATACATAGACATAGTACATAGTACATAGTGGCATGAAGCCTAAGACAATGAACTAAGACTAAGGACTAAGACCTGGACCTACAAGGATATCATTGCTGACTGCGCCCACGATCATCACTGTCGGGGGCCCGCGCTGGGGCATCTCGCTGTCCACATGGCACATGGGGGTGCGAGTGCAGGAGGGCAGGGTAGCTCCAGCGAGTCTGCGACCCTATGCGAGGTCATTCCACCCCTGGTCAACGCACATACTTGCTGCACCGCGTTCATCGCCCCACTCTGGCCCGCTTTCCTTAACTGTGCGATGGAATTAAGACTACGACTAGGACCAAGTAGAACCCTTTGGGCGTGAGCTTACTTGCATGCGCGCAGCGAGACAACATGGAAAACCCTGCGAGCTGGGGTTGCCCAGTGGGGCCCAGAGAAACATCGGGCAGTCCGAATCCACCGCCATCCTGCCTAAACCTGACCCCTGGGACCCCTGGGAAAACACGGCACATCGTTTCGCATGAGACGCATGCCCTGGAACCTCCAAGACTCAAAGAGACCCCCTGACCTCGGCGCCCCTGCGGGTCAGAGGAAGAAGGAGGAGGAACAAGAAGAGGAGGACATCAGCAGATTCAGTAAATGAGGAGAAGGAAGAAGTGGAGGATGAAAAAGATGAGAAAAAGGAAGAAGGGGAGGAGGAAGAAAAAGAAGACGAATTTGAATATAGATACGGAAGAGGAGAGGATGAGGATGAGAAAATGCTTCGGTGCCGTGGTGGGCTCTCTCATTCCAGCCTCATGCGGCCTGGTGCCCGGGAGACCTCAAGGACATTGGACCAACGTGTACTTTTCTGAACGAACCTGGCTTGCGACAGGAAGGATGCCCGGTACCCGGTATACCCTGCTGCAGGGCTGTCGCAATAAGAAATAAACTGTTGCAATAAACCCCTGCAACTGCCCATGGAAAAGAAATGCCACGTCTCCCGTGCCCGCCCAATAATGTCTGGCGGCTAGCGTGCTGGCTCTTGCCACCAAGGCATGGTGGGGCAGAGGTAGAATGGGTACAAGATGGCAGCAATGCAAGGGAGCGAGAAACCCTCCCCGCTCAACTTTCGAAGCTGGTTGCTCGAGAAGTGGCTCAAATCAGTTATTGCAGGCCAACCTTGCAAACGCATCATGTCTGAACCGCTCAGCACATAGTCCATCTCAAAAGAATACAGCATCGATGAGGTCAACATTGTGCCTGTACCCTCCTTCCAAGGAGACCTCGCCACAGACTGGCTGATGTTGGCGAACCAGCCTTTCCGACCTGCTGCAACCATGTCGGCGGGGGCGTCCAAGCCCAGGTCCGTGGACTTCCTCCTGTTGTTCTTCCTCATTGTCGACATGCGGGCTGCCCAAGCGCAATCAAGGATGTCGTGGATATTGGGGCGACATGGAACGCCGCGCAAGAGGATGCCCGGCATGGTAGACCACCCATTGTATGTATCACTGATGCCCAACTTGTGGCGGGCCATGACTGAATCGGACTGCCACAGAGCGAACGCCTTCTTGTTGCGGTTCCGGGCGCCCTCCTCCTCCTCGACGACCTCCTCCTACGAAGGGTGTCCAATTGAATATTTGGTGGGTCCAACGGTTGGAGGCATGGCATGGGCCCCAATGGCCCACTGGCAATCCTCTAAAATCTAAAACCCTAAGTCCTAACATGACAGACGTGATGGCGCTGGGCCGATACTCTGATACTCCCTGGACGGGGGGGCATTTACTGAGATGTCCTGCTGATCCGCGAAGCGGTGTCTGGCTGCAATCGCTTCCGAGGGCTTGGCCCAAGGCCTTGGGCCAAGGGCTATAGCGGCTAGGGCTACGGCTAGGGCGGCTAGGGCCTAGCCGCTATACGCTATAGTATAGTATATACATAGCCGCAGCCTGGCCCCACCCCCTGCTAATCATGGCCTCAGCATCCATCACCAATATCCCCCATGTGCGCTGCATTGGCCCGGCGAAGCCCAAAGATAATTAAGGGAGGGGGTGTTTGGTAATCATTGTACAAGTGCAACATCGCGATGGAGCCTGTTTTGGGTTGTCTTCGGGTGGTTTTCGGGCGTCTGGGGCTGCGCTGGAACGGTTACGATGTGCAGTGTAGTTACTACCTACGCACTACCACTATCACAACGAGGGCAACTGCGCCCCCCAGGGATGTTGCACCCAAAAGGGGGGGTACGTGCAACGCTTTTTCCCGATTCCCGAACGCGCGCGGGGGCGCCAACCCAGAGGGGGGACGGCGCCTGCAACGGTAACGGCCTGGCCCCAGCACGACCAGCGCCAGCCCGACGCCCAACATACCAGCCTGCACACTGACACATGACATACATACATACATACCACCACGACCTACACCACGAATAGCAGATAGCACCAGCGCCACCAGCAACACGACCAGCGCGAGTTACTACCTACAAGCATCTCGGCGCACCGCCTGCGCCATGCCAAGGTGGGGGTGAATGCAGTGCGGTGCCTGCTGATGGGCGGCCAGTGTCAACCGGTAACTGGTGGAGACGCACGCCGCAAGCCCTTCCTACCGTTGCTCGGCGCCCCGACGGGGGGGGGGTGATGCTGCCGGGGCCGAGCAGGCCTTGGACCCCAGGCCCTCTTGGCCACGTGCGAGGGGCGTGCCAAAATTGGTGCGGTAGCCGCATGCGAACGCTGGCATGCGGGCCTTCGGTGGAACTCCCTGCGGGGCAACGAAACGCGTGAGGGGTGCGCCAAAATAAATGAAGTGGCTGCATGCGAACGCTGACACTTGGGCCTTCGGCGGGGCCCCCCCCTATGGCCCCTATGCCCTATGGCCGTATGGGGCCACGAAACGCGCGAGGGGTGGGCGAAAATGGTTGACTGGTTCGGAGGCCAGAGGCAGGGGTCGGAGGAGGAAGGGGAGGGAGGAAGGGAAGAGGGGAGAGGGGGCGAACGCGGGTGGCTGTGAGTGTGGCCCAGCCTCAGCCCAGGCAAGCTGGCTCCTGTCATGCAAGGCTGAGACTCGGGCTGGGCTGCTTACCTGGCTTACCTCAATCTGGGCAGCCAGGACTGCTAGGATGCTAGGACCTAAGAGACTGTCAAGGTAGGCGCGGTGCCCAAAACCTTACTCCGGGCGCAAGCTGAAGCCAAGCTGGCCAGGCCAGGCCCCAGCAGCTGGCCACGCTCTGGGGAACCCAACGCCCAGAGCGATCCCAGGCCAAGCTTAGAATCTTAGAAGGCCCCAGGCCACTAGGCCCAATCCCCCACGCCCTCGGCCCTCGGCCCTCGGCCCAGGCCTCATGCCATGGCCTCGGCCTAGAGTCTAGAGGGCCTAGGGCCTATAGAGCCTAGGCTATATGACACCAAGGACCTAAGTTTAGGCCCTATGGCCCTATGGCCCTGCGCCCAAGGCCCTGGGTTCCAGGCCCTATGGCCCTAGGCCCCCTAGGCCCTAGGCTCTCCTCTCTAGACTCTAGACTTAGGCTCTAGGCCCTAGGCCCTAGGCTTAAGCCCCAAGCCTAAGCGCTAGATCCTGGGCTGCAGCCCTGCAAGCCTAATATGACTACGACTATCTATCTATGATGCCCCAGGCCGCAGGCCAAGCCAAGCTCAAGCAACTGGCCGTGCTCGGCGTGAGCCCGAGGCCCAAGGCCCTGGCCCAAGGCGATCCCAGGCCAAGCTTAAAGGCCCTAGGCCACGAGGCCCCAAGCACTCATGCCCTTGGCCCCAGGCCAAGGCCTGATGTCACGGCCTCGGCCCAGGCAGGGCCTAAGGCCGACCTAGGACCTAGGCCTATGGCATGGCCTAGGGCCCTAGGGCCTAGGGCCTAGGGCCTATGGCCCTATGGCCCCAAGGGCAGGCCATGGGCCATGGGCCCCAGGTCCTATCCTATCGGCCCTAGGCCATGAGCCCAGGCCCTTGGCCCTAGGCCCTATGCCCCAGGCCGAAGCCCTGCAAGCCTGACCCCGACGCCCCAAGCCGCTGGCCCTGGGGCCAATGGATGAGGGCGTAAGGCATAAGATTGGTCCCAGGCAAGGTCCTGGTCCTAGGCCCTAGGCCCTAGGCCCTAGGGGCCCTAGGCCCTAGGCTAGACCCCAGGGTCTGGGGCCTGGTGCCGCGGCCCCGGGCCCTGGGCCCGAGGCCCTAACGAGGCCGAAGGCCGCAGGGCGTGGGCCTGCGCCCCAAACCAATGGGGCCTCACCCCCAAATCCGCCATGCGAAAACGGCCACCCCCCCCCCCCCCTTTGAGAGCTGCGCTGGGTTGTGGCACAGCCTCAGCCCAGGCAGGCTAGCGGCTAGCGGCTAGCGGCTAGCTGTCTCATGCTAGGCCGCGGCTAGGGCTGGGCTGCTTACCTCAAGCTAGCAAGGCAGCGAGGCGACTGTCAAGGCAGGCGCGGCGCCCAGAACTTACTCTGGGTACAAGCCGAGGCCAAGCTGGCCAGGCCAGGCTCAAGCAACTGGCCACGCTCGGGGAAAGCCCAAGGCGACCTCAGGCCAAGCTCAATAGGCCCTAGGCCCTAGGCCCTGGGCCTAGGCCCTGGGCCTAGGCCCTAGGGCCCTATAGGGCCTAGGCCTAGGCCCTCACGCCCTCGGCCCCAAGCCTGGGCCTGAGACCATGGCCTTGGTCTGTGGCCTTGAGCACCGAGGACGTAAGTTTAGGCCCGAAGGCCCTAAGGCTTAAGGCCCTAAGGCCCTAAGGCGCCGAGCTCGGGGCCCTGGGTCCCAGGCTCCTCCAGGCTCTCGTCGAGAGTCCAGGCCCTAAGCCCTCAGCCCTGCGCCCTGCGCCGCAGCCCTGCGAGCCTAAGCCGATGCCCCAAGCCGCAGGCCAGGCCAGGATCAAGCAGCTGGCCACGCTTGGGGCGAGCCCAAGGCCCAAGGCGGCCTCAGGCCAAGCTAAGTAGGTCCTAGGCCCTAGGCCACTAGAGTCACTAGGCACTAGGCCTAGGCCCTAAGGCCCTAATGTACTATGGCTTAGGCCCTAGGCCCCAGGCCTAGGCCCTCGGCCTGAGGCCATGGCCTCGGCCTAGAGCCCAAGGGCCCCTGGCCCAGGCCCTATCGGCCCTGGGTCCTAGGTCCCAAGCCCTGAGCCCTAGTCCCTAGGCCCTAGGCCGAAGCCCTGCAAGCCTAATCCCGCCGCCCCAGGTCGCAGGGCCTGGGGCTTGGCCCCAGGCCCCAGACCTGGCCCGAAGGCCTTAGGCCTTAGGCCCTAGGCCCTAGGCCAGGCCCCAGGGCGCTGGCCCGGTGCCCCAGGCCACAGCCCCCCAAGCCCGGTCGCAGAAAATGTTCGGCGGCGCGCGCGGCCTGGAAAATGTTCGCCGGAAATGTTCGGCGGCGCGTTTCTCCCCGGGCAACTTACTCGCTCGCTGCGCGTGACCCTGGAAAATGTTCGGAGAAAATGTTCGGTTGCTTGAAAATGTTCGAAAAATGTTAGAAAAATGTTCGAAAAATGTTCGAAAAATGTTCGGGCCTTTGAAAATGTTCGAAAAATGTTCGAAACATGTTCGGAACCATGATCGGAAAATGTTCGAAAAATGTATGAAAAATGTTCGGGGGCAAACGCTCGCCGCCGAAAATGTTCGGAACGGGTCGGCTCGCCGGGACGAGTCGTCTGCGCGGCGCGCAGCAGGCCGCGCGGCCCGGGGCCGCGCGGCCGGGGGCCGCGCGTTGCGGCGCGCCCCAGGGCTGCGCGCCCTGCGGCGCGCCGCCAAAAGCCTCTGCGAGCCACCAGCACCAAGCCATGGGCGCTGAGGCCAACGGTCTTGGCCTCCCTGGTGAACGCAGAGACTTCAGCAGCGGAGGGCGAGAGAGAGCAGGAACAATGGGCGTGGCCCACCCGATGGGCCACGCCCATCGTTGACTCAACGATGGGCCCCCTGGTGGGTCACGCTGTTGCGAACAATGTGCAAGAAACAAATCACAAAAGAGCGGCTGTTGGCATAGGCATAGGCACGGCTGGGTGGCGCCAGCGCGCCTGCAGCTGCGCCGTGACCTCGCACCTGCGGGCAGCATCGAGTTCCTGCTGCTGCCCCTTCCCATGCTACTGCTATAGCTGCTATGGTTTACATGTTTACATGCCATGATGTAACTCTGATAAGATGCATGGCGCAAAAAAGCCCGCCACAGAAAACGCGCGTTCGGAAGCGCATCGCTAAAATTACAACGCGTGAAACGTAAAGTTGAGATTACAAAAAAAAACTGGCGCAACATGATTTCCAACTTGCATATCATAATCTGTAGTTACTGTAGTTGCGCTAGCGGTGCAGGTGCTGAACATACGCGGCGCGAGTGACTCAAAACATCGATGATAATTGCGCGTGCGATTCAGGTATTAATATATTGAACATTTTAATACTTTAATACTGGCAAATGTCCTGTGAAAATGACGTGAGTTTCGTTTTGGTTTTGGGGGGTCGTTCTGCGAGACAGCTGGTTTGCATGGTAGCTGCTATTGAAACTGCGAAACGGGATGTTTGATACCAGGGTAAACTTTATCAGTTAAGCCATGCGTGTGTTCAAGACTGTACGCGCACAAACAATGTGGCCCACCGGTGCCCTATACTATAGGCCTAGGCTATAGGCTAGACTCTAGACCCTCGCACGCATGTCCCATGCAGCCCCTTGGCCGCACCCCTCACGCGGGCGCTCGATGCGGGCCCGTGAGCTCCATGAGAGGTTCTCACCGCCTCCCCCACCCCCATCTCTTGCGAAACCCATCCCCGATAGACAGATCATGCCAATGCGGAGCTCTGATAATATGTTCCAAGTGGTTCAAGAGTCTCCCAATGCCCACAGCCCAAAGACTCCGACCTGCAAGCAAGACTCGACGGACGGGCTGGCCGCAAGCCTATCATGAGATATTATTGCCCCGATCTCCTGTTCAAAGTCCCCCATGATCGCTGTCGACGGCCAGAAACGCATTTTCATCATAGAAGATCGTCGATGGTGCACTGGCGGCACTGGAGTTGGAATAACTACTTTCGGTGTCCCATTGCTGCAGCTCGCTGGGGGTGTCATCAACGGGGGGGGGGGGAACGATTGCAACGATTCGGATGATAGCTGAAAGCCGTAGCTACTTGTTAACTGTTAACCAACATCCATGGCATCACGCCATTACGCCGTATGCCATATGACATACGACACCAACGCACTACTCTTGCATCGTTTCCCCCCCGCACCCCTGCGTGCGCGCGCGGTGGGGCACCCCTGGGAAATGACCAGATTTGCCAGGCCCCAGGGCGCGCCAAAACTGAGGCACTGGTTCCCATCTTGAGCCGGGAAACCTTCTGGCGCAAGTGCCCCCCCCCGCCTTCTACTCTACTTCTACTTTCGACTGAGACTTCTTAGAAGACTTACCTGGTACCTGGTGGTTGCCTGGGCCTGGGCCACACGCCCCCCTCGCCCCTGGCCGCCGAGCTGCTCAAGAGTTCTCAAGCAGCAAGCCCAACATACGACGCACGGGCCACGGTGAGTGCGGCGGCGACAATGGGGGGGCCTTCAATGCTCAACGCCTTCAACAACCCATGCGACGCCTGCTACATCGATGGCCACTGCGATGAAGATGCGGCCCCACCCTGACCCCTGCCACACGCACCCCATCGCCCATCTGACAGGGCCAACGGCGAAGGCGGAGGGATCTGACACCACGCGGATGGGGGGGGCGCGCTTCACTGGGAAGGTCTGGCACGCGAACAGTGAGCCAACATGGGCAAGGCGGATGATCGACATCACATGGGAGGGGGACAAGGTCAGGAATCCAGAGCTCCAATTATCTCCGAGGGCGGCTCGACTTTCGCATGTGCTCTAAACTCTAGAATCTAGAAACAAACCTGAACGCAAAGCTGCGAGCAACGTCCTGCCGGGCTGCAACGTCCTCCTCCCGCAACCTCGCGGGGAGAATGTTGGACACGGAGGTCGGCGGCTGCAGCGTGCGAAGGTTGATGATGCTGTCGACCCTCTGCGAGATCCACTGCAGCGACCTCTCGCCGCCCAGCATGTCGTCTATGCCCAAGATGTACAGCCTTGCGCGGAGGCGGGTGGGAGCCGGCGGTGACCAATCCTGGTCCTGGTCCTGCTCTTTCCTGTTTACTCTCCGTTTTGGCATCATATCCAATCGGGCCACTCCCCAGGCCCCCCTAGGCCCTACGTCACTTCCTCCTCCTCCTGCTCACCTGCCTCCTCCAGCCTCTCCCTCCTCATCCACCCCCCTCATCCCTCCCTCCCTGCTTATCCTCTGTCCTCCTTCCTCCTATCCTCTTCCTCCGGGCCCTCGCCCCCCCCCCCTCCCCCTCGCCTGCCTCCTCGTCTCAAGTGCTGATGTCTCGGGCGGGGGGGCTCTGAGCTGGACATCGGCATCAAGGAGATAGAACTGAACACTGAACGAAAGCCACAAACAAAAACCCGCGGCTGAAAACATCGCAAGGGGGGGGGGGGCGGACCGAATCTGAGAACAACCGAAACTGAGCGGCACAAAAAACATCAGGCGGCCTTGGCCGCGCAAGCTCTGAACCGCCAGGGACTTCATTCAAGAAGCCAAACCTCAGAGACTCGTACTCTATTCAACCGACTCCTGGGCGTTGAAGGACCAGGGCCCATGCTCAGGCCTGAAAGGCCTATTTGGCATGTGGCTAGCGGCTAGCGGCTAGCGGCTAAACGGCTATGCTTATAGCTGCTATAGCTGCTATGGCTATGGCATATGGCCATGGCCTCCGGAATGGCCAACGACGATTTTTTACTGGATGGGGGTCAGTGAGGTTGTCCGAACTACGTTCGATCCCGATTGGGGAGCGGCGGGCCTCTTGCGATCCATCTCGCCCCAAACGGAAGCGTCCATGAGGAACACTTGGATGCTGTAGCCCAAGTCCGCGCACATCTGGCAGAAACACTCCAAGTAGCTCTGGCCGCCAGTCTGGCCGGCCTTTGTCTTCCTCGTCCTGAACTCCTCAATCTCCTCCACGCAAAAGGCGTGCGGTCTATCGTTGCGAAGATGAGAAAACCAATCCTCGAAGACAGTACTGAATTTGCCGTGCTGCTCGGGCCTAATGCCCGACTGGCTGTTGAAGTAGTTGGAGAATGGCTGGCATGGAAGGCCCGCAGTTGTCATGTGCGGCCTCTGGCGAGGTGGGCAGCAAATGCCATGGGCCTCGCAAGTAGAATGCTCTGGGTTCGTTGCGTCTGCCATGCTCTGGTACAGATGCCCGTCCTGCAAGTCTGCCCTGAACACCTGCTTCAAGAAACGACGCGCCAGAGGTTTTGTATCATTGAAGCTCTGCGTGGTGGTGTCCATCATGAAAGCCTTGAACACTGCGCACTCTGCGCCGGTCCCTGAGCAACAACTTTCGTGGATCATTGGCTTGATAGGCCTCAGTGGCAATCTCGCCCGGTCTGACTCCATTGCCACAATTATAGGTTGCATCCACCACTCAGCGCCGCGAGGAATTGGAATTGGCGGGTGGCTGCGAAGCCAAGCCGCTGGCATCTTACCGTGAGGCGGCGCTGCCGCCGCGCTGCGGGGGCAACTGCTGACGCTGCCAGCACCACTTGCAGCCGGCGACCTCGACCTCGACCTCGACCTGCCCCCTCCCGCAGATGGCGACTTCTCCGGCATAAGTCCTGAAAGGCTGAGGCTGGGACTGTGACTGGGGCTCGCCTGAGGATGCAACGCCTGGGGCGACCCACCAGGACTGGAAACTGCATGCCAATCTGATCCGTGCGCTTCCCTGCTGGCGTCTGGGCCCTGCTCGAAACCGCACTCAGAACCTGCCCTGACAAACCTATCTGTGGCCTTGCTCAATAATGATGATGGTGCCCCATGCGACCTGCCGCTCGACCTGGACCTGGATCTCGACCTGGATCTCGCGGAACCAGGCCCTGGCGACTGTGAGCGCTGGCGGGGCGCTGCCTCTGGCGAAGGTGGAATGACCTCAGGCTTGAAATCTGAATCGCCTGACTGGGGCGCTTCAGCGCCCGATGCCTGGATGTCGAATAGCATGGCCTCAAGATCCCAGCTGTCAGGCCCACCCTGGCTTCCCATCGCAGCAGAGGGAGCGTGTCCGCACAATACTAAGACATAGAATATGAAGAACCAACTAGGGCATGCGCACATCGGAAGACGGACCTGAACGCCTGAACCACAAAACTGCGTCCACAAGACTGCGTCGACCAAAGAGGCACATCGCAAATCTGATAATGGAAGAGCTGATCAAGGAAGATAATGCAACGCAACGCAATGCGACCTTCAAAGCGACGCCTGCGGGGAGATGCGAGACCTGGCCATCTCGAACGCGAACAAACCCAATAATTATGGTTGAGGCTCAAGGGTGCCCCGTCTGACCTGTCTTGCATCAGCGGGCAGGGCCGCAGGGGCCCACTCAGATTGGGGCTTGAATAATAGATAACCATTCGCCCCCACCATACCTGGACCAGCTGGATGAGGATAGCCTGCGTTCATACAATGTCTGCGCGTCCTGGTCCTAGCCGCCGGTCCTAGCCGCTAGCCTACTTTCCTAAGACCTTAGGACCTAAGACTTAAGACATGCCCCACTACCTACTTAGGACCTACTTCCCCAAGGCATGTCCCACTACCTATTTAGGACCTACTTTCCCAAAACATGCCCCACTGGCCTACTTAACTTAGGACCTACTTCCCCAAGACATGCCCCACTACCTACTTAGGACCTACTTTCCCAAGACATGCCCCACTACCTACATAGGACCTACTTTCCCAAGACCCGAAGCCAAGACATGCCCGACTACCTACTTAGGACCTACTTTCCCAAGACATGCCCCATTACTTACTTAGGACCTACTTTTCCAAGACATGCCCCACTTTCCCAAGACCCAAGGCCAAGACATGCCCCACGACCTACTTAGAAACGGCCCAAGACATGCCCCACTACCTACTTAGGACCTACTTTCCCAAGACATGCCCCACTTTCCCAAGACCCAAGACCCAAGACATGCCCCACTTCCCCAAGACATGCCCTCGCAGAGCAGATGAGATGGCCAGCGGGGAGGCCTGCACAGCACTCCCGAAAAAAACTGCGTTGCTTGAATGTTTTTCTCTTGGCCAAGCTTGCAAAGACATCCGCAAGGACGCTCTGCTCCGCGCCTGGACGACGGTCACGCTGCGTCCAACTCCGCGTCGGTCATGTCCACGTATGTGCGAGGCCTCTCGTACATCACGTGGCGCAATCTGCCCTCTGGGTCGTCTGGCGGTATGTCGCGGCCCCTGATGAGCCACTGTTTGACCAACCGTAAACAATAATCGGATGGCAACTCGTTTGGGGGCTTGCCAAACGTCACCTGCTTCTTGCACTCGAGCGTGTCGTATGTGTTCCTGTGGCAACCGCACACTGCGCCCCAACCGATCTGGACCCCCCGGGAAAAGACGCCGGCAACATCCCAACCGCGCCAGTTGAAACTCCGAAGAACTCCGCGGCCTCGGGCTCCACCGCCGCGGCCTCTGCCAGCTGCTGGCGCCGCTGGAGCGGCTGGGTGCGGCGGCGGCAGCGGGGGCGGCATGTCGCCACCTGGATCTCCATGTCCGCCGCCGTCGCCGCCCCCGGGGCCGCCGCCCTCGTCGCCGCCTTCGCAGCCACTGGCATCCCCATCGACGCCGAAAAGATCATCGCCCCATGGGTCATTATCTTGGACTGCTGCGAGGTCTGCGTCAGGGCCAGCCAGCACGACGTCTCCTGCATGGTCTCCGCCATCGCCGCCATCACCGCCGAGGTCCACATCAACGATGGGCGCGAGGACTGGCTTGGCTTCTCCTTTCGAAGAACCCCCCTTGGCTCTCGCTTGGCGAAGGCGCCTCTTGGGGCCACTCGAGAAATTGAACTCGTCGTCGTCTCCTGTTACACCGACTGCATAGACCTCCAGCCCGAAGCCTGGGACGAAATTGAGTCTCTCGGAATCCCCAGCGAATATTCGAAAAAAAGAACAAGACCAAGCAACCTCAGCATTAAGAATGGCACAAACTCTCCACGCATTAGATATTCCCAAGTGGTCAGACTCGCAACCATCAAAATCTAATGAAACTCTGCCGAATTCTGCTGCATACTCCACAGCCCCATCATCCTTGGACTGACATAAAGGGGCCATATCCATGTGCATCGTACTAAAATTTATGTAGCTAATGTGCCACCACGCAATCGTATCCACCTCTGGCGAGAAAAACTTCACAACCAGCGCTCCCAAGTCATACAAGCGCCGGAGCTCTGAATCCTTGGCAAGGACCCGCCTAGTGAGCTGGCTGAATGCGCTGGCCATGGCGATGCGGGACTGCCCCATGAGGCCGCACAAGCAGAAGCCAGCGATGAAACAAAGGCGAACGCCCCTCGAAGACGTTCGCTTGGGCTGGTCAGCTGCCAGTAGCGGAAGATGCCGCTGCTCCCAAGCATCGACGAGCACTTGCAACGCAGAGTTGGAATGAGAAAGAGCCCTGCACGCCATCCGATCAAGAGGGGGAAGCCACTCCAAGACAACATATGGCAATGTCTGGTCGATAAAAGATACCCGTGCGCCGTGATCAGCATTGCACGCGGGAGTGTCTGCAGGAACTTTGTAGCTCTGAGATGATGACCGCTGCGCGTACTGCTGGGCATTGGCCAGCCTCTCCTCGCGGGCTGTCTGCACTGCATGTCTCGATCGTGTCCGCGCGCTTCGGGTCGCGACCTCCAACCCCCCCAAGCCTGCCTGGATGGCCAACGCGTGAGAGTCATCTGTGATATCTGGAAGAGCTGAACGAGGCGCTGCAAATATGCCGAACGCAGGGGCGCCCACGGATGAAGATACCTGGCCCATCCGCCCCTGCCACTCGAGTCGGTAAAAATCATGCCCCCGGCGTGCAATCACGTCGCGCCTGTGGGCATGAGCTGCTCGGAATACGGCTTTCCTCTCATGTTTGGTCCATGTCCTGCCGCGAAGGTAATCTCGTATGCAAGCGCGCTCGAGGCCGCCATAACCTCGGGAACACTGCAAATGCACGGGAACACGGCTGCGCCCAAACAGCGCTTGTACAATGATCCTGGCCCTCGAGATGCTGGAACGCTAAGGGCGGCTCCCCCCCCCCAGGGGGGGTCGCGTTGAGGGCAGGGCCCCGGCAGGATAGGTCCGGTGGGGGAAGAGTAGGAGGAGGAGGGCGGCATGGCATGGCATAGCATAGGCATAGGACACAGGGACATAGGGCCTAGGGCCATAGGGCCTGCCATAGGGCCTAGGGACATAAGGCATAAAGAAAATCAAGCTGCCGCTATTTATCTGATGCCATAGTATATGCTATCTGCTATATTCGCACGATGTACCAATCTTTCTGCCGCGGGGCCACTGTTGGAAACTAGAATCTAGAACTCGATTTACCAACCGTTCGGCCCGTTACGTTAGCCGTTCGCCTTTACGCCGCAGGGCCTGCATGCGAAATCAGTTGTGACTCTAAGACTCTAAAACTCTAAGACTAGGTTCCTCGAGGCCTCCTCCACCTCCTCCCCCCCCTCCTCCTCCTCCTCCTCCTCCTTTTCCTCCTCCTGCTCTGAGCCACCCTGGCCAATTTCGTAACCCTTCTCTGCTGGGTTCCTCCTCCTCCTCCTCCTCCTCCCCCTCCTCCTCCTCTCCTCCTCCTCCTCCTCCTCCTCCTCCTCCCCTAACCCCTCCTCCTCCTTCTCCTCCTCCTCCTCCTCCTCCTCCTCCTCCTCCTCCTCCTCCCTTCTCCTCCCCCTTCTCCTCCCCTGCTCCTCCTCCTCCTCCTCCTCCTCCGTCCTCCTCTCCTCCCTCCTCCTCCGTGCTCCTCCTAACCCCCCCCCCCCCCCTCCACCTCCTCCTCCTCCTCCTCCTCCTCCTCTGCCTCCTCCTCCTCAACCTCCTTCTCCTCCTCCTCCTCCTCCTCCTCCTCCTCCTCCTGCCTCGGAGCTGATCCTGGATGACCTGAAATCTTGGCGCTACCATGGGGCTGTCGCACTCGTTACCTCGCTAGATTTAGATCGAACGAGCATTTAAATTTAGAGCGCCAGCGAACCAATCAAACCCACAACTTGCAATTTCTGCGCAACGCAACGCAATGCAACTCACCCCCTTGGAATGAATGGGCGAATCAATGCGAACTGAGCCCTGGCAGCGGCACTGTTACTTATGCTTGCTGATACGGCGTGGGACTTAGGATTTGGGTAGGACCTAGGACCTAGGACTTACGCACTTAGCAAGTAACAACTAGTAACAATAATTAAGGTTAGGGCGAGGAGGGGGGGTCTGTGGACATTTGGGGAAAGGCCGCCCTGGGACCTCTCCGGGGCCGCTTGGACTTCCTCATCGCTCCTGGGCGGCCCTGCCTGCGCGCGAGGCGAGCTGCCTTCGCTGGGTCTGCAGGCGCGCCCCTCTGGAGCCTCCGCCTCCGTCTCTGGCCCCTCGAGCTGCCCTCCGGGCGGGCGCGCGTCGACCGCGAGAGCTGCAACTCGCGGCGCAACCTCTGGCTCAGATTTCAGAAGGTGCGCCCTCGGCTTCGACCCCCGCCCCACCCCCCTGACTGGGCGCCAAATCACCGCGACGCCGGGGGGGGGGGGGCGGCGGGAGGGGGGGGGGCGGGCGTTGGCCCCATGCGACGACGCGCAAATCTCGGCGCCAAAATCCCCACGCCCCTAGCAGCTGGCCCTAGCAAAAAACTTCGCAGGACAGCTGTCCTCTGACGCCCAAACTCCTAGACTCTCTAGACTCTCCTAGACCTCCCCCCCGAAGCACGACTGACAGACAGACTCTGACGGTCCATGGGAGGCGAAACCATATATATGTCATAATATATGTGTTGCAATGGTCCCTGGGCCTGCCTGGCGAATTCCAGTGCGGCATTTTGCTGGTTCACTGGGTGACTTGAAGGAAGGGATCGGAGGATCGTTGAAACGACTCAGAATGCTCGTTCGGAACTCGCCAGGGCGCCACTCTGACTCTCCAGCCCATGCACTCAACTTCATGGGTGCCTCGACTTTGAAAGGAGCCCCCCCCGGGGGCTGGGGCCCTTCTGCCCTCGGGCGCGCAGGAAGGGGGGGGGGCATCAAGTCTTAACTTAATATTTGACATGGGAAGCCTGAGGATCAAGAAATCTGCTGAAGCCCTGCTGAACGGAATGGCGTTCGTCTGGGCCTTCCGGCAAAGGCGCCTGATCTGAGCGTTGCGGCACTCGATTGAACCGATGTCTAGGGCAGCCTCCTGGTTGACCGCTGTCAACGTCGCCATGCAATCGGAACTGGTCAGCTTGGCCGCTGTCGGCCATGTGGTGACCACAGCCTGGCGGTGCAATCCGAAAGCTGCAATGCCATCAATGCCCTCCCCGACAGAACCCCGCCCCTTTCCCCGGCCGAAGCTTCAGGGACCAAATTAATGTAATGTTCAATGCATGGGATTAGTTTAGTTAGTTAGCGGTTTGGTGTTTGGTTGGGTTAGAGTGGTTAGTGACGTGGTATGGTTGTATGGTTAATACACGGGACTGATGTGTAATAGCTACAATTATGCAATATGAATATGTAACGTAGAGTAGGACAAATTGCATAATTGGCATATCGCGCGCGCGCGCCCGAATACATAGGATAACGGAAAGAGCGAGGTGGAGCGATGACGTTCAGGCGGGGCGAAGCCTTACAGGGAGGGGCCCCAGGGGAGGGGGGGGGGGCGCGCGGGAATTGGTGCTAATCGGGGGTAGGTCCTAGGCCCTAGGCCCTAGGCCCTAGGCCCTGGGCCCTGGGCCCTAGGCCCTAGGCCCTACCCTAGGCCCTAGGCCCTTAGGCCCTAGGGTTGTTGTATGTTTTTGTTTTCTGATTTTCTCTCCAGACGGCCGAAGTTCTCTTTCAAAACAGCCCAAGAGCGTTCCAACACAGCCCAAGGCCGCCCAAGACTGCCCAAGAGGCCCCCGAGAGGCCCAAAAAAGAAGCCCCCAAGAGCCCAAGAGTCCCAAGAGGCGCCCAAGGGGCGTCCCAAGAGGGCCCCAAGATGCCAAAATCTTTGATTCCCCACGAGGAAAACGTAGATTTTAGCGTAGACGACGGCCCAAGAGTCAAGAGGCCCCCAAGACCGCCCCAAAAGACG
>CAUYUJ010015218.1:301991-314491 GCA_963575745.1 Prorocentrum cordatum
ACTACTACTACTACTACTACTACTACGACTACGACTACGACTACGACTACGACTACGACTACGACTACGACTACGACTACGACTACTACTACTACTACTTCTTCTTCTTCTTCGTCTTCTTCTTCTACTACTACTACTACTACTACTACCACTACCACTACCACTACCACTACTACTACTACTACTACTACTACGACTACTACGACTACTACTACTACTACTACTACCGCTACTGCTACAACTACAACGATGAGGAGGAGGCAGACGGCGTTTACCGCTCCTACTAATGCTGCTTTCCTAGAGGCTCCAACTCCTAGGTAGGGTCGCACTGGGATAATTTAAACGGGGCCACTATATTAAGAGCCGCTCAATACAAACGAGCACGATGAAAGACGATCACTTCGCACCCACCAAGGAGCCGCGAGGTCTCGGCAGATCTGCGTGGACCTCCACTCCGCTGAACCTCCCAGGAGCCTACGATAATGGGGACAGTTGTGCGGTTCGCAACCGCCGCAAGGAGCCACGAGGTCTCGGCAGATCTGCGTGGACCTCCACTCCGCTGGACCTCCTAGGAGCCCGCGAGAATGGCTACAGTCGCGCGGTCCGCAACGCCGCAGGGAGCCGCGAGGTCTCGGCAGGTCGACCTCCACTCCGCTGGACCTCCCAGGAGGCCACGAACATGGGGACAGTTGCGCGGTTCGCAACCGCCGCAAGGGGAGCTGCGAGGTCTCGGCAGATCTGCGTGGACCTCCACTCCGCTGGACCTCCCAGGAGCCTACGATAATGGGGACAGTTGTGCGGTTCGCAACCGCCGCAGGGAGCCGCGAGGTCTCGGCAGATCTGCGTGGGCCTCCACTCCGCTGGACCTCCCAGGAGGCCACGAAAATGGGGACAGTTGCGCGGTTCGCAACGCCGCAGGGGGAGCTGCGAGGTCTCGGCAGATCTGCGTGGACCTCCACTCCGCTGGCCCTCCAAGGAGCCCACGAAAATGGTTCGCAACCGCCGCAGGGAGCCGCGAGGTCTCGGCAGATCTGCGTGGGCCTCCACTCCGCTGGACCTCCCAGGAGGCCACGAGAATGGCTACAGTTGCGCGGTTCGCAACGCCGCAGGGGGAGCTGCGAGGTCTCGGCAGATTTGCGTGGACCTCCACTCCGCTGGACCTCCCAGGAGCCCAGTGGCGGTTCGCAACCCTGCAGGGCCCGGGAGGTCTCGACGAGGGAGAGGACGACTAAATAGGAAAGGATGGGGGCTGAGGGGAGGGGATGAAGGGGAGGCGGGGAGGAGGGAGGAGGGAGGGAGAAGGAGGAGAAGGAGGAGGTGGGACCCACAATGCTCTATCTTAAACGAGTGCCCAAGCAAGGGAGTGTTGGGAAATGCATACGACAAATTGGTGTCGTGTCGACCCCGGCGTTGGTTTCTGACATCGCGGGGATCGGTTAAATTAGAACGATCGGCCGTTTCCGAAACGCTTCGTCGTGCAACGTTACCACCGACCGATTCTGGGTTGCTGGCGGCTCTTTACGCTGAACGGCGGCGGCGGGGTCGCCGCTGGTCGACGGGAATCTGGGGTTATTTGAGAGTCTGGCTTGGGCTCTTTTGGGCCGCCGTGATGCCTTCAAACAAGAATCCAATGTGATGTTCGGAACATGAGCTTTTTGATGATGTCCCTGGCGAAATCGCAATTTGTGGAAGGCTGGCTTAGGCCGTTGTGAGGCCTCTCGAGAGCGGTGCCAAGACGATGTCAGCAACGATAGCTGTTCGAAACTGTGGTATCAAGTCTCCCGTGCCTTGAGGACGTCCCCACCGCCCGTAAGCGCAGCAACCTTCGGGGGTCCGCGCGGATCACTTCGCTCGGCGCTGCGCCCCTCCCCCTCCGGCGTTGGCAGAGCGGCCGGGGCGAGCAGAGCGCGCCAGGGGCGGCGCCAGAGGCGCCGCCAGGGGGGTCCAGCGCCGGTGCAGGAGACCCGCGCGGACCTCCGACAGAGTCTGGTCATGCCAGATCTTCTGTGGGTCGCATCAGGCAGCGAGGCAGGGCGATGGAGAGGAGGAGGAAAGCAGGAGGAACACGTCGGAGGACACGGGCGGAGAGCTGCAGCGGATATGGAAACGACACGCATCGCAACACCCTGTTTTGACCGCACCTCGCTGCACGACGACCGCAGCACAGCTCTCGACAGGGACTTCACACAGCTTTCCAACAACAGGACCGACAGCTGCCGTCGACGACTTTGCCTCATAGCATCTGCGAGACTCTCTCCACCTCCTCCTCTCCAATTCTCCTGGGGAAGACGGGGAGGCAAGGAGCGTAAGGTGCAACAGAGGTCATGGAGCTTGGCAGGACAGCGCTGCGCAGCACCAGTCGCACACTTCAGGTAAACTTGCAGCATCGGACGACAATCCAGAACACTGCTCCACTCATGCATCTTCGGCAAACAAGTGCGGCATATTTCCGATGGAACCCCGTGGCCCCCGAACTGGACGCCACACTGAACTCGCTTTCTCTCGGTAACTGCGTGTTCTGCGACACAGCGGTTCGAACCTGTGTGGAAACATGCTGGGGGGCAGCCTGCACGCGTAGGCCAAGCGGAGCGACAGAGCCGTGGGAGGAATGACCAGGAACACGGCGGCCAGGGCGAACGACACACACACCTACACGCAGACACACCCACACGGACACGCACACAGACACACAGACAGACAGACAAACAGACAGACAGGCAGACAGACAGACAGACAGACAGACTGACTGACTGACAGACAGACAGACAGACATATCCACACACACACACGCACGCACACCCACACACACAGGCACACACTTGTTGCGTCGGCGGCTAGGCAGAGTGATTGCGCTGGCGGGAAGAGCATATGTAGCGCGTACAAATGCGAAGTATGCCGCGATGCACGTGCGGGGGGATGAGGTAGGCCCAGCGCGGGCGGGAGAGAGAGGAGGCCGGGCCCGCTCAGAGTGGGGTCAGGTGGCGGCGGGGGGGCGCCGGGGCCGGGGGCCAGCAGCAGCGCCGGGGCAGCAGCTGGGGGGGTGGCAGCCAGGGCGGCCGCCAGGGCATGCGCCCAGGGGGGGGGGGAGCGACAGGTCCAGCGCAAGCTGGAGGCGGAAGCAGCACAGCGAGGTGGCAAGGGGCGCCGATGTCAGGGTGACCTACGCGGCATCCGTGGGGGCGAAGGCGAAGGCAGCGGGCAGCGGGAGCACAGGGTGCCGAGGTCACATGTGACCTACCAGGCGCCCGGGGAGTGCGACAAAGGCGAGGCAGCCCCCAAGCCGGCGGGGGAGCGACGGGCAGCTCCCGCTAGCCAGTGAGCGCGGGCGAGACCCAGGAAGCAGGGCCGCGACTGCCACCGGAGCAGCATGGGACCGCCTGGCCAGGACGGCAGGGGCGGAGGGCCCGGCCAGGGCGGCGACGTGCTGGGCGCCGAGGCCAAGCATGACCTACGAGGCAGCCTGGGCCGAGACAGCCAGCCCAAAGTGGGAGGCAGAGAGGGGGGAGGCTCCAAGTTAGGTGCGCTCGCGTCAACATCTGACATCCTACCCCTCCCTCCCATCCCTTACCATGGCGCTGATTTTCTCTATCCGCGGACGCGTGTCGTAGCGGACCTGTGGCTCCGCGCGCGTGTGCGTAGTGGGTGGTGGTGCGCGTGCGTGCGTGCGTGTGTGCGTGGTTGTGGTTGTTGTGGTGGTGTGTGTGTGTGTGTGTGCGTGTGTGCGCGTGTGCTGTGGTGTGACGTGGTGTGGCGTCTTGGTGGTTTGGTGGTGGGTCAGGTGCGTACGTGCGTGATGGCGGTGGTGTGGTGGTGGTGGTGGTGGTGGCGGTGGTGTGTGTGTGTGTGTGTGTCTGTGTCTGTGTCTGTGTCTGTGTCTGTGATGTGTTTGTGTGTGTGTGTGTGTGCGTGCGTGCGTGTGTGTCTGTGTGTGCGCGCGTGTGATGTTGTGCGACGCGGTGTAGCGTGGTGGTGGTGGGTGGGGTAGTGCGGTGGTGGTGGCGGTGCGCGGTGGTGGTGCGCGTGCGTGCGTGCGTGCGTTGGTGGGTGGAAGTGGCGGTGGGTGTGCGTGCGGCGGGGCGGGGCGTGGTGCGGCGCGGTGGTGGCGGGCGGATGGGCGCGCGAGAAAGAGGCCCGCGCTGGGGCGAGAACGCCATCCTGAACGACGGAGGCAAAACACCGATCCGAAAATGAGGCCAACGCTGCAGCGGGAGCACGATTCGGAACGATTCGGGAGCAGAAATGAGGCCGGCGCCTCAGCGAGAGGAGCATTTCGAAAAAAAATGCAGGCGAAAACCCAACTCCGGGGAATCGTGTGTGTAAAAAACAGTACGCGGGGGGGGGCGAATACGCAAAAGACGTCATCAGGGGAAGAGGGAGAGTAGTATTCATATTGAGTAATTGTAAAGCAATGCCCCAGCAGGACGAGTGCGGTGAGCCAGCCCCACGAATGCTAGCCAGGAGGGCGGTGGGAGCCGAGGTTATGGGCGACCTACAACCTACAAAGCAGCTGAGGCGAACCACAAGGCCCGACGGCGATGGGACAGGTCCGTGAGTCAGACAGGCCGCCATGCAAGTGAGTTGCCTGAAAAGAAGAAGCAGACCCGCGGGGCGAACGGGAAGAGGGGGGGAGCAGGAATGCCGAGACCGTGGGTGGCCTGCCAAGCACCCACAGGCCCCAAGCGGGGGCCTAGGTGGGCTGGCCTGAAAACCAGGCAGGGGCAGCGCGGCGCCAGAACCAAGAGAAGCGGAGGGGCAGCTCGGGGGGGAGGCGGCCTGCGAGGCCAGGCGTCATCATCCTGCAGGAGGCCGTCGATCCAACCTGCACAGCAGAGCCGAGAGCCGAACAGGGGATGCAACGGCGGGGCAGTGGCTTCCTCCCAGGGCGGCAGGGTGGGGCGAACGGCGGGTCCCGAGCCCCGCGGCAGAGCGGGGAGGGCGGGAGGGAACGATGGGGCGGACGCCAGGGGCGGGCGGCCAAACCAGGGGCGGGCGGCCAAACCGGCCCGCCCGGCGCCGAGGCAGGTGCGAACACCCTGAAGACGGGGCACGGGCGCAAACCAAGGCTTGACTCAGTGGTCAAACCTCACCTTCAGGGAGCGCAGGGAGTGACCAGCGGTCGACACCAAGGCGGAGGCCTACGCAGGACTGGAGCGCGACGCAGAGAGAGTAGCCGAGGGAACACGACATTGATAGGCCCCTGTTGTTGTGAGCGGGGGGACGCCGGAGGCACCGCGCTGGGGGTGTGCGCGCAGGTCACTGGTAGTGGCCACGGCTGGGGGGTAGCACCGAACAGGTGCTCTGAAGTGCGTAGGAGGCAAGGCAAGAAGCCCTGCCGGGGGGGGGCGTTGTCTAAGCAGATGCGCACTTGCTGCAGGGGGGAAGGCGCAGGGCCACACCGAACTGGTGTACTGAGTTTTGGATCCAGCCGCGATCGGCGGGCAGATGAGGGTAGCAAGAGCGCAAGCGGCGAACTCTTGCGTAGGGGGTGGTCGACCAGCCAGACTGCGGTTGCCTACCAGGGGCGACCGGAGGAGCCGGAGCAGCGCTGTTTGGCGAGGTCATTGCTGGACCAGATGGAGTTGGCGGGCCTCTCTCTCTCGTTCTGTATGTATTCATTTCTTCCTTTCGTTCTTTCTTTTTTCCTTCTCTCGCTCTCTCTCTCTCTCTCTCTCTCTTCCTCTCTCTTTTTGTTTTTTTTCTCTCTCTCTCTCTCTCTATCTTTCTCTCTCTATATATCTCTCTCTCTCTCTCTCTCTCTCTCTCTTTCTGTACATATACACATATCACACTCGCCCGCTATACGGGTCCCTCCCCGGCCCTTCTTGGACTCCACTCCAGCACATCCCTCGAGCAAGAAAACATATACACAAGCGTAACCGTTCGGAGGTCCTCGCAGAGTTCTGGAGTCGGCGTTGGACCCCCAAGGCGGCGCCTTCAAGGCCGCCCCTGGCGCGCTCCGCACGCCAAGACCGCTGGGTGAGCGCCGACCCAAGAAATCCGCGCAGTTCTCTAAAGGGTATGTTCATGTAGCTTCTGTTTACCATCATTATAATCCTCTTACCTTCCATCCCAACCCCCTTCGCTGACACCGTCCGTTTCCCCTTCTTGGTTGCCCTCTCCTCCTTTCCTTCCCTCCCTCTCTCGTCCATCTCTCCCTTGTAGTGGAGCGCCTTGCGTTGTGTGCGTGCGTGTGTGTGTGTGTGTGTGTCTCTTTAGGTGTGTCTCTGTGTGTCTGGACAGGGCGCACGCGCATCTCGCCTCCGCTGTCCGACCTGCGCCTCGACGTTTCGCGAGAGGCCTTGACGCCAAAACGCGTGTCTGCGTGTGAATGTATGTGTGATGTGTCCGTGTGTGCCTGTGCGTGTTTGTGCGACTGGCACGCCTCATGGGACCAAGAGATGGAAAGGAGGAGGCTTCCCAGACAGGGTGGAATAGGCAAAGGGAAAGGAGGGAGGAGGGAGGAGGGAGGAGGGTGGAGGGAGGAGGGAGGAGGTAAACAGACAGAGAAACAGAGATACGCTGGGGCGACAATATCCAGCTCCAGCCGCCCTTCTCGTCCAGTGCTGGAGAGAAGCCAGACCTGTTCCCCCTCGCGATTGCAAGACAGACGCTCCTTCTCATGCAGCTTCCCCTTCTCCTCTCCCTGCTCCTGCTGCGCCTCCTGTTCTTCGTCCTCCTCCGTCTCGCTGATCCCTCCTCCTCTCTTCCTGGTCATTCTTCCTTCCTCCCGACTCACTCCCTCACCTCTTCCCTCAGAGCTCCTTGCTCTCTGCTCTCTGCTCTCCACTCTCTTCTCCATCTCCGCCGCCCTCTGATGGCTTGTCGTTCTCCATTTCCTCGGCCTCCTCCTCCTCTTCCTCTTCCTCCTCCTCTTCCTCCTCCTCCCTTGCCCTTTCCCCCCTCCTCCCTCTCTTCCCCTCCTCCCACATCCTCTCCTCATTCCCCCTCCGTTAGCTCATCTATCTCCCCTCCTCCATTATGCAACTCCTGATTCTTCAAGGGCGACATCCACGACTTCCAGCATTGTTAGAACGACGAGCTGATCTTAAATCTCGGTCAACACTGCAACTACCCCCTCAACTGTAACATATCTGAAACAACGTTTGGTCTGTCAGGGTCGGAAGATATGCTGTGATCCTCCCGGATCCTGTCCCCCTTCATCCTTCCTGCTTCCTCGTTGACCCCTCATTCCCCCCTTGCACGGAAACTCATCGACGCTTAAAGCACACCAACGCGTTACTGCGAGTCTGGTCGGTTATTAGGGCCTTTAGGCAGATGTCCAGCAGCCGTCCCCCTTCTCCCCCGTCCTACCTATGGCAACGGTGGCGGAAGCTTTGCCCGTCAACAAGGGTACCTTGGGAATGTTACCCATCCGAACCACCGGTTTCGGCTGCATTTCCAAGCGCCTCCTCCTGTCCGGGTACACTCGCGCGCGCACCGCGGTCTGCCCAGAGCGTCTACCAGGCCCTCCGTGCCTCCTCTCCTCGTACATCTGGTGATCCCGCTTCCTCTTCCTCCTCCTCCTCCTCCTCCTCCTCTTCCTCCTCCTCCTCCTCCTCTTCCTCCTCCTCCTTACTCCTGACTCCTGCTCCTTCTCCTCCACCTCCTCCACCTCCTCCTCTCCTCCTCCTCCTCCTCCTCCTCCTCCTCCTCCTCCTTACCGCTGACTCCTCCTCCTCCTTACTCCTGACTCCTCCTCCTTCTCCTCCACCTCCTCCACCTCCTCCACCCCGCTCGTTCTCGTCGTTGTCGTTTTCCCGCCGCCCACCCCGAGGTTTCCTCCCCTACCTCCCTGGGCTCCTGCCCCTCTCTCTCCTCGCCCTCTGCTACCTATTCCTCCTCATCCCAATCGATGCCCTCCCACCGCTGGCCTCCTCCGTCTCCTCAGCTCCTCGATCACGCCGACAGGGCCACGTGAAATGTGCGATGACGGTCAACGCGTGTTCGCTATGTTCACTTTCTGCCCCGACGCCTCCCACTCTGGATTCATCCTTTGGTCCTCTTCCAGTCTGGTTCCGTCCTCCTTCACGACCAGCGTCTCTCTGCCCACCCAAACAGCGGCCCCCAACAACCAAAAGAAATCTGAGAGGGGGACACGGAGGAGGTCAGAGAAGCAGCATCAGGAGAAAACCAAGGAGGAGCAGGAGGCATCCGCCCCTCCGGACGCCAATAAAGACGCATAGGTGCCGGCCAGGAAGGGGAGGGTGAGGTCCAGCATTCCTGCGATGGCGGAGTGAACAAATAACCAGCAGCTAGCGGCTTCAACAAAAAGAGACGCAGGTCTTTCTAAGTGTGGTGCCTCTCTTTCGTGGAGACTCCTCACAGCACCTCCCTCTGTCAGACTGCTGCGTAGTCATCCAGGACCTGTCGACAACGCTGCTGTGCCCATGCTGGAAGATACTACGATGAATTAGAATTCATCTGGCCAGTGCATGCCACCACGATCAATATTCACGAAGCTGCCTGCAGACATCGGCAAGCATCCTTGCGCGACCACGAGGAGGTCCAAGCCGAACCACGGATCCTGCACCATGGCCAGAGAACGCTGCCCAAAGAGGATACGTGCAAGAACGCCACCATGCACCAGACGCAGCAAGAATGATTGCCAAGCACGGTTGGGCTGGAATCGCATGCTTGCTGTGCACACGCGCCCTGCTGCGAGAATCTTCTTTTTGGGGTCCAGTCGCCTCGGACGGCGCCTCAACGCATGTTTCCGTCGGCGGCAAGGCAGAGGCGGTCCGCTCCGTTTTGTGGCAATTCGGGGCAACCGAATGGCAAGATGGCCAGCATGTAAGAGAGGGACAAGGAGACAGACAGAGCGGCCGCGACGGCGCCTCAACACATGGAGATGCGTGCGCGGGCGGTGAAAACGAGAAGGTGGAGACGCGCCGACCTGGAGGCGAGGACATGGATCGGGGGAACGTCAGGTGACCACCGCACCGATCCCGGCCAGACTCATCCTGAGCCCAGGTACGGGGTGCATGCCCTCATTGCTCGGCCAGGAAGGCACATCCGAGCTGGACATCGGCTCCGCCATGAGAACATCCTTTCCTTTGCGGCGACAACGGGGGTTACTGGGGGTGGGCGGGACGGTGGGCGGGGTGCAGGCATCCCCCCCTCGCCTCGTGGCTCTGGCACCGCACGCCTGTGCGCACCAGGGGCGGGGCCGGGGGCTCATGGGGGGGGGGGAATGGGGGGGCACGTAAGGCGCGTTATGGCCCAGAGGGTTCAAACACACTCTCTAGGATCGGTGAGGTGGTCAGTCAGCCCCCGAGCGGAGACGAGGAGGGGACAGAGGCGAGGATGCGGAAGGGGCGGAGACAAGCAAAAGGCGCGGCCGCTTGTGCCGGCGAGGCTGCCGAGCAGTAGGCCCCGCACTGGTCGCAGAACCGGAGGCTCATCTCGCGCCGTTGGGAAGCGGAATTGCGAAGACGAGGAGCAGCAGCAAGCGATAGGGGCGAGGGGGGTACGGCAGGTTCGTGTCGCGACGTGCTGCTCGTTGGTTTCTGGCACCGCGTGGATTGTCCAGCCTCGAGCGATCGCGGCCCTCCGATGGCGCAAATCGCTCGACATCGGCCTGGCGGCGTAGAACCTCGAACACCCGCGCTGGGGTCGCCCCCGCTCAGACCATGCCCCTAGCAGACGGGGCGGGGCCAGAAGAAGCGTCATGGGGGAGGGAAAACTTGACGGAGGCGGGAGCGGAGGGGAGCCCCCCAAAACACGCGGTGCGGGAGCGGAGGTGGGAGTGGAGGCGAAATCTGGACCCCACTCCACAGCGGAGCTCCTCTGTGGGGAGCCTCCCCGGAGCGCGCTCCGCCGTGGCGTGCAGAGGAGCGGCGGAGTCCCCCGCGGAGCGGGCGGGGGCGGCGCGGAGCCGCCCGACCACGCCCCGCCTCCCACGACGGAGCTCGCAGCACCGAGCTCCACAGGGGGGCGGGAGCTCCCCATGCGGGAGGGCGGCGAGGGCGAGAGCAGCTCCCGGCAGCTGACAGAGCACGCCCCTCCCCCCCCCCCCCCCGAGAACGGCCGGGGCCTCTGCGGCGCGGCCGCCCTGCCTGTCGCTCCCCTGCGGGGAGGGAGCGACGGGCAGGGGGCCGTCTCGAGGGGGGAGCGACGCCGTCGGCCTGGAATCGGCGACGTGTCACCGACGGGTTGGCGAGGGGCCCCCGATAGCGATGCCGCACGCCCCTGGGCGGGGTGGGCTAGAGGAGGCCCCGATCGGCGATCAGCGGGAGATTGGGTGCCGATGCGCCCCCCCCCTAAGCCGAACGACATCCCCCCCTGTCGTTGCCCGCTGAGTGTCCTGGCATGACTCGGCTCTCTGGCGGCCGTTCGGGTCAATCCGGGCAAACCTTCGGAACGCTCTCCGCGAGGCGCAGCCGCTGGAAGGCGTCCCGAGGTTGGGGAGCCAACGAGCACCGACGAAAAAGTCAGAAGACCTTCAACGTGGAACCCCCTCTCCCCGCCCTTCTCCCCCATGAGCCCATCCACCCCCAACGTTGCCCCTGACTCTGCCTGTGCTCCAAGCGCGCCCCAGCCCGTGCACCGCACCCTCCGCGAGGGGGGGCCCAGGCGCCGACCCGAGAAATCTGTGCGGACCTCACGCCGCTCCTCTTCTCCGGCAACTCAACGTCGGTTCCCGGCCCCCTTCCCAGGATCCACGCGCAGATTGTCCGAGCTGCGTCCAGCCGTGGCGACGAGGGGACCCCCCTAAAATACCGCTGCCTCACCTCGCCCTCCTCTGAGCACGGTGCACGCAAGCTCGTCCGCGAACATCGGGCCAGATCGCTCTCCGAGGACCGCAGCTTCATCTCTATCGGGGGGGGGCAGTGACCGAAACTGTGCCCGAAAATATGCCGAAGTGTGGCCGAAACGGGCGCCCGTTTCTTTCCGAACGGGAGCTCTCGGCTCGAAACCACAGCGATTCTCCAGTTCGGTTGCAACCTCTGTCGCACCACGTCTTCAGTCAGAACTTCGGGCACGTTCTCGGTCACATACTTCTTGTTTTGTCGCCCACCTTTTCGGCTGAGATGGGCCGGGCGCCATGACAAAACCGCGCGGCGACACCGGGCGTCGCTTTATGGGGGGTCCGAAATTTACGAGGCTTGGACATGAGCACGAGCACCAAAACAAGGGGTTGCCTCCACCAAGGCAAGATGGTCCCAAATGTTGGTGTTTATGGTGATCCTTCGGTCACCCAACAAGCCCCAATATTACCACCATTACCGGGATCGGGATGATCTTCCCTCGGTGGAGGCACGCCGCCGGTATCGGTGCTGGTGCCAACTTCTAGGCCTCCGATACTTGGGGGAGAGAGAAACGTGCACCTGTCGTGCCCCTCTTTGGCCCCAGGGGTGGCCCCTTGAGTGCACAAGAGGTGCATCTTTCTGCTCCCTCATGCGTGGGGAGCCCCAAAAAAAAACCGATACCGCTGCTTCCCGGACCTCTCCCAGGGTGCGCTCTGACCAGAATCTCGAGGCGAATCCAGCGGTGGCGACGAGGGCCTCCCAGGAGGCCCAAGCAGGCGAGAGCGAGGGAATGGTGGCAGTACGGGTACCTTCTGCTCCTCTGAACTTTCCTGCGCAGCGCCCGAGCAGCAGCGCACGCACGCGCGCCGGGTGGGGTGAGCTGGCGCCGCGGCGGCATGCCAAGGACGGCGCAGGCACCATCCTTGGCGGCCGAGGGCGCGGCGAAGGGCCCAGCGCGCAGCCGAGTGCTCGGCAGGCTCATCGCCCCCCCGTACGTAACGCCCGACAGCTTTCCTGGAACGCAGAAGGAGATAGCTATGTGTCATCCTCGGAGGCGTGCGTCCGACACGTTCATGAAATATGGTCATTTTCAATACATCATTTCCCGAGAGGTATGCGCCGGAAGCGCCCTCCACGGATCTCGAGCTTACACTACAAGATTTCTCGGCATGCGCGTCGCCCCCTCGGGGGCGACGCACAACCTGTGCTAGTATTTGGGGGTGGCGCCGATCTCTGGCCGATAGTAGGACGAGCACGGTTGGATTGGCTCAGAACGCGTTCCAGGATTTCCAGTGTGCATCCAGCGGCCCTCGCTTCTGCAGCCCGTGTGGGCAGTTAGGACATCTGGAAATTCCTGGAAACCTGGGAAATCATGGAACGGGCATCATGCGAATGTTGCGAGGTGTCCCCAGCTTTCCGTTCCATTTTGGAGCCCCTGGGGCCCTCTGGGCCTCGCGAGGGGTGCTGTTGAGGCCGTCGGGGCCTCCTTGGAATTCCTGGGGACGCCTTGGGCCAGGGGCACTCCTCGCAGTTCAATGCCTTCTTGCCCCTCTGAGACACAGGCCTGGCGCCAAGACAAGACCGCGCGGTGACGGGCCGTACGTTGAGCAGAGATTGACCGTCCTGGCATTCCTGCCATCCTTTAGGCCTACCACGGCATGTTCTTAGAACCCAAGCATTCTCTAAGAACCACACACGTTTTTATAACACAAGCCCGATGCGTTAAAACAAGGCAGTCCCAGCCCTAAATGC
>CAUYUJ010015218.1:316991-346393 GCA_963575745.1 Prorocentrum cordatum
GATGCAGTGAGCGAAGCTCGTCAGAATACAAAGGCAAGTGACGACGATGAATATCATAATCAAGCAAGTTTTTCCACGAGAGAAAACTCCATCACATGTATGAGCGTGCTCAGACCCACGAACGTGTGCGGCCGAGGAACGGCCTTGAGCGCTAGCCTAAACCTGAACAGCTCTGAAACGAGAGAGAACTGAGATTATAAGCAGCAGTGAGGGAAGTGTCCGGGAAGACCTTGTTCCGGACACTTCGTATAACAAGAGACCAGGAGAGGACAATTGGGAGCAAACGCGGGCAGCTGGCAGTCGGTGCTGGCGACAGTGCTGGTGTTGGCGCTGGCAACGCAGGTGTAGGCGCTGACTGGCCTCGGGAACGGAACAGAGACTAGAATAAGCACTGGGAAAACACACACGCACACACACACACACGCACACACACACACACGCACGCACGCACGCACGCACGCACGCACGCACGCACAAACAAAAAAAAATGGGCCAGATACTCCCCTGAGAGGAAATAGTGAGAGAGAGAGAGAGGACTTCAGCAAGCGTCCCGTCTCCGTCGCGGCATTGCGGCAGTGGCCCAACCGAACGTCAAGGCGGGGTGACCACAGTGACCACATATTGAAACCAGACCTGCGCACGGCAGGGACGTCAACATGCGGCACGCGGGGGGGCCTTCCTCTCGCCGATCCCCCCCCCTAGAAAAAAAGCGCGGCGGGACAACTTCCAGGACCCGCTCTTCCCGTGCTGGATAATGCCAAAACTGATGGCAAGGATGCGCGATGAGGATGCAGGCCCCTCGGACGCTCGCGTTGAAGCTTCTTCGAGCGCGGCGGGCCCTCGAGAGTAGCCAAGGATGCCCCTGGTTTTCGGATCATAACTCGGCTATCCGGCGGCCGTTCGGAACGATCTGGGCACCCCTGGAACGCGCTCGGCGAGGCGCAGCCAGTGGAAGGCATCCCGAGGCTGGAAAACCAGTGAGAACCGACGAAACACCCGAACACCTCGAACCTCGAACCCCATATCTCCGCACTTCTTCCCCCCTGAGCCTATCCCCCCCGACGTTGCCACTGATTTGGCGGCGCCCACAGGGGCCTCCTTCGAACAGCCCAGCGGCCTCTAAGAAGGCTTCTTGGAAGCCTCTGGGCCCTTCTAAGCAGGCTCCTGCGATCTAAGAGCCCCCTCCCCCTGCCTTCTCTGAAGCCCCCCTCGCGCCACCCCCTTGTGATCGTCGCTGAGGGCATCGACTCTCTGCCGAACCGAGAGCGGAATTTCCCAAGTGAGTGAGGTGGCACTGCAACCTCACGCTGCAGCTTACGCGGGCCGCCAGCGCTGTACGCTACATTGGAGACGAGGGGGCTCACTCGCACGCGACGTCACGTAGGAAGTTTACGCGCCAATGTCGACGCAGTCCTCTCTGGGCGGCGGGCAAAACGGGGTTAGGGGAAGGGGGGAAGGCTTCTTAGAAGGAGGCTGCTTCTCAGGAGGCAGCAGCCCTACATATATAGATAAGGTGTGTACCTTCTAAGACGCAGGGGTGCTTCCAAGACGTCTTCCCTCCTCCCCCATACCCCCTCTGCGAGTGACCGAGAGGAGGAGGAGGAGGAGGAGGAGGAGGAGGAGGAGGAGGAGGAGGAGGAGGAGGAGGAGGAGGAGGAGCAGGAGGAGGAGGAGGAGGAGCAGGAGGAGGAGGAGGGAGGCGGAGGAAGAATGACAAGGAGTCGAGCCCCCCCTGCTGCGCGAGGCTGTTCTCTTGTGTCGCTCAAGAGGACTCCGCGCTCGTGCCCGCGGCGCTCGCGAAGGCGGGCGCTGCGCCGCCAGCGCCAGGTGGAGCGCGGCAAGCTGGGGCACCACATCGTCGCTCTCACGGCTGCGTCTCCTCCCACTCGGCATCCGTGACCTCGGCCCCGGCAGGCTTCGGAGGAGAGAGGGGGGAGGAGGAGGGAGAGGAGGAGGGTGGCAGCATTCCTGGAGAATCCTCATGCAGTCATCGAGTCGAGTCGAGGAGGAGGGGGAGGAGTTATACCACGTGGGTGGACAGTGTCCTGGGCCTGGGATGGGTCTATGCGGCCCGCACCCGCGTGTGGCCGCTTGGCGGCTGGGGGACCCTGTTGAAATCCTCCCCTGCTTGGGAGTGCCCTGGTCACACTGCCCCCTCTCGAACAACCGAATCTTGCCGACCCCCGCCCTGCTGGGCGGGCCGCACTCCTCCGCACTGGGACGAGGAGGAGGGGGAGGATGACGAAACAAGGAGGAGGATGAGGAGGAGGAGGAGGATGAGGGAAAGGAGGAGGGGGAGGGGGAGGAGGGGAGGGAGGGGGAGGAGGGGGAGGAGGGAGGAGGAGGGGAGGAGGAGGAGGAGGAGGAGGAGGAGGGGGGGGAGGAGGAGGACGAAGGAGGAGGGGGGGAGGAGGAGGGGGAGGAGGCGGAGGCGGGGGAGGTGCAGGAAACGACGAGGAGGAGGAGGAGGAGGAGGAGGAGGAGGAGGAGGAGGAGGAGGAGACGGAGGCGGAGGCGCAGGCATACCACCCTCCCTGTTGCCGGCGTTGCGCCCGCGGCCCTCGAAGGTTGGAGGCATTTTCGGACTCGCGTTGGGCTTTGAGCTCCTGAGCGGCTCGTGGGCGGGCATCTGATCCTCGATCCTCCCTCGATCCTCAATCCTCGATCGATGCTCGACCCTCGGGACTCGATCCTCGGGGGGGCCCACCCCCTCACAGCTCGGCCCCCTGCTCCCCCATGCGTGCGCACCCTCTCCCTGCTCGGCGGCGCACATAAATTGGGTTGCAGGAGGGGGGGCGGCCTTCTGAGACGGCGGGGGGAACTTCGCTTCTCAGAAGGCAGGAGGCTTCTTAGAGGCGCTCCTGGCTTCGTAGAAGCCCCAAGGCCTCCTAAGCAAGCCCCTGGCTTCTAAGAAGCCCCTAGGCTTCTCAACACCGTCCCTTGCTGCTTCCATGGGCTGAGGGCACACTTGCTCCCCGAATGCCCTCTGGCTGTTTCCAGATGCCACACCCCGACCTTCTTGAGGTTGTTCTCCGGCTCTTTGGGCTCTAAGTCCTTCGGATACTCGCAAGGGTGACCCTAGGCAAGAGTGATTTTGGTGCGCGGCTTCGAGGGGCCGCGGGTCGGCCAAGTCCAAGCGCGCAGGTCTGTGCTGGGGGGACCACTGCGGGCCCGCACCAAAGGTCAGCGAAGGGTCACTACTACGCGTGGCCGAGTCCATGCGTAAACATGAAACTTTCGGAGGTCCGAGCGGATTCCTCGGATCGGCGCTGGACCTCCCTCCCTGGCGCGCGGAGCGCGCCATGGGGCGGTGCAGGGGGCGCCAGGGGGCCCAGCGACGATCCAAGAAATCCGCGTGGACCTTCGACAGTCTATGCTTGTGCCTTTTCTCTTCTTCGATTCCTGCTTGGACACCATGCCGGCCGCGGCCGCCTCCTCCGCCGCCTGTGTCGCCTCGGCGGCGGCCTTGGCCTCCGCCTCGGCCTCCGCCGCGGCGGCGGCATCTGCCGCGGCCTTCGCCTTCGCCTCCGCCGCCGCGGCGGCCTTGGCCTCCGCCTCCGCCTTGGCCTTGGCCTCGGCCTCGGCCTTGGCCTTGGCCTCGGCCTCGGCCTCGGCCTTGGCCTCGGCCTCGGCCTCGGCCTTGGCCTTGGCCTCCGCCTCTGCGGCGGCCTTGGCCTCCGCCTCGGCCTGGGCCTGGGCGTCCGCCTTGGCCTTCGCCTCCGCCTCCGCCTTGGCCTTGGCCTCGGCCTCGGCCTTGGCCTTGGCCTCCGCCTCTGCGGCGGCCTCGGCCTTGGCGTCCGCCTCTGCGGCGGCCTTCGCCTCCGCGGCGGCCTTGGCCTCTGCCTCTGCGGCGGCCTTGGCCTCGGCCTCGGCCTCCGCAGCCTCCCTTGCCTTCTCGTGCTCTGCCGCCTCTGCGGCCGCGGCCTTCTCGGCCTCCGCGAGCTCCCTCGCGCGGGCGTCGGCCGCCTCCTGCGCCGCCTTGTCGTCGCCCGCCTCCTCCCTCCAGGCCTCTGCCTCTCTCGCCAGGGCCTCGGCCTTCATCCTGGCCTTCTCCGCGGCCTCCTCCTGGGAGGCAGCACGAGCAGCAGCGGTTTGCACTCGAGGGCGAGGGCGCCCCCAGCTTGACTGGGCGCCTCGATGGAGCGCGAGTGCAGGCGAAGGCGGTTGCGCACAGCGTCGGCTTAGACAAGGGGATGTGTGCGTGGGGCCTGGAAGGTGCCATGTCCGCCGACCCTACGCAACGCAGCGCTGTGGGCAGCGGTCCCTCCCCCTGCCACAAAGTGCGGCGACCTCCGACCTGCCACGGCACCCTGCGATGCTAATGAGCAAGGCTATGGTGAAACAAGCGCGTTAGCCGTAGCGGGTAACGCAATATGCGCATCTCAGGCTCTTGCCCCGTTCCTCAGATCGCCCCCTCTTGGGTGGGCCAAAGTTCGATGCCCGCTAGCACGCGGTGGTCACGAAGCTCTGCAGACACGCACGCCCACGCCCTCACCGCGGCGTTCTAATTACCCGACAAGCCCCGTCAATTTGGGCCAGAACAAGCCCATGCGACAACGCCTGCTCGCCCCCTCTTGGAAAACCTGGGCGCGATTCTAGCAAGCACGTGCCGTCACGCCGTGGTCATGAGGCTCTGGAGAGGTCCTGTCCGAAACCTCCCACACCTGTGCCCCCGAACCGGCCCGTGCAACACCCCCTGGTGGCCCCTCTCTTGGAGGCCCAGTTTCGATGCCTGCTAGCGCACGGTGCTTATGCGGGTGCGGAGATCGACGCGTCCACCTCATCAAATGGGTGATGGGCGATCCTGGATCGAGGCTTCACAGGCCCCCCCTCCCCTGGCCACCCCTGGTGGGATGGGTCACAGGGTTCCACAGTCCTCCCCTACCCCATGGAATGGGACGGGGCGCCCAGGCCGAAGCCGACGCGAACGACGACGACGACGAACCACAGAGGAGTGCGGGGGGTGCACCAGTACACTCCACCACGCCACGCCCACAGGGCCACCTCCGGGGGGGGGGGGAGGGGGGAACGATCCCATTCGCGAAGCCTTCGCAAAACTCACAGGCGTACCCATCCAGCGGGGGGGGGGGGGGCTCGATCTGATCTGCATTGGGGGGAGGGAGGGGTTGACCCTGGATCAGAACTACCTCAGAACTACCTCCCGTATTCATACCCGAACAGGCCCCTGCAACACCCACTGCTGGACTATTTGTTGGAGGCGCACGTGCGATGTCTGCTGACAGTCCATTTGAAAAGGCCAACCAATCAAGACCAGAAAAGGCCCGTGCAAAACCAAACGGTGGAACCCCCTTGGGAGACCCGGGCGCGATGCCTATGAGCACGCCCAGGTCATGCGGCTCCGAAGAGAGAAACATCCACTTCCCCAACCGGAAGCTCTACTTGAGACGCGCCCCCCCGAAGTGGTCAAGAAGGGGCCCGTGCAGCAACTGCTGGTGGCCCCCCCTTGGGGTACTGACGGCGATGCACATTACGACAAATGCCAGTAAGTCGTTCGAGCGGGTTCCCGTGGCACCCGTTAGACGGATGGCTCAAAAGGTGGGAAGCCGTTCCGCGTTGGCTGCGTTGATTTTCGCAAGCAAGCGCAACAGCGGGAAACCATCCAGACAACTCAACATGCCCAAACATTGCGAAATCATGCGGGGTCCCACGGATCGAAACCCACCTCTTCGATCCAATCACTAATGCAGCCACATTGCACTTCCTCAATGAGGAAGGTACCTGGCGCTGAGGCGAGACCACCATCCTGTATCAGGGATGCGGCCGGCACTGACTCGAGACAGGCTGACGGAGCGGCGAGAGTACCGTTCCCAGTACGGGACGTGGCCGGCACTGGAGCGAGAACACCACCCCCAGGGAAGGGCGCTGAGCCGAAACCACCATGCTCAGTCAGGGATGTGGCTGGCACCCCGGCGACATCGGCCGGGAGCCCCAGCCAGTCCTGAAGCCAGCACTCGCACAAGGGCAGCGGACCCGACCCGGGAGGGTGGCCAGCGCTCAAGCGCGACGGGGTGGCCTGCGTTCATCCGCGCAAACAATACAGTGTCTGCTAAACGGGTAAGTCGCTCCGAGGGCGGGAACGGAGAAGAGCAGGAAGAGGAGACCGCAATTCTACACTTTCGTCCGCAACCGTGCTCGTACGCCAAGAACTCAGTGGAGTGTCCTCAGGCCCCTTCAATCACCCTGTATTTGATACTGAATACTCGCTATTGCGCCCAGGCCCCAACTCATGGCTTTTCCAGAGCTTGCTTCTCGCATGACTTCTGGGGCGCGACGCGCGGTTTTCCCGATCCTCGGGAATGCAGTTTGGAATCTGCATTTCCAAAATACCCTGAGATAGCCCCTGAGGACCGTCCCCGGGCCGTCCTGGGGCCCCCTGGCAGGGAGGTGGTCTAAGAAAGCATATGTTAGCCAGTGCGAACACCCAACAATGAATTCTTGCACAGAAAAAAAAGTGAACATCTTGCGGGGGGAACCATGTTGTGCAAGCGACGCGATGTGGGCTGCGGTGCGAATGATGTTGTGTACGCCATGATGTATGACCAATGCAGTCGGTATGAGCTACGTGTGTTGTGTAAGCGATACGACCCACCTATTACACATGGCGCCCACGAACGCCCACGAGGCGGCACGGGCGCGACCTTGGCGAAAATTCAGCGGACCCACCTAGAGCACGGGGAGCCCACGAGAACCCACGGGGTGGCACGTGCGCGAACGTAGCATATCAGGCAACAGTCGACGCCGGCGCTGCCAACGTTGTGCCCGTTCAGCCCGCTCGCTCTCCTCGGCCATCTGCCTCGCGAGCTCCTTGGCGCCCAACAGCCCCTCTTCGCTCGCCTTGGCCGACGCCTGGGCCACGGCCTTGTCGTACGCTGCCTCGTCACCCTTAGAGACGACGGCCGCCGCCTCCGTGGCCGAGGGCTCCTCGGCCGTGACGCCGGCGAGGGCCTTCGCCTCGAGGGGGGAACACAGACCAGCAACATGAAATTCTTTCGCGGCGAATGGTCTTCCAGGAATCGTGTTTCCGCGCGCTGTTGTACAACCGGTGGTTCCCGCCAGGGTACGCGCCTAGACTTGAGTGCAACATGCGTGGTGGACAAACCTTGGCGGCGGGGTTGGCGAGCCAAGGCAAGGGCAAACAAAGGCGGCATGAAACAAAAGCCTTGGGAGTCTCGCGCGGATCTCCGGATGGGGCCTTTTGTGGCGCCTGGGGCTCCGGGGGAGGAGGAGGGAGGAGGAGGGGGAGGGGGAGGAGGAGGGGGGGAGGGGGAGAAGGAGGAGGAGGAGGAGGAGGAGGAGGAGGAGAAGCCTTGGGATCGGCGCCAACCCCCCTCCCTGGCGCGCGGGTCGAGCGTCAAAGGCGCCGTCAAAAAAGGGGGCGCGGAGCTCCGATAGTCTGCGAGGGCGCGCCCGCAGGGCCCGAGCAAAGGGGAGGGGGGGCTAGGCTTAAGCTACCCCCTCCCCCTCCCTTGAGCTGCCCTTGTTGGAAGCACCCCCCTCCCCTCCTTTTTTTTGCAAGGGGGGGGGGGGGCTTACAGCACCCCCCCCCCCCTTGGGCCCTCCCCGGAAGCTACCCCCCCCCCCTCCCCCCCTTTCCAAAGGGGGGGGGGGTGCTTAAGCCACCCCCCCCTCCCTTGGCGCCGCCCTGCTGGAAGCTACCTCCCCCCCTCCCCCCCTTTCGTGCAAAGGGGGAGGGGGGCTTGGAAGCTACCCACCCCCCACCCCCCTTTGGCCGCCCCGGAAGCTACCCCCCCCTACCCCCGGGGGGGTGCTTAAGCTACCGCCCCCCTCCCTTGGAGCCGCCCTGCTGGAAGCTCCCACCCCCCTCCCCCCCTTTGTGCCAAAGGGGGGGGGGGCTTGGAAGCTTGCCCCCCCCCCTTGCCCCCTTTGGCCGCCCAGCCCCCGGAGCCTCCGCCCTCCCTTTCGCCGACGATCCAAAATGAACAATCCACGATCGAGGATGGACGATCGACGATCAACGATCGACGATCGAAAATCCCAATCGAATCGCTTGCAATCGATTGCACTCCATTCCACTGCAATCCCCCTCCCCACCTCCCTCCGCTCCCTCCCCTCCCTCCACACCCTTCGTTCCATCTCCTCCCTCCCCTCCCTCTCCTCCCCTCCCTCCCTTCCGTCCTGTCCCTTCCCTGCAATCCAATCGATTGAATCGATTGCAATTCAACCGATTGCAATCCCATTGATTGCAATCCAATGGATTGCAATCGAATCGTTTGCAATCCGATGGATTGCAATCGATTGCAACGCAAATGTATCATTCAACTCGTCCCGTGCCAACGCCCGGGAACGAAAAATTACCCTGGCGACGTACCCAACCCCTGCGCAAACGCGGGGCGCAAATAGTTTAGGACACTTTATAAGGGGGGCGATGACGGAGCGAGGGTTACATATGTCTGCAGACGGAATTCGGGAGACTCGCAGGAAACTGGCTTCAGGACAAGGACTAGATAAAGCTGATTAGTTGCAATCCCTGAGCAACCCTAGCCACTTCGAAAGCGGGGATCTCAGATCGCAGCCCCCCAGGGATGGCGAGGTCTAATTTGGGTCCGCGCGTGGCGTCACTGTGCTGGGCCCCCCAGCAGGCCTCGAAAGTGGCGACAGTTTCACAGATCGCAGCCCCCCAGGGATGGCGAGGTCTAATTTGGGTCCGCGCGTGGCGTCACTGTGCTGGGCCCCCCAGCAGGCCTCGAAAGTGGCGACAGTTTCACAGATCGCAGCCCCCCAGGGATGGCGAGGTCTAATTTGGGTCCGCGCGTGGCGTCACTGTGCTGGGCCCCCCAGCAGGCCTCGAAAGTGGCGACAGTTTCACAGATCGCAGCCCCCCAAGGATGGCGAGGTCTAATTTGGGTCCGCCCGTGGCGTCACTGTGCCTGTGCTGGGCCCCCCCAGCAGGCCTCGAAAGATGGCGAGGTCTAATTTGGGTCCGCCCGTGGCATCACTGTGCTGGGCCCCCCAGCAGGCCTCGAGAGTGGCAACAGTTTCACAGATCGCAGCCCCCCAGGGATGGCGAGGTCTAATTTGGGTCCGCCCGTGGCGTCACTGTGCTGGGCCCCCCAGCAGGCCTCGAGAGTGGCGACAGTTTCACAGATCGCAGCCCCCCAGGGATGGCGAGGTCTAATTTGGGTCCGCCCGTGGCGTCACTGTGCTGGCCCCCCCAGCAGGCCTCGAACGTGGCGACAGTTTCACAGATCGCAGCCCCCCAGGGATGGCGAGGTCTAATTTGGATCTGCCCGTGGCGTCACTGTGCTGGGCCCCCCAGCAGGCCTCGAAAGTGGCGACAGTTTCACAGATCGCAGCCCCCCAGGGATGGCGAGGTCTAATTTGGATCCGCCGCGTGGCGTCACTGTGCTGGGCCCCCCAGCAGGCCTCGAAAGTGGCGACAGTTTCACAGATCGCAGCCCCCCAGGGATGGCGAGGTCTAATTTGGCCCGTGCGTCACTGTGTTGGGCCCCCAAGCAGGCCTCGAATGGCGACAGTTTCACAGATCGCAGCCCCCAGGGATGGCGAGGTCTAATTTGGTCCCGGTGGGTCACTGTGCCTGTGCTGGGCCCCCCCCAGCAAGGCCGCGAAAAGAGCGAGGTCTAATTGGGTCCGCCCGTGCTCACTGTGCTGGGCCCCCAGCAGGCCTCGAAAATGGCGACAGTTTCGCAGATCGCAGCCCACCAGGGATGGCGAGGTCTAATTTGAATCCACGCGTGGCGTCACTGTGCTGGGCCCCCCAGCAGGCCTCGAAAGTGGCGACAGTCTCACAGATCGCAGCCCCCCAGGGATGGCGAGGTCTAATTTGGGTCCGCCCGTGGCGTCACTGTGCTGGGCCCCCCAGCAGGCCTCGAAAGTGGCGACAGTTTCAGATCGCAGCCCCCCAGGGATGGCGAGGTCTAATTTGGGTCCGCCCGTGGGTACCCACTGTGCTGGGCCCCCCAGCAGGCCTCGAAAGTGGCGACAGTTTCACAGATCGCAGCCCCCCAGGGATGGCGAGGTCTAATTTGGTCCGCGCGTGGCGTCACTGTGCTGGGCCCCCCAGCAGGCCTCGAAAGTGGCGACAGTTTCACAGATCGCAGCCCCCCAGGGATGGCGAGGTCTAATTTGGGTCCGCCCGTGGCGTCACTGTGCTGGCCCCCCTAGCAAGCCTCGAAAGTGGCGACAGTTTCACAGATCGCAGCCCCCCGCAAGCAAGACAGGAGGAGGCAAGAGGGAGACGGGACTGGAAGGAGGAAGTGGAGACCACACTGCTCTATTCAAAACGAATACCCAACCAAGGAGGGTTGGGAGAAATACTATTCCCCCCGAAAGTTGCACGAAGTGTAATTCGGAAAACGCCAGCCCGTCGGGTTTGGCAGTGTTCGTGTAAGACGGCGGCCAGCTGAGGGAGGAGGAGGCGGCGGATGGGGGAGGCCGAGGGGGAGGGGCGGGAGGAGGAGGAGGAGGAGGAGGAGGAGGAGAGGAGGAGGGGAGGAGGAGGAGGAGGAGGAGGCGGAGGAGGAGGAGGAGGAGGAGGAGGAGAGGGGAGGAGGAGTAGGAGGAGGAGGAGGAGGAGGAGGAGGAGGAGGAGGAGGAGGCGGAGGAGGAGGAGGCGAGGAGGAGGGGGAAAACGGAGGAGGAGGATTACGAGGAGGCGGAGAGGAGGAGGAGGAGGAGGAGGAGGAAGAGGAAGAGGAAGAGGATGAGGATGAGGATGAGGATGATGATGATGACGAGGAGGTGATGATGATGGTGGTGATGATGATGATGGTGATGGTGCTGATGACTATGAGGAGGATGAGGAGGACGAGGAAGAGGAGGAGGCAACACGAAGAAGAGGAGGGAGAGGGGCGGGAATACATGGAAACGAAAGGGATGCGATGGCTCGGGGAGCTGGGCGGCCAAAGGGGGGAGGGGAGGGGGGGGCTTCAAGCCCCCCCCTCCCTTTTGCACCAAGGGGGCTTCCAAAGCCCCCCCCCCTTTCAAAGAGGGGGGGGGGGGCTCACCCCAGCTCCATTAAAAGGAGGGAGGGGGGGTAGCTTGGAAGCCACCCCCCCCTTTCCGGCCACGAAAAGGGAAGGGGGGGGTAGCTTCCGAAGCCCCCCCCCCCCTTTCAAAAGGGGGGGGTGGCTCACCCCGGCTCAATTAAAGGGAGGGAGAGGGGGGATAGCTTGGAAGCCCCCCCCCCTTCCGGAACACGAAACGGGGGGGAGGGTGGGGGGCTTCCGAAGCCCCCCCCCCCTTTAGCAAGGAAGGGGGGAGGGGGGTAGCTTCAAGCTGGGGCCCCCCTTTTAGTCTATCGGGCCCCACGCGCGCGCTCTATCGATAGTCTATGCCCTTGTTCCTCCTTCGACTCCCCCGACCCCATCCGAATGTCCAAACGCACCGGCTTTCAGAGCTGCGTCCAGCCGTGGTGACGAGACGAGCGGGCACCCCGAAGGGCAACTACCGTTCTCGCCCCACCCTCCCTCGGAGCCGGCATCTCTTCTTGTTTCTGCGAAAACAGAAAGGGCGAGGGAGGGGGGGGGGGCGGTGCACCTTGTCCACCGAAAAAGCCGCTATAGATCCCGACGGCTTCCCGTGAGGGTAGTTTTTCGTTCTGAATCCAACGTTGATGGCCCCTGGGCCCAACAACGGCCCCAGGAACTGTGTGCCGCTGTTGCAACTGTCGTATTTTCGCAATGGGAAGGGGGAAGGGGCAAAGGGATCATGCTGGATCATGTTGCGATGCCACCCACGTGATTTCAAATCACTCTCGCGCAACAACACCTGGGGTCGCATGGGAAACACGAGCCTCCGCAACCCCAGGGCGACAGCCGCAGGAGAAACACGAGCCTCCGCAGCAGCGCGAATATTTTCAGGAGCCCATGGGGCCGCAAGAGGAACGCGAGACTCCGCGCCCCCATGGCGACAGCCGCAGGAGGCAGGCGATCCTGCGCAACTGCACCGACCGACGTGCCGCAAGAGGGACGCGAGCCTCCGCGGCACTCAAAACTCGGGCGGCTCTCCGGGGGGGGGGGGGGCGAGCTTCCACAAGACCTCCTGCCGCTCGCCCCCCCCCCCCAGAGCCTGGAGCGTCTCGTTCAGCTCCTTAGCGGCGTTGCGAACTCGGCCTCCGCACGGGCCAGGGCGTCCATGGCCAGCTCCACACTCAGAGCCGCCTGGTTCAAGGAAGGCGTCGTACACGGCCATGACGTAACGCCATGGCCGTGTACTACACGGCCATGGCGTCCCCAGGGTCAGGCTCCGCGCCAGCCGCATGGCCGCCAGTCACCTCGGCCCTCGGCATCAGCTGCGCCGCCTTCGGTGGCTCCTGCTCCTTGTCCGCGCCCTTGCCCTCAAGCTCCGCGGCGAAAGTGGGCACCATCACTGCCTTCTGCAGCACCCTCTCCTTCACGGCCACCACCTTGAGGGAGTGGGCGTCCGTTTCCGCTAGGCTCTCCTGCTCCGTGAGCCCGGCGCCCGTGTTGCCAGCATCGGAGCTGGCGAGGAGGGAGCGCACCTCCCTCGCCAATCCGACATCAGGATGCCCTTTGGCATTGCGAAGCTTGCTCAGCCTCCCGATGCGGGGGGCAAGCTTCGGCACTCCACGCTCGCGCAAGATGCACTAGGCATCCTGGACCGAAACGGGGCCCGTGAGGTCCATCGCGTCCTTGACCGCATCGGGGACCACCTCGAACTGCACCAACGCCGTCCGCACATGCTGCCGATGCGCCTGCCGCCAAGCCCTGGGCGGCCCCGCGCGCTGCAGCCTCCACCAGTGCGGCGGTGGCCTCGGTGCCACTCTGGCCACCCTGCCCGGCGAATGGTGCCAAGGCCGCGCCAAATGCCGCCTGGGCGATCGTAAGCGCCGCCATCCTCTCCAAGAGGCCATCCGTCCCAATGGCACGAGGGGAAAGGGCTGCGCGAGCGGGCCGCCGCGACCAGCTCGGCGCACACCGAGCCTGAACCAAAAATGGCTGCGGAGGAGGGGGCAGAGCGAGGGAGGGAGGCCTCTCCCTCTGCGGAGGCCTCTCTTCTTGCTTCTTCGAAAACAGAGGGGGCGAGGGAGGGGAGGGAGGGGCGCACCTCGTCCACCGAAGAGTCCCCATAGATCCCGACGGCTTCCCTGGGAGCAAGTCTTCATCATGAATCCGATGCTGATGGTCCCGGGGCCCAACGACGGACCCCGGGGACAGAAATCCGGGAACAATGCGCCGCTGCTGTGCCACTGTCACTTCTTCGCAAGGGGAGTGGCCGAGGGAGGGCGGGAGAGGAGGGGAGGGAGGGGCGCACCTCGTCCACCGAGGCAACGCCGGACCCCTCCGCGGTGCCTACCACCTCGGCCGTGGCGGTGTGCTCGGCCGTCGCCGTGTGCTCGCCGACGGTGTGCGAAGCGGAGGCGGTGTGCGAGGCGCTCTCGGTGACCGTGACCTTCACCGTCGCCTGCGCCTCGCCCGAGAGGCCGGCGCCCGAGATGCACTCCTGGAGGAGCAGCACGCTGCTGCGCTCCGAACGAGCCCCACCGAAACCTTCGTCGTTTGCCCCCAGCAGTGCGCGTGGCTGATCGAACGACGCTTGCAACAGCACGGCAGAGGAACCGAAGTTGCGCAAACCATGGTGGAGAGAACAGGGTTGCCGAATCTTATCTCCGGTGATCTGTGATGTGCCAGCATGTCACTATAATTTATCAGGTTGTTTTGAAGACGCGAACACGATCTAGAGATCTTATGGTATGGTGTGTGTAGGTCTACTCTCTGCTGGTATACCATTGGATATTCTAGCTGTGGTATGGTAATTCGGCCATTGTCAACTCGCTGCGTAGGTTATCTGCATGGGCGTTGCCTTCCCTTGTACTATAATGCACTACGTACGTTACAACCTATACTGATATGCCCCCCGTTTAGGCTGTATTGTCATATGCGCCACTGCAGTGTGTTGCATGGTATAATCTGGCATCTCACTTCGCATACCCGAGCATTACGATAATCTGTAACATGGCAAGTCATGGTATCTGTGCGGCTGGTCGATTCTGCTGTGCTAAAGTGTGGAACAACTGCTTATGGTCAATGATGGTTTACACACCATTCTGAGCTAACGTTGAATACTATCAAATGCCGTGGTATGGCCTATTCTGTCCCACTATGTTATGACACATTCTGTCCTATTCACTTCTATGTGTAGTCTGATCTGGTACGTACAATATTCTATACGGTGCCATACAACTATATTGATATGTGAGCTGTCATGGTATAAATTGCCATCTTCTGTTCAATTGCATTATCGTTTGATCGGGTATCCGCCACCGTGCCTCTGGGCACGGAGTGGGCGTGTCCTCAGTGTCGCATGTGTGTTTTTCTGTTTCGGGCGCCCGAGAATGTCTCAGGACGGACAGAAAAGGCCTCAGGAGGCCCCCAAAACGGTCCAAGAGTCGCCGAACGATCGTTCGCCCAGGGTGGCCCCCAGACGGCCTCAGAGGCCTCAAAGACGCCTCCCAAGAGGGCCCCAAGAGGCCAAACTCATTGATGTTCCAAAGGTTTTTGAAAGATTTTGGCGTTCTCGACTTCTCGGCGTCCCGACGCTCCCAGACGGCCCTAGACGCCCCCAAGACCGCCCCAAGACGGCTCAAGAGGCTTCCAAGAGAGCCGCAAAACGGCCCAAGAGGGCCCCAAGACGGCCCAAGTGGCACCCAAAACGGCCCCCAGAGAGCCCAAAAAGAGCCGCCAAAGGGGCCCCAGAGGGTGAACACGAACCGAAAATCCAAGCCCTCTGCCACAAAACGCCCCCAGTAGGCCCCAAGAGGCTCCCAGTTGGCCCCAAGAGGCACCAAAGAGGCCCCCAAAAAGCGTCCGAACTGCCTCCAAGCGCTGACGCCGGCGCCGGCAGCGGCCAGCAGCGCCGACGGGCGACCATTACCAGAGAGGGCCCAGAGGCCGCTGCAGAGGGAAGACACAAATAGCCACATCGAGCCCTTGCCCCCCAGAAGCAACCGAACGGCCCTTGGGAAGGTCCACGAGGCTTCACACATGCTCCTCAGACGCCCTCCAGACCCTTCTGACGAAACCTCAAGAGGCATCCATTGGAACTCTGACCCAAAGCCAAAACACGGTGGCGGCAAGAGCCGAAGGCCGCACCACCACCACCACCACAAACCACAACACCACCATCACCACCACAACCACCAGCACCACCACCACCACCGCCACAACCCACCACCACCACAACCACCAGCATCAGCACCAACCCACCACCACCACAACCACCACCATCACCACAAACCACTACACAACCACCACCAAAAAAACCACCACCACCAACACCACTACAACCCACCACAACCCACCACCACCACCACCACCAACCGGAAACCACAACCACTACAACCCACTACAACCCACTACAACCCCACCACAACCACCACCATTACCAGCACCATCATCACCAACGCCACCACCACAACCATCACCACAACCCACCACCACCACCACCAACCACCACACCACCACCACCACCACAACCACCACCACTACCACCACCACCACCGCCACCCACCACCCACCACCCACCACCAGCACCGCCACCAGAAGCACCAAACCACGCCACCACAACCACCTCCACCACCAATACAAACACCACCACCACCTCAACCCACCACAACCAACACCAAACAACCACACAACCACCACCACCACAGGCACCACCACCGCTACAACAACACACCCACACCACCACCACCACCATTACAACAACCCACCACCACCACCACAATCTACCACACCACCACGCCACCACCGCCACAACCACCACCACCACCACACCCCACCACATCACCACAACCCACCACACCACCACCACACCACCACCACCAGCACCACCGCCGCCACAACCCACCACCACCAGCACCACCTCCACAAACCACCAGCACCACCAACACCACCACCAACACCACCACAAACCACCACACCACAACCACCATCACCACCGTCACCAACCACCACCACCACAACCCACCATCACACCACCACCAAACCACAAACCACCAACACCACCATCACCACCACCAACTACCACCACAACCACGACCACCACGACAAACCAACACACCACCACCACCACCTCAAACCACAACCACCGCCACCACCACCACCACAAACCACCACCAACACTACAACCATCACGCAACCACCACAAACCATCACAAACCACCACACCAACTCACCTCCACGACCCCCACCACCACAATCAGTACCACCCACCACCACAACCCCCACCACAACAAACCACCACCACAACCACAACCACCACCACCGCCACCACCACCACCACAACCCACCACCACCACCGCAACCACTACCATCACCACAACCACAACGACTGACCACCACACCACCACACCACCACCACACGCCACAATTCCCATCACCCCTACCACACGAAACCATCGCACCATCACCACCACCGCCACCTCCACGACCACCACCACTGCAACGTGCCATCACAACCACCACCACAACCACCACCACAACCACCATCGCCAGCACCACCAACCACCACGCCACCACCACTACCGCCACCACCACCATCACCACCCACCACCACCACCACCACCACCACCACCACCACAACCACTACCATCACCGCAACCACCATGACAGACCACCACTCCACCACCGCCACCACCACCACCACCGCCACCACCGCCACCCACAACCGCCACAATTACAATCACCATCACCAGAAACCACCGCACCACCACCACCACCGCCACCACCACGACCACCACCACCATAACGTGCCACCGCAACCACCACCGCCACCACCAACCACCACGCCACCACCACCGCCGCCACCGCCACCACCGCTACAACCACCACCACCATCACCACAGCCCACCACTACCACCCCACCCCAGAGAGGCCACAAGAGACGCCCAAGAGGCGCTCACGAGGCCCCACAAATGCCCTCCGACGAGACCCCGAGAGACATCCATTAGGACTCTGACCTAAAACCAAGGCACGGTGGCGGAACGTCGTCGTCGTCGTCATCGTCGTCGCCGTCGTCGGCGCCGGCTCAGAAAATGAAGTCGTCGCCCCCGCCGCCGCCGCCAGCCGCCGCCGACGCAGGCGCCGGCCCGAGGTAAGGGAGAAAGGAAAAGTAGGGGAGGGGGGGGGTTGAACTCCCCCCCTCCATCACGGGAAGGGGGGGAGGGGGTTCCAACCCCCACCCCCGGCGCCAGCGCCGGCGCTGGCGTTGGCGGCGGCCAGCAGCGCCGACGGCGGGGACGCAGCGACGATTGCCAGAGATGGCACAGAGGCCGCAGAGGGAACACGCAAATTGCCATATCGAGCCCTCACCCGCCAGAAGCCACCGAGGCCTTTAGGAAGGTCCACGAGGCTTCACACATGCTCCTCAGACGCCCCCGAGACCCTTCTGACGAAACCTCAAAAGGCATCCATTGGAACACTGACCCAAAGCCCAAAAACGATGGCGGAAAGAGCCGAAGGCCGCACCACCACCACCACCACCACCACAAACCACAAGACCACCACCACCACAACCACCAGCACCACCACCACCACAACCGCCACAACCCACCACCACCACAACCATCACCACAAACCGCTACACAACCACCACCAAAAACGCCACCACCACCAGCGCCACCACAACCCACAACAACCTACCACAACCACCACCCCCACCAAAAACCACCACACCATTACCAGTACCATCACCACCACCGTCACCACCACAACCATCACCACAACCCACCACCACAACAAACAACCACCACCACCACTACCACCACAACCACCACCACTACCACCACCACCACCACCCACCACACACCACCCACCATCAGCACCGCTACCAGCAGCACCACCACCAACACACCACCACCACCACCGCCACCACCAATACCACCACCACCAACCACCACCACCACCACCACCACCACCACATACCACAACACGACCACCACCACAACCACCAGCACCACCAGCACCACCAGCACCACAAACCAACCCCACCACAACCACCACCATCACCACAAAACATTACACAACCACCACCTAATAAAACGCCACCACCACCATGACCACCACAACCCGCCACAACCCACCACAACAACCACAAACCACCACCACCACAACCACCACCACACCATTACCAGCACCATCACCACCACCGCCACCACCACAACCATCACCACAATCCACCAACACCACCACCGCCACAAACCACCACACCATCAACTACCGAAACCAACACCGCTACCACCACCACCACCCACCACCCACCACCTACCACCAGCACCGCTACCAGCAGCACCACCTCCATCACAAATCACCACACCACCACAAATACCACCACCACCACCACCTCAACCCACCACCCTCACCAAGCCACCGCACAACCACTACCACCACAGCCACCACCACCACAACAACTCACCACCACCACCACCACCACATTCACCCACCACCACGACCACCACCACCACCACAATCTACCACACCAACACGCCACCACCGCCACCACGACCACCACCACAACAACCCACCGCCAACACCACCACAAACCACCACACCACCACAACCACCACCACCACCAACACCAACACCACACGCACTAACCTCGGCAAACAACCGCCACCACCACCACCGCCACCAACACCACCACAAACCACCACACCACAACCACCACCACCACCGGCACCACCACCACCACCACCACAACAACCCAACACTCACCGCCACAAACCACCACCACACCACCACCACCACCACCCACCAGCACAACCACTACCACCACAACGAACCACCGCCACCACCACCACAAACCACCACAAACCACCACACCACCACCACGACCACCATCACAACCAGCAGCACCACCAAGCACCACAACCACCACCACCACAACAAACCACCACCACAACCACCACAACCACCACCACTGCCACCACCACCACCACAACCCACCACCACCACCAACACAAGAACTACCACCACCACATCCGCCACGACAGACCACCACACCATTACCGCCACCACCACCACCACCTTACCCCACTACCACCACCACCACCACCACAACTACCATCACCACCACCACCACTAGAAACCACCGCAACACCACTACCACAGCCACCACCACCACCACCACAACGTGCCACTACAACCACCACAACAACCACCACCACAAACCACAACGCCACCACCACCACCACCGCCACCACCACCGCCGCCACAACCACCACCACCATCACCATCACCACAGCCCAACACCACCACCACTTCAAAGAGACCCCCAGAGACGCCCAAGAGGCGCCCAGGAGGCCCCACAAATGCCCTCCGACGAAACCCCGAGAGGCATCCATTAGGACTCTGACCCAAAACCAAGGCACGGTGGCGGAGCGGTCCTCGTCGACGCTCCCCGCCGCCGCCGCCCGCCGCCGCAGGCGCCGGCGCCAGCCCAAAAAAGGAAGTCGTCGCCCCCGCCGCCGCAGCCAGCCGCCGCCGACGCAGGCGCCGGCCCAGAAAAGGAAGTCGTCGCCCCCGCCGCCGCCGCCAATCGCCGCCGTCGCAGGCGCCGGCCCGAGGAAAGGGAGAGAGGAAAAATAGGAGATGGGGGGGGTCCAGTTCCAAACCGCCCCCCCCCTCCAAGCGACCACAGAACGCGCTCTTTCAAATCTAGACTCCGTGGCCACCAGGATGCCCAAGATACCATCTAAGCTGGTTTGAGCTGGGATTTAACACGCCAGAGAATCCTCGAAGACGCCCCAAGATGGCCTCAAGACTGTCCAAGACGCCTCCAAGACGCCTTCAGATGGCTCCAAGACGACCCTCGAGAGATCCCCAGGAAGCAAGAGTCGTCAAAATCCAATAAGACAACGTATATTTGAGCATCTTCGTCTTGATAGTCTTAACAGTATTCAAAAATGCTCAAGAGGCTCCCAAGATCGCTTCAAGACGGTCCAGGAAGCCCCCAAGAGGGCCTCAAGACGGCCGAAGAGGGACCGAAAACGGCCCAACGGGCGCCCAAGATGGCCCCAGAGCGCCCCACCAAGGCGCTCAGAGGGGCCCAAGAGATGCACCTCTAACTGACATTCCGAGCCCTCCGCCCAAAAAGGACCCCCGAGACCGCCAGCAGGCGACCGTGAAACTCCCAATACGCCCGCAGAGGCTCCGAAAAGAGGCCCAAACGAGGCCCGCAGAAGGTTCCCAGGAGGTCCCAGGCGGCCTCACCCGTGGACTTCATCCCTCTACTTGGGGTCGGCGGAATGGCGCAAACCTCTTGAAACATGGATCCCATCAGGATCTACTCTCGGCTTTTCGATCCGTACATCATATTCTGGCGTTATCTGATATCTGATGCTAGAAAGTATTATGATCCGCTGCGATATGTTATGTTATGTTCCGAAGCGGTAGTCCTGGTTTGTAAGGATAGCTGCGTGAAGTCGAAACGAGAGGCGAGCGCGCGGTTCCGCCGAATGCAGGGCCCTTTTGGGCCTGCGTGGGGGTCATGTTCCCTTCCATCGCATTTGGTATTTTAGCTTGTGATGATGCTGGCAGATCAAGCATCATACAGACACGATGTGTGTGCGTGGTTTGCCTGATAATATGACTCCTGCTATGTGATGATATGTCCCGCTAGATCTGTTATGTTATATTATGATCTATCAACACGTAGTACGGCACAGTCATCTCTTAGATTCGATGCTTTTACAATGCAGTGCAATGTCAGGTGGTATGGTGTGGTGGATTTTCCTGGGAGACGCGGTGTGCAGGGCGGGCGGGTCGGGAGCCCTGTTCTTAAGACCTGACAGCTCCAACCTGTCGGGTGGGAGAAACACACCGAGCACAAATTTCAGGGGCTCCACGCGGACTTCTCGGATCGGCGGTTGGCCTCCCCTGGCAGCGCCTCCGACGCCGCCCCTGGCGCGCTCCGCGCGCCAGGGACGGGGGGCGTCCAGCGCCGGCCCGAGAAAACCGCGGAACTCTGAGCATTTCATTATGACTATGCCATCTGATCTTCCCCGAGTTCCTCCTGGTGCCGCTTCGCGCCCACCTTGCAGTGGTCCTCGGCGGTGCACTTCTGGCACGACGCCGGGTGCGAGTTCGCGGTGCCAAGGAACTTGCCGTAGGAGTGGTACAGGTCCTCGGTCGGCGGGTGCACCTTCTTGCAGGCCAGGCCGTCCTGGCAGACGCGATGGTGGTGCTCTGCAGGGAAGAAGCCGCACTCGTAGCCCCAGCCTCCCTGCTGGACGCACTGCTCGATCCGCCAGTGCCAGAAGAAGCCCTCGGGGCACATGCAGCCGTCCTTCATCGTCTTGGAGATAGACTGCCTCTCTACTACCTCGGAACGGCCGCAATCAAGACGGCCGCCAACGGAACCCCGAGACGCCCTCAGAGAGCCCCCCGGAGCAACCCAAGAATGGTGGCAGGACAGGAATGATGGCAAGATGGGCCGCCAGCCATCTCGACCAAATTCACTGAACCCCAACATCGATTTTGCTGAGTGGTTCTTGACCCTCCTTCGCCTCCTCCCGAGGTTGCCCATGGACACCCTGACGGCCCCTCGCCGCGAAAGCGATGACGCGATCAAACAAAAATCCAGTCTTGCGGACAAGCCCAAACCTGCCTGTTTGCTTCTGAGACTCTGGAGAAGGAGGAACAACAGCAGCATGAGAAGGACGACGACGACGATGACGACGACGACGACGGACGACGACGACGGACGACGGCGAGGACACTGATCGGCAGCGCGCCCAGGTGAAGACCGACGGGGTCGGCCTTCTCAGACGGCGGCGGGGCTTCTCAGAGCCCTCTGCCTTCTGAGAAACCGTCCGTGTCTTCGGCGAAGGCCTAGAACGCTTCTCAGAAGGACAGGCGCCCTCTGAGCGTTCTGGGAAAGCCCGCCCCCTTGCCTGCCCCCCTGGGCGCGGGCCGCCGAGCTGAAGGAGAGCGGCAGAACGAGCAAGGGGACAGGGGAACCCCCTGGCATGGCAGAAGGAGCACAGACCTCGACGTTCACGCCCGTGCCCCGGGAGGCTGTCGTGGCGTTGCCGACGTGGGCCAGGCCGCCGCTGCTCTTGGTGGCCACCAGGCCGGAGTTGAGGCGAGTCCCCTCCGACCTGGGAAGCCAGCCATCCCTCTTCTCCTGCTGCTCCGCCTCCTGCTCCTCTTCATCCTTCTCCGTCCTCCTGCTCCGTCCGCCGCCCCTCTCCCTCCCCCAACCGCCTCCTCCGCCACCCCCCGCCGTTCCCCCCCTCCCCAGGCGGGGGAGGGGGGGAGGCACGGCCAGCTCCCTTCCAGACTCCAGGGAGTGGCGGCACCCCCCCCCCCTTCGGCGGCAACTCATGTCGGCTCTTGCGAGTCGACGCGGCCCGACGCTACATCGGCGCTGCCTCCTCGACTCCCAGACGCTAGTCGACGCTAGTCGACGCTAAAGACGGAACTCAGAGGGTAGACCAGGCTCAAGGCTGAACCTAGACGGCGGTTTTCGTTTTCGGTTTGCTTTCGTTGTCCCTCGTTTTGTTTTCAATCCACTTCTACCGCAAAACGAAATCGAAACGGAAACGGCCCACGAAATCGCCAAAACACCGTTTAGGTCCAGCCTTGTCCCATGATTTGCTGCCAAACCTCCCCATAGTTCCAGGCCAAAAGAGGGCACAGGCCGCTGTCACCAAGGAAGGACCTGGCCAGCAGCCACGCCAGCAGCGCCCCCAGGAAGACGCGGCGCGGCATCGCCTCGCAACTTCCTGGACTCCCTGCAGTGGGCCCGAGTCAGCCAGGGCCGCCAGAAGCCGCAATGATGGTCGAGATTCGGCCTCCTCATCCTCTTCACTCATTCTTATCCTCCGCCTCCTCCTTCTCATCGCCTTCCTCTTTCCTGTCCCTATCCATATCCTCCCCATAGCTCCCTCTCCTGAGCTGGACAGGTGTCATCCTATCGCTCCGCTCTCTTGCTCCCCACCCCCTTCACGCTCCTCTTCGTTCTACCAGAAACACCTGTACGTACCCAACCCATTGCCAACGCACTCAACCCATGAATGACCATTGGCAACCTCCACGGGGCAACGTGCACAAGGAATGCGAACTCATGTACAATGTACGTGGTGGCCATGTGCAGTCGTATGACCCATGAAACTGATACGAGGCGAAAGCAGCAGCGCCCAGCAGCAGAGTGGCGACAGCTGCGCGCTCGGCAACACCCCAGGGAAGGCGAGGTCTGGTTGTACACATCTGTTGTGGTAACTCATGGGAGCCTCCCATACCATATTGCTGGCTCTTGCGAAACGACGCTGGCCGACGCTGGTCGATGCTGAAATTATGAAAATCGAACGGCAGGTCGGCGCTATCTTCTCGACTACGAGACGCTAGCGCAAGCTAGCGCAGTCGGAAGGCGGCATTGCGAGGACATACGAGACTTTAATGGCTTGCCACCGATCACAACTGCGCTGGACCCCCAAAGGGGCGCAGCAAGGTGGCGACAGCTGCGTGCCTGGCAACGCCAAGAGCAGGCGAGGTCTAGCGCGAGAAGTCACTCCGCTGGCTTCGCCCCTTGGCCTTGGGCGAGACGGCGCTCCGAAGAGTTCACGGCGATCGGGGGGGCCTTCCGAGAGGGCCAGAGGCTTCCAGGAATGCTTTCAGAGGCCGCGATGGGAACGGCCCCCCCGCGTCCGGTGTTTCCAGGAGTGGCTCTTCGAAGTCGTGAGGGCCTCTTGCAGGCGGGGCGCCTTCATAGGAGAAGAAAAACCTACATCAACATACACACGTTCGAAAGTCCGCCTAAATATCTTGGATCTGCGCTGACCCCCCTGCTTGCGCGCGGAGCGCTCCAAGGGCGGCGCCGGAGGCGACAGTCGCGCGAACAGCAGCGCGCAGGGAAGGCATGGTCTCGATGGACCCGCGTGGGACACAATTGCGGTGGACCCACAAGGGACCAGACAGGTCAGGACAGCCCTGATGGGAACAGGCCAAACGTTACTGGCGGGGGTGGGGCCCACCAGGGAGTGCGGAGTCCGCGGGGGCCCACGCCGGGAGCCCGCTCATCCTCATCCTCATCCTCATCCTCATCCTCATCCTCATCCTCATCCTCATCCTCATCCTCATCCTCATCATCATCATCATCATCATCATCATCATCCACCTCCTCCTCTTCCTGCGATCCTCGCGGTCTGGCGACTGCGCCCGCCCCACTCTGAGCTCCTCCGCGACCTTCAGGAACCTCCTCCTCCTTCATCTCCTCCTCCTCCTCCTCCTCCTCCTCCTCCTCCTCCTCCTCCTCCTCCTCCTCCTACTCCTCCTCCTCCTCCGTCCTCTGCCCTCATCCTCCTCATCCTCCTCCTTCTCCTCCCATCCCCTCCCTCCCCCCTCCTCCACCTCCTCCTCCTCCTCATCATCCCCATCTCTTCTTCCCCCCCACTCGCCCAGGGCGCCGAACCTCTCCGCATCCCTGCAGCCCGCGCCGCCCCGAGCCTGGCGGCTCCTACGTTCGCTCCTGAGGTGGCTGCCGCGGCCCTGTGGCTGCGCGCGCGCGGGGGCCGATGCGGCTGCGGAGAAGGGCGGGCCGCCCAGGTGCAGACAGGGCAGGAGCGGTCAGCATCCCATCGGGCAGTCGCATCGGATCGGAATGCGTGCTGGACCGGGCCGCACCAGGGCACGGAGTTGGAATCGAGTCGGATCGGCCGCACCAAGATGGGCGGCAACGCACGTGCAAAAACGTCGGGCCGCAGCGGGCCGCATCGGCATGCCCGGTTCGGATGGGCTCGAGCCGGCCATAATCGGTATCGAATCGGATGGATCGGATCGGAATGAACCCTGGACGCGAATACGGCAAGATCGTGCGACAACGAAAGTCGAGAGAGGAGCAGAATTAGTGTTGGAAGTCGGCCAGGCTTGCATCTCGAACCACTCTGGGCGAATGAAGGGGGGGGGGAGGGGGAGTGGATGGAGGGGGCGACAAGGAAGAGGGGGTTCGCGTCCCTCCCCTCACTCTCTCGCACCGCTCTTCACCATTTCCTCTTCACGTTCCCACTTACCTGAGCTGCGTTTCAGGACATACTTCGGCACCCCATCCCGCTGCCAACAGGGTGACCCCAACACTCCCCGTCTGAACAAACGAGCAGCGGGAGTAGAGGTGGAAGGAAAGAGGGAGGGAGAGAGGACGGAGGAAGAAAAAGGATAATAACGAAGGGAGGAGGGGGAGGAGTGAGAGACGGAGTGAGCACGAATCTGGGCGTCGTTAGATTGGGCAAGACGGGTGGAGCGAGGGAAGAGGAAAAAATAATGAAGGAGGAACAGGAGTGGCGGTAGGACGGGAAGGAGACGCAACAAGAGCAGGCACTACAGAAGGACCAGGAGGAGCAAGAGGAGTGCAGGAGGAGCAGGACCAAGACCAGGAGGACCAGGAGGACCAGGGGAAGACCGATGTGGAACGTGGCACATCTACCACCATTGAGGATAGCAAGCTCGCCTTCCAGAATACCCGCTCCACCTCTTCAAGGGACTCGGCTAGAGAGAGAGAGAGTGGGAGTGGCCAGGAGGTCCAGAGCAAGAGGAAGTGAATATGACGGGAGCGAGGGGAAAAGGAGAGGCGAGGGGAGAGGACGCGAAGGGGACAGGGAAGGCTGATGGGTGGATGCAGGGAGAGAACGAGAGAGGTAGAGAGAGAGAGAGAGAGAGAGATACCAGCCAAAACACGAAATATCCATACATGGAAGAGAGAGAGAGAGAGAGAGAGAGGAAACCAATAACCGAAAAAACGTGTTAGTAAACGGATAAGGAGCTGGCCGACTGGTTTGAAGTGGAGGGCAAGCAGAAGGGGGCGGGGAGGGAGTGGAGAGAAAAAGAGATGCGGATTCCAACCTGCTCCTTCCCCCCTCTGGGTAGATGCTCATCCCATGGCCTACCCTCCACTGGGTCCAGAGGGGGGCTCTGCGAATCGCTCGAGCCCAAGAGGGCCCCAGATAACACAACATGGCCTCCAACATCGCACAAGTTAGCCCAGTATGGCTAGACATAGCCTCAACAATTCCTCGAACAGGCTAACAGACCGCCCCTGGACGACCTCACGAGGACGCCCCCCGAGAGGGCAACACCTGGGCCTGCCATCGAACGCGGTTCCGGATGGACCGACGAGGCAAGGATGCACGGGCGCCCTGGGGACAGGCTACCCATCCTGATCAGAGGCGCCCTTGGGAAAGGCTACCCTTGGGAAAGGCTACCCTTGGGAAGGGCACCCTTGGAAAGGCACCCTTGGGAAAGGCTGCCCTTGGGAAGGGCCACCCCTGGGACAAGGCACCCTCGTGTTGGCTCCTTGGGAAGCAAGGCGGGCGTGGCCCGCCGGCGCTCCCCGGCGCGCGGGCGGGCCTTGTCCTTGCCCAGCTTGTCCTCCAGGAAGTGGGACGCCTCCTTCTTGAGCGAGGCGTCCGCCTCGCGGGGAGCGCGCGGGCAGCGGGGCCCGCCCGCGGGGGCGGCGCGGGAGGGGAGGGGGAGGGGGGGCGGTCTCCCGTGGACTCGCGACGGCTTCCGAGCGAGGATCCCAGGATCGAGCTCGAGGGGGACTCGTTTCCCTCCGGAGGCAGTGGGCTGTAACGCTGGAGGCCTCCCGGATGGGGGTCGGAGCATCTGTGGTCGGAGGATCGCGCCGCCTCGCGAATACATCGCCGTTGCATCGGCGACGCATTCGCGGCACATCGGCGGTACATCAGCGACGTTGGCGATGCATCGACGCCGTCGGCGTCGAGAAAACCGGGCTCCACATCGAGCCGCATCGCCGATGCATCGGCGATGCGGCGCGATCCTCTGACCACATCTACCTCGACCTTTCCTGGGATGCCTAGAATACGAGGCCACATGCAAACACTCCCCACAATTTCTAAGGAAGGGTTCACGTCGCTCGAGAGGTCCCGAACGAAGTGAACCCCGCCTGCCTCCTTAGAAATCGTAGGGTGGTGGAGTAGGGTTCGCATGTGGCCTCCTATCGGATCCCAGGATCGAGATTGTGATGCGTTTGGTGTCCTCTCCAGGTTGTGGACTGCAAAACTGTGGAGTGTGCCTGGGCCTCCGGGAGCCGCGCTCGAGGGTCACGGCTGGGTTCCCCTCGAACTCCCCGCCAGGCCGCCCCCCGGAGAGGTCCGGGGATAGGCTGCCGACCCCTGCCGCAGAAGGGTGGAGTGGAGGAGGAGGAGGAGAGTGAGCATGGGAGGAGGAGAAAGGGAGGAGAGAGGATGAGAGAGGAGGAGGAGGAGGAGGAGGAGGAGGAGGAGGAGGAGGAGGAGTAGGAGGAGGAGGAGGAGGAGGAGAGGAGGAGGAGGAGGAGGAGGAAGGAGGAGGAGGAGGAGGAGGAGGAGGAGGAGGAGGAGAGTGAGTGAGTGAGTGAGTGAGGGAGGAGAGAGAGGGATGAGGAGAGGTGAGGAATGGAGGAGGGGAGGAGGAGAGAGGGAGGAGACCCTGGGGTGGGGTGGGGGGAAGGAGGAGAGAGGAGAGAGGGCTGGGGGAGGGAGGGGAGAAGGGGAACGGAGCACAAAGGGGAAAATGGGGATGGAAGAAAGGGGTGTCGGATACGAGAGGGGGGGAGCGAAGGAGGAAAGGGACGGGATGGGAGGAGGGAGAAGAAAGGACTGAGTGGGGAGAGGATGGGAGAGGCGAGGGAGGATTGCTGAAGGCCGACGATGAAGCGGAAAGGGATGGCACAGAAGAGAAGTGCGGTGGCGAGTGCGGGACGAGGGGAAAATATGATCATGCATGAGGCACGGAGGGAGACTGGATGGTGTCGGACAGAGGGAGGAACGAGAGGGCTATATAGTGATCAGCTCAAGATGAGGGGTGAAGAAATAAGAGATGAGAGAAACCACAATGGGGGCGGCCGAGGGCACCGATGATGGATGAGGGATGAGGGATGGCGGGGAGGGGGAAGTGGGGGATGGGCGCGACGAGGCGAGGGAGAACGGAGGGTCAAGGAGAAGGAGGAGTGGTAGGTAGGAGGGCTAGGAAAGGAGACGACGAGATGGAGAAGCGGCAGCAATAGCATGGGAGCAACAGCGTCACGAGCACGAGATGCCCGCGGACGAGGGCCATCAGCAGCAGCTGATCGCGGGAGGAAGAGCAGCTGCAAGAGGGGTAGGAACAGGAGAACAAGAGGGGTAGGGCGAGGAGGAGGATGAGGGACAAGGAGAAGAAGGACGACGAGGTGTAGCAACCAGAGGAAGAAAGACGGGAGAATGAGGAGGAATCATATTTTTTTGAAGACGCCGTGAACGCAGTGAAACAATGCGACAGACAAGACTCTCACGGCATCCCCGTCTTCATGGGTAGGGCTAAAAACTCTGTCATGCCCACAGGTGGACGACCCGGGAGAGCAACGGCAGCAGGAGGCAAAGGAGGGAACGACACCCGGGACCGGGACGAACCCAGAGCCGGGGGAGGGAGGAGAGCGAGCGACAGGGGACGACGGCCGCGAGGAGGGGAGGAGGACGAAGACCCGGCGACAGCCCAGGGGACGAGCAGGAGACCCTGAGGGTGGCTGTCTTCAGATTTCTGATGTTGCTGTGGCATCATTAAAGTATGAAGTCATGCCAGGCTCAAGATCTACAACATTTCAGCACGATGGCAATCGCGCGGGCGTTTCACGTCGAGCGTCTGCGCCGAATCTTAAAGGCGCGGCGGCCCTCGCAGGTCGCTTGGCACGCCACAAATGCTGCGCGAAAAGTGCAACGTTTCGTTGGCGTCTTGCGGAAAAGACGATGAAGTTCTTGATGATTCGCGTATTCCCACCAGCCCGCACGGAGATCGTTTCCCACCAACACGCGGTTGTCTCGACACGACCTCGACTGGGAACGCACTGCGCGCCATTTTGGCCGCGCCTGGCTTGCTCCTGGGCGACTGACCCTCAGACTCCCTGGGTTGCAGCTTGCACGACCGCCTCAGGTGACTGACCCCTCAGACTCCCTGGGCTTGCACGACCGCCTGGCCTCTCAGACGCCCTGGGTTGCCGCCCCCCTCGCCGCCTGATCCGCGGCTCCCGCGCGCGCCCGGGAATTTAGTCGCGGCCGCAGCCCGACCGTGACTGCTCGCCGCCGGCGCTTCCGCCTGCGGCTGTAAAAAAAAAAGTATTCCCACCAGCCCATCCAGAAACGATCGGCAAGCTACGGGGGGAGAGAGGAAGAGGCACGCGTAGTCGGCCCATTCAGAAGCTTTGGGACGTCTGAGTGGGCTGGCCATCTCCAGCCGTTTTGGAACGGTCTTGGGGCTTCTTGGAGCAGTTTGGGAGCCTCTTGGGCGGTCTTGGAGCGTCCGGTCGCCGAAAAGGCGAGAACCCCCAAAACCTTCAAAAACCATTGAGAAATCAATGAATCTTGCCTCTTGGGGCCCCTGGGACGACTCTTGGAGGCTTTTGGCGCGTTTTGGATG
>CAUYUJ010015219.1:0-157500 GCA_963575745.1 Prorocentrum cordatum
GCGTGAGAGCAGGCGTTACGTCTACCTGGACTAAGGAGCTCTCTGACTTCTGGGACACTGCAGTGGCGGGCAGCAGCTCGCTCCGAGCGGGGCTCTTGCGAGCGCTGCTCGATGAGTCCGCAGTGGCTCTCGGCATCTCGGCGGCGACCCTGCTCTTGGACTTCGAGAAGTTCTTCGACTCGTTATCCTGGGTCCTCATTGGCCAAGCTGCACTCGATCTCAAGTTCCCAGCGATTGCGGTTCTGCTGGAGCTGGAGATGTGCGCTGGGCCTCGGTTCTTGCGGGGCTCTCTTGGCGTTGCTGATGCCATCTTCGCCACCAGATCTCTTGTTGCAGGCTCCCCACATGGGGTAAGGATTGCCAAAGTGTTTTTACATCCATTGATGGAGGCGGCACATCGCAGAGCGAGCTTCAGCACTTTCTGGACCTTCATTGACGACGCGGTTGCCCGCTCAGAAGGCACGCAAGCCAAGGTCCAAACCGAGATCCTCCACGCTACGGTCACTCTTGCCGACCTCGCCACTCAATTCCGACTTACGCTTTCGGACAAGTCAGTCCTCATTGCCACCGTCCCTCAGGATGGGAGGAGGACGGCCGCTCAGTTGCAGAAGCGAGGCATCCCTGTGCGGTACGGCTTGCACGGCACGGACCTTGGCATCGATGCGGCGTCTGGCAAGCGGCGCACAGTCATTAAGGCCAGAATGAGGTTGACCGCCAGCAAGAGGAGGGCAGCTCGTATTGCCCGTCTACGCAGACATGCCCCTCTTCGACGAGAAGCTCAAGGTCTCTGGACCACAGGCGCAGCTCCTCACGGCTCTTACGGGCACCAGGCCCATGACATGTCGCCGTCCAACGTCCTCGCCGTCAGGCGGCAGGCAGCCTCGGCTGGAGCTGGGCCCATGAAGGGCAGGTGTCTTACGACCACTCTGGCGGTTCTTTACGGCCCCAAGGACCCTGCCCTGGAGCTGCGTCGAGGCCTTCTTTCAGAATTTCTCTGTCTCTGGAAGACCGACACCAGCATTCACCACCGAGTTGAAAACGCTTGGACGGTCATTCATCGGCGGCTTCTCGCAGCTGGCGCCAGCAGAAGATGGAGATTGGTCAAAGGACCCATTGGAGCTGTTATTGCGACCCTGCTTGACGCGGGATGGGAAGCACCCTCGGTCCTCCGTTGGAGGAGGCCCACTGATGGAGGAATCGAGGAGTGGCAGATTCCAGCCGCACGTCGTTCAGGCTATAACCCCACTGGGTTCGACAACTCCGAGCTGCTGGACGACGTGGTCACTGATTTTCGCGCTCAACTTTGGCGCAATGCATCGGCGCATGTTGCAGGGGACTGCTTGGCTGAAGGAGCTGACCTTTATTGGCCCAGACTGGAGCTCAGTCGCTACGCCAAGAGGGGGGAGCTCGACCTGTTCGGCCTCAATTTGTGCGTGGTCACGGGCGCCCAGTGGACGATGGACAGGCAGCACCCACTGAGCGAGCCCTCAGACCGTCTGTGCCCGCGGTGCCAGCAGGAGGACGAAACTCTTGCGCACCGCATTTGGCGATGCCCCTGCGACAAAGACCACAGTGATTTCACGTCTAATGATCATTTGATTCCCCAAGCGTTAGCCTCTGTTGAATATGAACCAAGCCTTTGGCTGCGAGGTGTTCCGCCAACCCGTGTCACCCACCCTGTTTTCAGGGAGCCGTCGGAGAGCCTGAGCAGAGCTCAATTAGGTGAGGTCCCGCTTGGGGCTTGCTCTAGAGACCCTGGCAGTAGCCCGCTGACCGGCTTCGGGGACGGTTCTGGAGGACGCTTTTCGTCCGACCCTCGTCGCCGTCGGTGTGGCTCCGCCGTCGTTGTGGTCAGGGACGCGCGACCTGGGGAAGGACCTTTGCGTTGGGCCGTCTTGGGGGGCATCTCTGAGATTTGGCGAGGCCCTTCGCAAACTGTGCCCAGGTCGGAGCTGCAGGCTTTCGCTCTCTTCTTGGAAGGCACCTCAGGTCCCGTCCATTTTGTGACCGACCACAAGCCACTTATGACGGGTTGGAGTCGGGGTCGGCCCTGGAGCCTGGGAGGGAGGAACAGCGATTTGTGGCTGCGAATTCGATGCGCCATCGATGACCGAGGCCCTGGGCACGTTTCGGTCGAATGGACGCCCTCGCACCTCTCTCCTGACGACCCCTCCCTCACCTATCACGAAGTTTTTCTAGCCAGCGGTAACCAGTTAGCTGACGAAGCGGCATCCGAGGCCGCCGAGCGTTCCTGGACCCTGGCCGCCCAGTCTGCTCCTGCCACCGACGCTTGGGACCTCACCGCTGCCTTGGTGCGTCGACGAGCAAGGCGGGCTCTGGCGGAAGCTTCTTCGGCGGATCCCAAGCGGTCCAAGGCTTCGACGGATGTCGATCGCCCGATCCCGAAGACCGCCGAGACCCGCCGCCTCGAGCACGCAGCGAGGGCCAGCGCGCATAGGTTTATTCCTGTTGGGTCCCGTTTCAGGTGCCAACGGTGCTCTGTTCTTTCGTCCCGACAGGGCCTCTTAGAGGCCCTGAAGACGGAGTGCTTTTCGCCGCAGGCCGTCCCTCCTGGTTTTCCTCGGGATGTTGTGGCCGCGGCTCGTGGCGGCGTTTCCGCCGGTGGGCAGGAGATCGACCCATCCCACCGTCTGGGATTCTGGGACTTGCATTCCTTGCATTTTTGCTTCCGATGCGGTCGGACAGCGACCGTTGACGGTCGCCAATTGGCCGACGAGTGCGAGCCCCCCACTCGTAAAGGTCGCGAGAACCTCGGCCGAATTAAACGCGGGCTGTTTCCGAGCTATGCGGGGCCTTCGAAGGCTTCGCGAGCGATTTCGCATGCGAGGATTGTGGACGCATGCGTCGCCAGGGAGACAGCACAGCGTGCCAGGAGGGCAAGCCCTGTACCTTCCCACGTTCCTTCCTCCCCTTGTGGGGAGGAGGAGGCGCTGGGGGTGGCTGCTACGGAGTAGCCACCACGGGTGCAGGTGCTTGGCCTCCTTTCCTCTGTTTTCCCCTCCCCTTTTTAGCACGCTGTGCTGCGCAAAAGGTCCAAAAGGTCCTCCTCCTCCTCCTCCTCCTCCTCCTCCTCCTCCCTCTGCTGCCTGTGGTCGTGGTGGCGGCACATCGGCCCAGCAGTGCTTCTGTGCATCGGGGCGCACAAGTCTAGCGGCAACTCTCACCGCTCGGCTCGCCGCCCGCGGGCGTTGGTGCCCAATGAGCAGCCGGCCCGCTCCTCGCCCGCTCCCACACCCGCTCGGCCGGGCGGAGGGGCGCGGAGCAGCCGATGGCGGCGCACTGGGCGAAGGGGCACCTGGATGCCATCAGGACCTACCGCGACCACTCGAAGCGCGAGGTGGGGAGGAGAAGGCGGAGGAGGAGGAGAAGGCGGAGGAGGAGGAGGAGGAGGAGGACGACGAGGAGGACGAGGAGAGACACCCCACGAGGGCCCAATTCGGTTGAGGCCCGCTGCGGCTTGTCGAACGCCCGTTCCAGTTTTTTGGCCTCGGCCCGTTGCGGCTTCCGCGCGCTTCGGCTCGGCCCGCGACGGCTCGGGCCAGAGCCGAAGCGGGCCACGACGAAACGGGCCGAAGCCGAACAGGGCCTAAGCCGAAGCAGACCGAGGGAGCCGAGACGGGCCGAAGCCGAAAGCGGCCGCCTCCAAGCTCCAAGCGCGAGGCGGGGAGGAGGCAGGCCGAGGTCTTGGGAAACGTGTGTAAGACTCGCGCTTGCCAGGACCCGGGTTTGCCGCCGCTTCTTGACGGTCCCGCCTGAAATGTGAGGGCTTGGCTTCGGTGATGTGTTACCAGGGAGAATTCGCGTTAGATGTCAGACTTCGAGGGGGAAGGCACGAGCTGCTTGCCTGTAGCCTATCCCTATATGCTCACGGCTGGCATCATCTCACCTCGATGCCAAGATTAAGGATTTCCCCAGTTTCTGGGGGGCGCACCCCTAGATTGCCATCGCCTGTGGGCTTGCCGATCTTAGGGGTATAGGGATCAGCTCGAGGCTGGTTGTAGGGGACACGCGGCTCGCGTGTCCCTCCCCGCGACCTCCGTCTCGCTGGGTGGGACGGTCGCGCGCTATAGGGCGAGGGAGTTCGAGAAGGGCTGTGATGTGGCGCCCTCCCCTCCAGGCGCCGAGGTCCACTGCAGAGATCACTGCTCGTCGTCTCTCCCGTCCTCCTGCAGCTGATTCGGCTCCTGGGCGGTGTCCGGTGGAATGGGTACCAGGGGTGGACCTACACGGTGTTTTTGCGATTTCGTGGGCCGTTTTCGTTTCGATGTCGTTTCGCAGCAAAGGCGAACTCAAGACACAACGAGGCAAAACGAAAACACAACGAAACGAAAAACACCGTTTAGGTTAAGCCCTGATGGGTACTTGGAGACGCGAGCTCGGGGAGGGGGGGGAGCGGGAGATGGCACGGGCGGGTGGGGCAGGGGGCGGAGGGGGAGGAGACGCAGGAGGCGGGAGAGGAGGAGCAAAAGAGGACTGGGAGGCGGGGGAGGACGAGGAAGAAGATTGTGCGAGCGAAACTACAGCAGTGCACGCCTCGAGCGGCCCCGTCGCTCATCCCATCCATGACTGGGAGCCCCTTCACAGGGCCAGGCGATTCCGCATGCTGCTTACCCTGCCCTGTCTCCTCAGGGAGGAGGAGAGGGACGGGGAGAAGGAGAAGGAGGGAGCGGAAGAGGAGGACGCAGACGGGGAGCAGGACGTGACTGAGGAGGAGCGCGTGGGTGGAGGGGTCGGTAAAAGGAAAGGAGAGTGGAGGAGCACATCGTAAGACGACGAGACGGGGCCGCCTCCGCTTCGCCGCCTCCGCTTCCCCTTCGTTGCCCTTCCTCCTCTTGAGGGTTTCTCCGAAGGGCTTAGGCGACCCGTCCACCGCCTCCTGCTCCTCCTCCATTTGTCCTCCTCCTCCTCCTCCATTTCTCCTCCTCCTCCTCCTCGGTTCGCCTACGGCCGCGGGAGAAACCGTGCATCCTCCTCCCTCCGCCTCATGCCTTCACCTTCCGCCTCTCTCCTCCCTCTCCTTCCTCCTCGTTTTTTGCCTGACCCTCCTTCTCTGACGCTCCTTCTATGACGCTCCCCTTGGTGAATCAGGTGCGGCCCTCAATGATCTTCATTCCCCGAGTCCGTATGCGGCTCAGACGACTGTGGAGTACCTAGCTTCCTCTGGAGTTATATTTCCCCGTGTCCCAGCGCTATGTTGCTCATTTCAGCAGCACTCATCGCCGTACACCTTTGTCAAAGACGGCTACCCTACAGTGGCCTCAGATCCTTGCCGCTACCTCGTGCGTCGGTGGCTGCATCGGGCCAGGTCGGCCCCTGCGAGGGGCCATGGCCGCGGCCCTGGTGCACGGGGCATGGCCTCTGCGCTTCCTCCAAACCCTGAGGCTCAGCGCGCCAAGTCCCTCCAGCCAGTGTTGCAAACTCACGGGGCCCGCTGCAGCGCGCTTTTGAGAGCAAGAGCGCGCACAACACCTACTGGAGAATCGCCCATCATGGCGTTAGTGGTCGGCGTCGCGTGTCGTATCCGCCACCAGCCCCGCCTCCTTCCTCGATGGCCCACTTTCCCCGGTGGAGTGGAGGGCCCCAATCGTTGCGGAGCCAGAGCCCCTAAGGTGGCGCGGGTGAAGCGGAACCTGGAGGGCTTGTCTGCAGACGACCAGGCCTCGTTGGTCTGGAAGGCTGCGGAAGAGGGACAACTGCCCATCTCCCCTCCGCCTTATCCTTCATCCTTCCCCTACCCTACGTTGCCTGGCCCAGCCTCGTCTTCCCTCCTCCTTCTCCTCCGTCCCCCTTCTCTTCTTACCGCATCTATTTTCCTCCTCCTCGTTCTTCCTTCGTCCTCCAGTCTTCTTATCTTCTTCCCTCCTCCATCCTCTCCTTCTTTCATCATCATCACCATCACCATCATCATCATCATCATCATCATCATCATCATCAGCAGCAGCAGCATCATCATCATCATCATCATCATCATCATCATCATCATCATCATCATCATCATCATCATCATCATCATCATCATCATCTTCATCTTCATCTTCATCTTCATCTTCATCTTCATCTTCATCTTCATCTCCATCTTCATCTTCATCTTCATCTTCATCAGCATCATCAGCATCAGCATCAGCATCATCATCATCGTTCCTCATCCTTCCTCCTGCTCCTCCTCCTCCTCTTAACGCCTCCTCCTCCTTCTCTTTCCTCCTCTCGCCTCTTCTTCCCCCCCTTTCCTCCTTCCCCCGCCCTCCCAGTGGATCGGGAGTTTTACACCCTAATCTCTTCAGTGCTTAGCTTCGCCCCCTCCGCGCGCGCCTCCGTCGCAATTTAGCTTCGAAGCGGACCGCTCTTCGCCAGAGGAGTGTAGCAACACATACTGCAAAACCATCTTTCTCACGTCTCACCTACACCATTCGTTCTTCGCATGTTTTTTGTTATTCCCCTTCTTCCTGAAGATATTCCAGGAGCGTCGGCTGGCGCTTCAACTCTCGCCCCCTTCCCCCTACTCCTCTTTCCTCCTCCTCCTCCTCCTCCTCCTCCTCCTCTTTCCTCTTCCTCCTCCTCCGCTCTCCTCCTTCGACGGAGGGCTATCAATCGCGTTCGGGGCGCCGTGGGCTCGGCAGCTTTTGCCCGCGCGATCCCTGGACCCCGCTGGCTCATGAAAATCGCGACGGAAGGTTTATCTCAATTTTCAGGCCGGGGGGGGCCTTGCCGGGCGCGTGGACCGTCAAACAAAACCGCTTTGGAATAAAAACCAGTCCCCGACATTGGGTCGAGCCTTTGGAGGGTCGACGTCATGATTAAAAAGCACGACGTAGGGTGGAGCAGAAGGGGAACGAATGGCCTCGCCCTCGAGGCATCGAGAGGTCGACCTCCCTTCCTCGGGTCAGGGCTAACTCGGGTTCGTTGTTGTTGTTGTTTTTTCCCCCCCCCGAGTCCGAACCCGAGTTAGCCCGGGCCCGAGTTACCCTTGGATAATTCGGGAGCCCAGAGCCCCGAATCATCAAAGGCAATTCGGGTCAGGGCTGAGTCCGGCTGTTTTTTGTTAGGGAATCCGAACCCGAGTTAACCCGGGCCCGAGTTACCCCGGATAACTCGGGCGCCCAAATATGAAGCCACCGAACGTTGTAGTAGAAATCTGACTCTGGGGCGTAGGCCTCAAGGTGGGCCTGGAGGGTTTCTCCGGAGGGCTTGGGCGACCCGTCCTCCTCCTCCTCCTCCTCCTCCCCTCCTCCGCCTCCTCCTCCTCTTCCTCCTCCTCCACTCCTCCTCCTCCTCCCCTCCTCCTCCTCCTCCTCCTCCTCCTCCTCCTCCTCCTCCCCCTCCCCCTCCCCCTCCTCTTCCTCCTCCTCCTCCTCCTCCTCCTCCTCCTCTTCCTCCTCCTCCTCCTCCTCCTCCTCGGGTCGCGCCCCGGAGGGGCACCCCCATGAGCGGGGTGTCGGGCCAAAGTGCCCCCTGGTGCAGGCGGGGAGCACCGGGCCTTCGGGGTCCAAGCCCCCGCGCCCGGGCGTTCCTTCCCGGGGGGCTGCCAGGTCCCGTGGCCTCCGCCAGGGCGGTGCGGGAGTTCACTCCCCGCACTCGCCGCCTTGGGGCGGGACTGGCGGTCCTTCTCCCCGTCGTGTCGTGTCGTTGTCGTTGTCGTCGTCGTCGTTTCGTGGGTCCCGGGGTCCGGGTCCTTTTTTTGCCCTGCCCCTTGGGCGTGCGGGTGGCCCTGCCGTTCGGCCTCCCCCTTCGCGGGGGCGGTTCCGTTCGGTTGGGGCCTCCCGCCTGCCCGTGGGGCGGGGCTTTTCCCCGTCGCGCGCGGGCGGTCTCGCCCGTCGCCCGCGTGGGCGGGGCGCCGCGGCCGCGCCGTCGGCCGTGCGCGACGCGGCGTGGGCTGCCGCTCGCCGTGGAAAAATATCCTCCTCGGGTCGCCTACGGCCCCAAGGGAAACCGCGCAGGTGGGCGGGCCCCCCAGCGGGACCTGAGAGGCCTGGGCCCGAGGCCTGGGCCGCAGGTGCGCGGCGGCGATCTGCGAGGTGGTCACCCGCGCTGCCGGCGATGGACTTGCGCCGCGGCGCACAAAACTGCGATGTTAAGTCGGGCACGTCCCTCCACAGGACGACACTGAAAAGTAGTAACAAAAATAGTATGGGGGCGATGTTTGTTGTAATATGGAGCATTCGTTTGGGCTGTTGGTTTACAATGTTGTATTTTTCGTCCGAAATCCGCCTGTAGGAGGACACGCCCGACCTAACTGTGATGCATTTTCGCCGTTCCATGTCCCATCTGTTGGGCGAGGTCCTCGGCGTCATCGGGTCGATGGAAGTGGCTCGACTTTAATGTCCACGCGCGGCCTTTCACGTCCTCGCACGGACGATTGCACGCCGAGGCAGGCAATCCCGATGGTTCGAATTTCATCAGACAAGCCCCAACCAGTGGATGGTTTTGGTCCGTGGGATCGATAAGGAGATCGATACGGAGATCGAACGGGAACCTGGGAACCCAGGAGCCCGGAACCCACCGAACTCGGACCGGAACAAATGACCAGGAACGTGGGAACCCAGAATTGGAAACCCGGGAACCCAGCCGGTTGCCGACATCGGCGGGGGAATTCCGCCAAATCTTTCAGTTTCTGCCAGGACCCCAGACATGCGACGTCTTGATTGGTTCAGGAAGGACCCCTGGAAGTCCCGACCCTTTCCCCGGGACCGGTTTTTCGTCCCGAGTCGTTGTTTGACGGCCCCGAGGCTCGGCGAGGGCCCCCCGGGGCCGAAAACTGGCAGAAACATCCCCTCCTGATTTGTTTAAACCGCGCGATCATATCTGGGACCCCTTCGTGCTCGCGGCGTCGACGAGCCCCGCTTGGCGGCGTGGCTGGATGAAGACGCAGCTGGCAGAGCGGAGCAGGGATCACCCCACACTGATCTTCAAAGCTTGCAGCTACGACGGCGGCATTTTCAGAAGGCGTTGAAGCTCTCCAACAACTCTGCGCCGGGCCCCGACGGGATCCCCTGCGGGGCGGGGCGCGCTGTTGCAGGACACGCGGTCGACGCGCTCTTCGAGGCCTTTGAGGAGTTGGTGCAGGACAACGGCCCCGACAAGCTTCGGCAGTACTACCCCGGTTTCAACGGAAGCCTTCTCTTTTTCCTCCCTAAGAAGGCGGAGTGGGTCACCGAATCTGGCGCATTCATTTTTTCTGGAATCGGGTGTGCGCCCGCTGAACGCCACGACTTGTGATAACCGCTTGTTTGCCAGCGCTGTTCGATTGGTCTTGGAGCCGAACATCGAACCGCGCATCTTGGAGGACCAGAGGAGGTTTCTGCCGGGGCGCTCGATGATCGCTAATATCCTGGATGTGGACGAAGCCATGATCCACGCTGGGGCACAGGTAGAGACTGGTATGGCGCTGTTATAGGACTTCGCGGTGGCGTTCCCGTCGATCGCGGGCTCCTTTTTCTTGCCATTTTTCGCCGAGCTGGGATGGCCACGATGGTTACTCAATTCCGTCGGCATTCTGTATTTGGACAACACTTGCGTCATTCAGATTCACGGCGAGAGATATCCTGGATTCCCAATCGCCCGCGGGATTCGGCAGGGGTGCCCCTTGACCCCAGTATCGTTTGCTATGGCCGCCGACCTTATGCTACGTCGTCTTGGGCGCGTCGCCCCTGCCGCGCGGTCGCGCGCGTGGGCTGACGACCTCGCCATGTTGCTGTGCGACGGTCTCGCTTGGTTGGGCACCCGGCAGACGTTATTCGTAGACTTTGAGGCAGTGTCCGGGCTTGCGCTGAATATCCAGAAGACCGGCCTCGTGCCCTTGTACCGGTACAGCGAGCAGGAGTTGCACGCCCAGGTGGCGGGGAGGGCGCCCGAGTGGACCGGCGTTCGGATTTAGGCTGCCGCCAAGTTTTTGTTTGTTTAAAAAATGGGGCCAGGCCGAGCCACCCTGTCTTGGGACAGCGCGTTGGCCAAATATATAGAGCGGGCCCGCACGTTGGGCCGCTTGGGCCTTGGACTTTGTCTCACGATGCAAGCGTACAGAGTGTATGTCTGTTCTGTTTGGCTTTTTGTTGCCCAACTCGAGGACCTCCCCCCGAATTTTAACGAATTTGGGGCGAAGGCCTGCCGAGCGTTGCTTCCGGGTCCGCGGGGGTGGATCATTCCTCCCTGTCTCAAGGACCTTCGCAGTCTGAACTTCCTGAGTGCGCTGCCCGACTTGGCCGCGACGGCGCTTGCCGCCAAGGCGAAAACCGCGACTTTTGAGAATCGCGCACGCGGCGGACTCAACGTCCATGCTCGCGCGGCCGCGCTGTTCCCCGCCGTGCGCTCCACTTGCTCGCTCGGCCACGCGGGTTGGTGGAGGCAGTGGGCCAGGCAAAGCTTCCTGTCTAAGCTGGCGGCGGCTGAGTGCGCTCTGCGCGCCAAGGCGGCCGACCTCCCCGCCAACATTTTGTCGGACCCCCGGCGACGGCTGGCAGGGGCGAGTGGCCGCCTTTTTCCGCACCACGCCCCGGTGTTCGGCGCAATTGCGCTTGCGACGTCGGCTGGACCGATGGCAGATGAGCACGCCGCCTGGGCATCGAGCCGCTCGTGCCACGAAGGTTTTCAGGCTGCTCGGACGCAGCGCGGCGCCGAAAGCAGGTGCAGTTTACCTTCGCACCGTCTGCAACGGGTGGTGCACACAGCGCCGCTTTCAAGGCACTGGCAGGTGCGTGTTTGGTTGCGGCCACCATGAGGACAGCCTTGAACATTATGCACGGCGCACGCGTTAGCGACATCTTTGCTGCTAGCTTTAATTGGCCTGCTGTGGATTTTGTTTGGGCGCTTGATTTTTTCATGCGCGTGCGGTTGAGCACCGACCAAGCGGAGCGGAACGGGGAGACCCCCGTCCTGCAGCGAGGTCGTGCTTTCTACGCTCTCTATCGCCTTCAGAACGGCATTCGACACGGCTTTTTCACTCTTCAGGAATATCTTGGGCCTTTCCGCAGCTACCTCCGCGAAGGGTCGCAGTAGCTGTTCTCCTCCTTTCTGCCTTTTCTTCCTCCTTCTCCTCCTCTCCGCCCTGTGGCGCCTTCTCCCCGTCCCCTCCCGGAGGGTGGCCGGGGCGCCCCGGGACCCCCAATTGGCCCCCTGAAGGCCCCAAGCGGGCTCCCAGTGGCCCCCAGAGGGGGTTCCGAAACCTGCCCACAGTTGACACCTCCCTTCCCCTTTGTTGGGGTCGGCGTCGTGTTAAATATGCGCTGGTGTGGGGGCTCTCGTTGGGGACCTCTTGGTGCCGTTTGGTGCCCTCCCCGGGGCTTGTTGGGCCGTTCTGGGGTGTCAGCAGTTGTTCTATCTCGAGGCAGATCGCTGACAGCGTTAGTATCGACGCCCGTCGTGCTTAATCTCCCCTCCCTGGTACGAAGATGTCTTGTTTAGCTGCCAGCTAAACATTACTTGGATTCTGCTTGCTCTCAGTTTCAATTGTGCCTCGCTGATTTGGCACTGGCTCGCCGGCGGCCGCCGCCTCGCGATTTCCACACTGGACGTGTGAGCTTTCATGTTGTCAGTCTGCCCTTCCCCTCCTCCTTTTCCTCCTCCTCCTCCTCCTTCCTCCGTTCCCTCCTCAACTGCGGTTGACTTTTCTGTGCCTGACTGGGGCGAGTCGGGTCCGCAACCTAATACTTGCTTGTCTGTGCTCCTCCTCCTCTATTCCGCTTCTCTGTTTCCCCCACGGGGGGAAAAGAGCCACGTTTTGTTGGGAGAGTGTTCTCCTAAGCAGTGGCGGAAAATCGCCCGCGCACCGAGTCCGTGACATTTGTTTGTGGCTCTGCAGGCCTTGCTGGATTTGTCCGCCAGTGGCGTTGCAGGCAGCTGGCGGCGAGTGGCTTCTGGCTGGTGCTTCGCGTGTTCCCTGACCTTCCCCCCAATTATTTTTATATCTGGGACCCCTTCAGTGCAGGCGCTGATTGGAGAATCTCGCAGCTTTACCAAGTGCGCGGGGTGCGCCGAGAGCGCGCGGGCCCCCCTCTCTCAGCAGGCTCTTCGCGGGCGCGGGCGTTCCCGCGTGGCCGCATAGCCCACGAGAGAGAGGACAGCGCAGATGAGCCGAAGAGGACACGTCAGGCTTACATTTAAGCCGGGCCTGTCCGTCTACATTCTGCCACATTTTGAATGCCCGGAGCCAACTCTAGGCCACTTCGTGTTCTTCGTCTTCCCAGAACACCATTCCCAGGCCACATCTTGAATGCCCGGAGCCAGCTGTAGGCAACTTCGTGTTCTTCGTGTTCCCAGAAAACCATTCCCAGGCCACATCTTGAATGCTTGGAGCCAGCTGTAGGCCACTCCGTGTTCTTCGTGTTCCCAGAACACCATTCTTGAACCATATTTTGATTGCACGGAGCCAAATGCGGGCCACTTCGTGATCTTCGTGTTCCCAGAACACCAGTCCTGTAACATATTTTGAATGCCCGAGCTGAGGCAGGCTGAGGCTGAGGCTGAGGCACGCCGAGGCAGGCTGACGCTGAGGCTGAGGCAGGCTGAGGCTGAGGCAGGCTGAGGCTGAGGCTGACGCAGGCTGAGGCCGAGGCAGGCTGAAGTTGAGGCTGAGGCAGGCTGAGGCTGAGGCAGCTGAGGCTGAGGCTGAGGCTGAGAGGCTGACGCTGAGGCTGAGGCAGGCTGAGGCTGAGGCTGAGGCCGAGGCAGGCTGAGGCTGAGGCTGAGGCAAGCCGAGGCAGGCTGAGGCTGAGGCTGAAGCTGAGACAGGCTGAGGCTGAGGCTGCGGCTGAGGCTGAGGCAAGCTGCGGCTGAGGCAGGCTGAGGCTGAGGCTGATGCAGGCTGAGGCTGAGGCAGGCTGACGCTGAGGCTGAGGCAGGCTGAGGCTGAGGCCGAGGCAGGCTGAGGCTGAGGCGAGGCAAGCCGAGGCAGGCCGAGGCTGAGGCTGAGGCTGATGCTGAGGCAGGCTGAGGCTGAGACAGGCTGAGGCTGAGGCTGAGGCAGGCTGAGGCTGAGGCAGGCTGAGGCTGAGGCCGAGGCAGGCTCAGGAGGCTGAGGCAGGCTGAGGCTGAGGCAGGCTGAGACTGAGGCTGAGGCAGGCTGAGGCTGAGGCTGAGGCTGATGCAGGCTGAGGCTGAGAGGCTCACGCTGAGACTGAGGCAGGCTGAGGCTGAGGCTGAGACTGAGGCGGAGGCAGGCTGAGGCTGAGGCTGAGGCTGAGGCAAGCCGAGGCAGGCTGAGGCTGAGGCTGAAGCTCAGGCAGGCTGAGGCTGAGACGGAAACAGTGAATCAGGCTGAGGCAAGCTGCGGCTGAGGCAGGCTGAGGCTGACGCTGAGGCTGAGGCTGAGACAGGCTGAGGCTGAGGCTGAGGCAGGCTGAGGCTGAGGCTGAGGCTGATTCAGGCTGAGGCTGAGAGGCTGACGCTGAGGCTGAGGCAGGCTGAGGCTGAGGCCGAGGCAGGCTGAGGCTGAGGCTGAGGCAAGCCGAGGCAGGCCGATGCTGAGGCTGAAGCTCAGGCAGGCTGAGGCTGAGGCTGTGGCTGTGGCTGAGGCCGAGGCAAGCTGCGGCTGAGGCAGGCTGAGGTTGAGGCTGATGCAGGCTGAGGCTGAGGCAGGCTGAGGCTGAGGCTGAGGCAGGCTGAGGCTGAGGCTGAGGCCGAGGCAGGCTGAGGCTGAGGCCGAGGCAAACCGAGGCAGGCTGAGGCTGAGGCTGAGGCTGATGCTGAGGCAGGCTGAGGCTGAGAGGCTGAGGCTGAGGCAGGCTGAGGCTGAGGCAGGCTGAGGCTGAGGCTGAGGCAGGCGAATCCTTCGGAATCCTTGGGAGTCCGAATCCTTCGGAATCCTTAGGATTCCCTAGGAATCCTTAGGAATCCTTAGGAATCAGCATTCCTAAGGATTCCTAAGGTTTCCTAATGATTCCTATGGATCCCTAAGGATGCCTAAGGATGCCTTAGGAATCCCTAGGAATCCTTAGGATTCCATTGGATCCTAAGGCCGTTGCCACTGCGACTGTCATTGCGAATGCGACTGCGACTGCAAGAACAGCAGAATTCTACAACTGGATTCTCACCTGAATCGTAAGGGGAATGCTTCCAGATATGCTTATACACATCGCTGTTAGGTTTCTTTGTCAGGATAATTTTGCGAAAGCGCTATACGAATGATGTTGATGCCACGTACGCGCGAAGTGTGCTAGTTTCGCCGACTTCGCCAAGCGTTTCATGCGCGGCAAGTGCGCGACTGTGCCAGGGAGCGCCGGAGCCACTCTTTGTTCTCGGCAAGCACTCGTACTATTCCGCACCAGAACGAGCGGTGCACTCGATGAGTGACCGACTTAGAACACACCGGGACCGGAACCTTACATCCCAAATTTGATATATATATATATATATATATGTATACATATATATATATATATATATTTATATTCGAGGGAGGAAAAACCACCCGGACCGGACAATTGGCATTTACTATATATGGCCTTGGGCGTTGATTAAACAGCCCTGCCCTGCTCGGTTCCTTCAGTGGGGGCGTTTAGTACACGGCCTCGCTTGTCGAGGTGGTTATCATTGGAGTGGATTTCTTGCCCTCTTCATGTATCGACGACACGTAAGAGTGACCCTTCGCCAGAGTGACCTTTGGTGCGGGCTCACTGGGGTCCCCCGGACCGCTGAGCGCGATGCGATAGTGGCTGCTTGCGCCCTTGGATTTGGCTACCTTGCGCCCCCTCAGTCCGCGCACTAATGGTCACTCTTACCCAGGGTCACTCTTGCGTGCCGCCGAATCTATCGCGTGGTTGGACTGTTCCGTCCGCGCCACTCGGTCCCCGCCCCGCTTCGAGGTTCAGGCCGCGGGCGTTGCTTTGCGCGCGCGCGCAGGTCGTGCCGCTTGGCGAGGGCCGCCGCGGGCGCAGGGCCCCGGCGCGCACTCTGCGGGGGAGAAGAGGCGCACCACCTGTTATACAGTCGCGTTTTCTGCAACTCCTGGTCAACTTCGGGGGCGGCAAAGAGGGGGGTGATGACTAGGGGGGGGTAGATGTCATGGAGGGGGCCATGATATTTCCCCTGATTTCATGGCGCCTCTTCTTATTTCGTTACGTCCCTGGCCCCCCCCGCTGGGCCGCGCACGTGCCGCTGGTCACGATTTGCACCCCCCCCTCTTGAACACCCCCCTCTTGGCCGCTCCCGATACCTGTTATACAGTCGCGCCTTCCTGCGACTCCTTGTCAACTCGACGCCACCGAACACTCCCTTTCCTCCTCCTCCTCCTCCGTAGAACTTTGCACCCTGGGACGTGAGCCGCAGGGCAGGGTGGGCGGGGCCGCGGGGCCCCTGGCTGGCGCCCGGCCGAGGCCGGCGCCTCGTCCTCCGCGCCAGCTCGCCAGTTCGCGCCAGCTCGGAGGGCAGGAAGGCGCCGTCTGCCGCCGCCCGCCCTGCGGCAGCTCCGGCGCAGCGCCGCGAGCCCACGGGGTGGCCGCCGTGTCGCGCGGCGCGTCGACGTGCCTCGTCTGCGCTACACCTCCGGGTCGCACAGGCCCGCCGGCCGCCGCGCCGCCTTCGGGCGCCGCTCCTCGCCGCAGGCGCTGGCCAAGGGCAGCGCGCCTGCGTGGCCCCGCGGGTCGCTCCCCCGCGGCTTTGGGGTCGCGGGAAAACTTGAGCACAAGAGGCTGCGGGAGAAGGGGGGGAATGCGAGGACCAGAGAGGACGGGCATACTCCTCGGTGATCCTCGGGACGTGTGTTAGCCCAGCGTGTTGTGCTTGCCCCGTTCACCTACACCGATGGCACGCATTAGGTGCCGGCCCTCGTTCCACCGCTTGCGTCGCATCGAAGGGTTCCGGCGGACCTGCACACGTTGACGCTGACGCGCGTTCATCGAACCCCCAACCTGTCCCTGCCTCTTAAGGCCTTACGTTCGCGCTCGAAACAAATCGAACCTATTTTGTTCGAACTTCCACCCCACATGCGCGGCTCGTCCGCTGAGGTGGCCCTCCCCGCCCGAGGAGCCCGCGGCGCCCCGCGGCAGCTGACTGCGGGGCGGGTTACGACCGACGACCCCCCGCCTTCTCCTCCCCTCCCCCCACGCGCAGGAGGAGTGGGTGGGAGGAGCGAGAGGAGGACGAGGACGAGAAGGAGGAGGAAGAGGAGGAGGAGGAGGAGGAGAGGATGATGCTGCTGCTGTTGCTGCTGCTGCTGATGATGATGCTGCTGCTGATGATGATAATGTGATGATGATGATAATGATGATGAAGATGAAGATGAAGATGAAGATGTGGATGGTGTTGATTATGTTGATGATGCTGCTGCTGCTGATGATGATGATGATGACGAGATGATGATGAGGAGGAGAAGGAGGAGGAGGTCGAGGTCGAGCACGAGGGGGAGGAGAAGGAGAAGGAGGAGGAGGAGCAGGAAGAGGAGGAGGAGCAGGAGGAGGAGGAGCAGGAAGCAGCAGGAGGAGGAACACGATGCTGCAGCACTCGCCCCAGACCCCTTCTCGTCGAGAAGGAACAGCGGTTGGCAGTCTTCCACGTCCGGTGCCATCACCTGGACCTGACCACGCTGCCCAAGAAAATTGCCACAGGAGGGGGTCGAGACCTTCTGCAGGCTGACGCAGGGAGGGGCGCACGACGTCGGGGGTCGGAACACTTCGGCTGTGCCCGTCCTCATACTCCTCATGATCCTCCTCCTCCTCCTCCTCCTCCTCCTCCTCCTCCTCCTCCCTCCTCCTCTGCTCCTCCTCCTCCTCCTCCTCCTCCTCCTCTCTCGGTCCTGCCTCACGGCTCGCAGAGGAAAAATTCATCCTCCTCCTCCTCCTCCCTCCTTACACCCTCCTCCCTCCTCCCTCCTCCTTCCTGCCTAGCTATTCTGGCCCAAGAGTCCGTGATGGCAGGCGGGGCCCCGCGCACGCGCTCCAAGCTCTCCTGCATGCTGATCGTGGCGTCCGCGCCCCTGCTGGTGGGGTGGAGTCTGCGCCATGAAATCGGCGTCACCCTAACGTACTTATACTGTATGTCTGTCGCCCCCCCAGGGGCGGCGCGCGCACCGAGAAATCCTACAGTATATGCGTCGTGGCGGGCGCTTTTTGGCCACACCGCTCGGGAAACGATATATTATAAGATGGGTATACTATATGTTTGGGTCGGACGCGCGCCTCCAAGGAGGACACATAGTACTAGTATGTTTTTTGTGCGTCCCATGAAATGGTGCCCTCGACTAGCGCTGGCCCTTGAGAAGCTCGACGCCTCCGAGCGCTGCTTCGACTGTGTGCGCAGCCCCGTGCCCTTTTGCATCGGCACGCTGCCGTGCTTGCGCATCTTGGTCGGAATGCACGTGCCATGGTCCACGGTCTTCTTCTGCCCGCAGCGCTTCGACAACGCAGTGGGTGTCGGTCTCATCTCCTTCGCGATGCGGTCACTGCTGCCGCGCCGACGCTCACCAGCGAGGAGCGGGAGCAACTGCTACAGGAAAGCTCCTTGGCCGTTGCGCACCAGGCACAGAACACGTCTGCTCGCTTCGCGTGCTGCTCTACCGCCTCCCCGGTAGGTAGGCGCTTCGCCTTGCTGAGCTCATCCCGCCCTCTTTGTCTTCGTGAACCCCGCGCCTCTCCTCCTCCTCCTCCTCCTCCTCCTCCTCCTCCTCCTCCTCCTCCTCCTCTTCCTCCTCCGCCTCCGTTTCCGTAGCCATTTTGGCTCAAGATGCCAAGCTCCTCAGGGGAACAAGTGGATACCGCTAGTCCGTGGCGGGCAAGACCCCTGTGGTCTGGCAGTGCTTTGCATCGCACCTGCGCTCGGGTCGGTGGGTAAACGGAGGCTTCTCCCGTTCCTGCCTGCTCGAACGATCTGATTACTTCATGGGCGGCGGCCGCAATGGAGGACCTCCTGCCATCCGTGGCCCCAAGAGGAAGGGCAAGAAGGCGCGCCGTGGCCAACCTGATGCTCCTGCTGTTTTGGGCATCGGCGCAGATCATGATGATGGGTCCCTTGCTGATTCTGTCGATCCTGCTCCCCCTGCTGCTACTGGTACTTCCGCGGTGTCCACTGCGGCTGCGGACGAGGCCGACGTGGACATCAGCAGCGGGGATGAGTGGACCAAGGACGATTACATCAAGCAAACGGCTGCAGACTACGTCGCTAAGAAAATGGCCGAGCACATGGACGAGCTCATCCGCGACCTCACCAATGTGGTCTCCGCGACGGTCTCCGACCAGATCCAGGATTTCGCTGCTCAGGTTACTAAGCATTCTCGTGATGCTGGGCAATTGGCTGAAGGCGTCCAACAACTTCCAGTCATGGCCAAGCAAGCCTCTGAGCAGTTCTGCTCCGAGAAGCTGGACGCCTTCCACCGCAAGTTCCAGGAACAGATCGACGGCCACTCGGTGCGCCTGCGATCTGTTGAGCACAGGTTGGATGGACACGACTCTGAACTACAAGCGCTACGTGGTCAAATTCAAGAACTCCGTGATACTCTCGCCCTCGCCAACGTCAAGCCCAAGCCCCCCCCCTACCAGCGCTGCAGGCTTTGACAGAGACATGGGCGCCACAATCATCCGAGTCATGGCATCCAAGCCGGTCGAGTTATCGGCGGTTCAGCAAATCATGCCGGAATGGGTCACCAGCTGCGGAGTCAAGTCGGAGTACTTCTCGATTGCCTCAAGCGAACAGGTCGCCAAACAGTTCACTATCCAATTCTCAGGGGCTGCGGGCCCCGCTGCCCGTCGTGTCTCTCAGCTTCTGGGCGCCCAGCGCTTTGCCCCTGGCCAGTGGAAACGCTTCGAGGTCATGGCCATGGACAACCAGATGGCGACGCTTCCTATTGGTGCGGACAAGCACCCTAGACAAATCAAGCTGGAGATCCAGGGCCGCAAGCTCAAGGAAGCTTTGAAGAACGTGGCCAGCGACAAGGGTTGGTTCTTTGATCGTGACAGGGGGTACCTCATGGCTGGAATGGGACCCTGTTCTTCGTCCCTCGCCTAGCCCAGGGATCATCCCATCGGAGATCGCTTGGGCCGACAACATTGCGCAGGGGCTGGCGCTTCCGAAGGAGAGGTTGGCTGAGGCGGCCAAGAGCATCATCACGCCACCCGAGGCTGCAGAGCGGTCTCTTTACCGGGTTCGCTGCAGCGATCCATGGGCGACTTGCTAACCCACCGTCTTTCTCCTTTTCTTCCTGGAATACCCGCGCCCTACTTCAATATCATGGTCGCGCTGCTCAACCGAAGCTTGCGTATCTCAAGCGCCTGAACTTCACTTGTGGCACTGTGGCCTTTCAGGAAGTGCATCAGGACAAGAAGCAGCTCATCGACTTTCTCGCTAAGGTGGCGCCGAGAGTACGAGTATACACCAGCTACTGCGAGGGGTCTGCAGCAAGGGGTGGTGTTGCGACTATTATTCCTGCTGGTTGCCGCGCGGAGGTTTCTCAGCGTCCACTTGTTCATGGGAGAGAGCTACGAGTAGCGCTGCGACTGGATGGCATCCGCATCTACCACTACAATGTACACAGCCACGACCTGACCTTGGGCCAGCTCAATCGGGCATCGAAGGCGTTAACCTCTGACCTGAAGTTGGCGCATCATAACCCGCTACACCATGTGGTTTTCTGCGTGGCGATCTCAATTTTGCTCCGCGAGCTCCTCTCCTTCTTCACCAGCCATATCGCCGTCTAGCTCAAGGCAAAGGCCAACGCGCCAGGGCTGCGCGGTGGACTGCCGCGCTCAAGGCCATGTTGGAAATCTCCTCTGGCGAACCCACACACTATGATCGCCACTCCCTCTCGGTATCCATCTTGGGCAGGTTCTGGTGCAGCTGGCCTGGCTGGGTTATGACGCAGCTCACTGCTGAGCCAATGGTGATCGATTGCCCTGAGCACCTCGCCGAGCACAGTGTCAGCGATCATGCTGCGCGCGTCGTGAAGTTGACACAGCGCGCTCCAAGGCCTGCTTGTGCCCATCTTATCCCGAGGCACCTGTTCGAGAACGGAGACTTCCAAAAGCAGCTCAACATCGTTTGCGGCGAACTCAACTATGCGGACAAAAGCCCCCCCCCCCCGCCAGGTCGAACTCCACGAATGGGCAATCCGTGAAGTTGCTGCTGGTTTTCGTGATCGGCAATTTCACCAAGCTCCTGAGGCGAATTCTACTCTCTTACTGCTTGCGAGGCAGATCTCCAGGGTCGTCTGGCGCAACGACCACAAGCTCGCTCACAAGCTTACGACCAATCACTCGACGGCCTGCGATTTTCTCGAGATCCAGAACGACATCGTCCGTCTTCGTCATCCCTTTTCTTTCCAACGCTGGCGTGATGCGATTCAACGCCGTCATGCTGATCAGCTTCGCACCCGGCTAGAAGAACGGTTGGCTCGCCCCCGTGCCCCACAGGCTGTCATCAACTGGCAGCAGTTGAACGGCGAGCTGGCATCTGTTCTCCACTGAATCGAAGAATGGTGCTTTGAGCGGTCAAGCACCCGTCTGACCCAACGTGCATCTCCCACGACTCCACGACCATGACCGACCGCCGGATTGAGCACTGGGCCCCCATTTTCTCCGCCAAGCCGATCGATCTCAACCGTGCTCAAGCCTACATCGAGCAGCAATTCCAGATATTGGAGTTCTCCAAAGTTGTACCACCATCCCGGGCCCTACTGCGTCGCGTCGCCAACAAGATGCATAACTCCGAGCCGGGTCTTGACTCCATCCCTTACTCGGCGTGGGCTGCCACTGACGTGGGCATTCAAGTACTATCTGATGCAATGATATGGATAATGCAGGGCCAATTTCCTGTCAAGAGCTCCAATGACACGCTGCAGGTCTGACTCCCCAAGGGCGAAGAGGTTGACGACTCCTTGGCTACTGGCTGTGCGCGCTCCCCGAGTACTGTGAGAGTGCTGGGCCTGCGGAACACGGACATCAAGTTGACTACCGCCACGGTAAACATCCAATTCAGCAAGCTTCTCATGGATTGGGCTCCCCGTTTGCAGAGGGGTTTCATCCCCAAGAGGAATTTCGGGGTCAACATCCTCGAGCTTGACGTAGCCGCTCGTGCATATTCAAATTTGCCAAATGCGAGCTCAGACCTCCCCGCGCTGGTTGCTCTGGACTTCGGCGCGGCCTTCCCTGGCTTGGCACAGTCTTTCATGCTGATGGTCTTTCGGCAAATGCAGGCTCCCTTCGCCTTCATGGCTATGCTTGAGAAGCTTTATCATATCTTAGACGCCATCGTGATAAAGAGTGGGCCCCCTACCTTTGCTTGGCGTATCTCATCTGGCACCATCCAAGGCTGTTCGCTTAGTGGATCGATCTGTGCGGCGGTGACGGCCTGTTTCCTTGTTGATCTGCAAGAAAGGATGGAAGGCTCTCGTCTCGGCCTGGCACGAGCATGCGCCGACGACATTGGCTGCGTAGTTAGACGTCTTCAGGCCCTACGCATCCTTGCGGAGGTGAAGCAGACGGCGGAGAAGATCGTTACCCTGGCGCTCAAGCTCTCCAAATGCCTGCTCGCGCCGCTTCACGCGCCATTCTCTGAGCAGCTCGCTGCCTCTCAACGCGACTCGATCCGTGAAGTGGTTCCATTCTTTGCCAATGTTCAGGTGGTTAGTTCTCTTATATATCTCGGCCTAGCCATGGGTCCTGCTGCAGATGAGAGCTCGTGCTGGCTGGCGCCCTCTATCAAAGCCAAAATGAGATCAAAGCTTGTTGGTGGGAGCCCGCTGGCGGTCTCGCGGCTGGCGGTCCACTACACCACAAGAATTGTTCCTGTGCTCTCCTATGTCGCGTGGTTCCGCATGCTTCCGCGGTGGCTCATCCGAGAGGAACTGGCCGCCCTCTCCTGGACGTCCAGGATCCCCCTCGGCACCTTCAACATCGCGTCCTGGCTACAACTCCGCAGCGCGGGTGGGCCCTCCATCCCCTGCTGGCTTGCCTTGGGCATTGGGGCTTTGGTGAGGGCAACGCGCTCTACGCTTCCCGAATTTCAAAGGCTGCATGAATGGATGTACCGCCAACACCTTCTGCTGGGCGATCGTCGGGCACTTTCCCAAACGGTTGCTGTTGGGTGGCGTCCGTATCCACATTTCTGGAAACCAGAAGCCTGCGTGGAAACACTGGCCAGAGTCAGAGACTGTTCTACAACCCGATTGTTTCCTGATTATTCGCACGCACACCTTGCTGCAGCTAACGCAGAGGCTGACCGCTGGCAAGCTGAGTTTTCCAAGCCGGTGGGCCTACAGAGTTGCGTCACCCTGCTGAACAAGAAGCGCCTGCGCCCCCAACCATTTTGGAATTTTATCGAGAAAAGGTTCAACCTTCGATATCCTGAGATTGGTGCGATTGGTGGCCCCATGGTTCCTGCGCACAGGTGGGAGCGCATTATCAAATATCCGCGGGGATGCTCAATGACCCTGGGCGTTCGCCTGCATCAAGACGGTGGACAACGGCTGGGCGACCTCGCGCAGGATACTTCAACCGCACGGGCGCCTCTCTTGCCGATTTGGTTGTCTTCGGGAACCCGATGCTGTGCACCGCCACCTCCAGTGCCGACCTTTTTCGCCTGCTTTTGGAGCAAGAGATTGGCTACTCGCGGCCCCCCTCGCCGCTGGGGCGTCTCGGCTTACTGGGCTCGGCGGTCGAACTGTGCAAGGTACTATTTGACATTGTGGTGATGTACTACACGTATGTGTGCGCCGCCCCCTTCGTCTTCCACCCACCCTTGGCCTAGAGAGGCGGCGCGCTCGTTTGTCAAGGCAGCCATTCGTACGGCGCAGCTTGGAGCTACAGGCCCATCGAGAGCACCCCTTCGAGCACGGTGTGCTGGGCGCAAGCATCCTGACAGAAGACATGCACCTCCCTGCTCTTCATCGTCTTCCTCATCATCTTCCTCGTCTTCACCTGGTTCGTCCTCCCCGCCTTCGAGCGAGTTGTCCTGTTACCCACCATCTATGCCAACTCTCGACATCATTGAAGGCGCTTTCGATATCGCGGAGAGTTTGTCCTCGTCGCCAGCATCGCCGAGGTCAACACCGCCATCCTCGTGCTGCAGTCCACCGACGCCTCCGTCGCCTAATGCTGCTGCTACTTCGACTGGTCTGGTGGCGTCTCTTGACTCTGCCACAGTCACTGGTTCGGGACATTTGGTGCATAGGATGCAGGCGGGGTCCGAGCCACGGGTTAGAGAGGCATGGCAATCCGATTCCCGACGTCCAGCCACTCCGATATGCAGTATGTCACATCCGCAGAGCATCGCGGCTCAAGCAGGGATTTCCAACGACATACCATCAATGATCGTCTTCACGCTGGGGCTCATATTTCAGCCGCTGGCTGCTGCCCATGGGGACATAACCGGCACTTCGTATACAACTACGACGAGCGCGTCGATTCCTTCTCCACCATCCTTGGCCTCTACGTCGAGTCGCACTGGCCATGAAGGTGAAGCGCCTGGTCACACTGAAGGACTAGCATGGGACAACGAGGGCGCTATTCAGATTGCAGCTACGATTAACGAGGACGATCTTCCTGCGTTTCTTGAGTCCTTTATCCCTGCGCCTGAAGAGACTGCCCTACCGACTGCAGAGCGGCGTAAGGCACTGGTGGACAGGATTGAAGCTTGGGCCCGTGTTTGGATTCCATCGCTGCTGGTCAACTTATGCGGATCGGATTATGAACAATGGATGCAATGGTGCCCTGACTACGTGGAGAATGTGCTCAGGTATGATGACCTACAAATCCTGGGCGGTGGTTGGGCGAACCGGAGACAACTCGCGCTGGATTGGTGTCTCGGCGGATGGTACAGCAGCGCCTTTGCGCGGGGGCAACTTCGTCGTCTCCTTCGTGGCCCCTGGCCAGCGCAAGATGAGAAGCGGCTTCGTCGCCTCCGCCTTTTGGCCATCGCACACCTGAAGAAGCTTGGTTGGAGGGCCGACCCGACCCGCATGTCCGCGGCCAACCGCGACGACTTCTTGATGCAGAATACAGCGGCCTCCCCGATTACACCGCCTGAGGCCTTGCCGCGCCTCCTTCTTCTCCCGCACTTGCTCGCGGACCAGGCGAGCGGGGAGCTTACTCTGTACGACGTGCCCCCCGATGAAGATTATGATAGTGTCGACCACGAAGGTGTCCCGAACCCCACCCATTGGACCTCGAGGCTATGATGTCGGGCACGGGTGGCGGCGACAATCTGCCTGCCTACGAGTCAGACGCTGCGATGCAAGATGAAGAACATGGACCACATCATGGGCCAGTACTCAGCGATGAGGAATTTGATCGCCAACTCCAGCGTATTCTACGACGCTCTCGAGATAGTCCTGATGAGGCTGTGACCCGCGACCCCGCAGCTAGCTCTTCGCGGTGCGCCCCGCGCCCCGCGTCACCCACGACGCGGTTGGCACGGCGCGCGAGCAGCTCTTCGAGTGGGTCGTCGAGCATTGATGACGACTTCGATGCGACGATGGCTGCACGCGGCTTTGGGGTCATCTACCCTGATGGCTCCTTGGGGGGGGGGGGGCTCTTCTTTTGGCACATTGTACAACTCCTGACCTAGCACGTCCACCTGTGGCTCATCCTCCGTCTGGACGCGACGCCGCGGATCGGGAACACCAAGTTCCACGGGCGCAGGGTGACCCACCTGGGGATCGTCCTCCAACTGGACATCATGAAGGTGACAGTGAGGCACCTGGTGAAGAAGATCACGCGGTGGAAGCTTCATTTTCTCCACGTGAACCTGCCCATGGCACTCCGCATTATGCTGCTCATGACCTTCAGATGGGAACTGAGTTCGCGGCCCTTGACATGATGGCGGGTCTGTCTGGCGCGGCCTTCCCCGACTACGATCCTGCTGACCTGTTCGAGACCAGCGTTGACGAGTTCACCATGGCGCCCTCCGACGGTGCGCCCCACGTCTCGGTCGACTTCCTGGCCCCCGCCAACGACGCCCTGGACAAATTCGACACGAGCCTGAGAGGCTCGGCGCACGCGCGGTCTCAGCGGCCCTAGGCGGAGACCGAACTTCTCCTGGGACGCTCGATCCTCCGCCTCCGCCTCCGCCTCCTCCTCCTCCTCCTCCTGCAACTCTTCTACTTGCTTGTCGTGTTCCCGCTGGCGTTCTCTGGTGGCGCCCCCGCCGCTGGCCTCGCGCCAGATTTTGAGACTAGCTAGAAAAGGAGTTCGAGCAGGTGTTTAAACATTCCCCCCCCCTCGGGTCCCTGGGCCCTCGTGTCGCCGTCGCTGTTCGCCGCCGTCCATCTGTCGTCGTGGCCTGGCCCCCCTTTCGCTCCTGCTGGGCCCCGTTTTGGGTAATGCGTTCCCGAGACGGTTTCTGGGGCTCAGGACGCTAGCCTTCGGCGTAAGCCACGGAGGCACTCCTGCCCTGAGCTTGATCCCGCTTCTTGTGGTTTTCCTCCGAGCCTGGCTTCAATCCCGTAGTTGACTAAGACAAGAGGTTCTTCGGAGCTCTGATCCTCATCCTGATCCTCCCTCCTCTCACTCCTCCCCCTCCTCCTCCTCCTCCTCCTGCTCCTCCGTCCTCCGTCCTCCGTCCCCCTCCTCCTCCTCCTGCTCTTCCTCCTCCTGCTCCTGCTCCTCCTCCTCCTCCTCCTCCTCCTCCTCCTCCTCCTCCTCCTCCTCCTCCTCCCTATCCTCCCACTCATCTGCCGACTATGAAAGGGAGAGAGAGTGGGATGCAGAGAGAGAGAGAGAGAGATGGATAGAGAGAGAGAGAGAGAGCGAGAGAAAGTGAGAAAGAGAGAGAAAGAGAGTGATAGAGAGAGAGAGAGACATACACAAAGAGAGAGCGAGCGAGACATGTTAAAAGACAGAGAACTAAAGCGAGAAAGAGAAAGCGAGAGGGTTTGCACGTCATCTTTTCTCTCTTTCGTTGTCATCCCCCTCCCTAATGCCCTAACGTTTCGCCTTGTTCCTCCGCCTCCCACCCGTTTTCCTCTCGAAGGCGGCGGATCAGATCCAGGCGATGGAGGAGCCGGACCCCCCCGCCGGCCTCCAGAGGGAGGGGGGCCCGCGACGTCCTCCTCCCTCCTGCCCCCTCCGCCGCCTTTGACCCCCCCATTCCCTCCTCCTTGCGCCCTCCGCCTGCTCCTACTTCCCTCCTCCTCCTCCTTCTCCTACTGCTCCTGCTCCTCCTCCTCCTCCTCCTCCTCCTCCTCCTCCTCCTCCTCCTCCTCCTCCTCCTCTCCTCCTCCTCATCGTTCTCGTCCTCCTACCCCTTATCATCCTCCCTCTTCCTCCTCCCCTTCTCCTCTTCCATTATCATTATCGCCCTCATATTCTTAATAGCTTCCTCCTGCTCGTCCTCGTCCTCCTCCTCCTCCTGTCTCCTCCTGGTCCTCCTTTTCGTACTTATCTTTTTTCTCCTGTGTCCTCTCTACAATTTGTCAGTATGAATTCTGTAATCCTTTCGCCCTGGTGCTGTCCGGTCCCACAGGTCTCGCAGGTCTCGCAGGCCCCACGGGTCCCACAGGTCCCGCAGGATCCACTGATGTCACAGGTCGTCCCGCAGGTCCTACAGGTGCCAGAGGCCTGGCAGGCCCCACAGGTGTCGCAGGTCTCGCACGTCCCACAGGTCGCACATGTCCCACAGGATCCGCAGGTCCCACAGGTCTCAAAGGTCAAACAGTTCCAGCAGGTCTCAAAGGCCCCACGCGTCCCACAGGTGTCGCATGTCTCGCAGGTCCCACAGATGCCCCCCCAGGTCCCACAGGTCCCGCTGGTGCCACAGCTCCCACAGGTTTCGCAGGTCTCACAGGTCCGATTATTCCCACAGGTCCACCAGGCCCCACATGTCCCACAGGTGTCGCATGTCTCGCAGGTGCCACAGATGTCCCCCAGGTCCCACAGGCCCCGCTGGCGCCACAGCTCCCACAGGTCGCGCAGGTCTCAACAGTCCGACGGTTCCCACAGGTCCCACAGGTCCCAGAAGTCCCACAGGTGTCGCAGGTCCCATAGGCCCCATGGACCACTGAGGGCTTCCAGGTCGCACGTGTCCCACCAGTCCCGCAGGGCCCACAGGTCCACAGGTCCACAGGTCCCACCTGCCCCACAGGTCCCACACGTCCCACAGGCCACAGAAGTCCCACAGGTCCCACCGGCCCCACAGATCGCACGAATCCCACAGTCCCCACCTGCCCACAAGTTCCACAGCCTCGATCTCCACCCCTCCTGATGCTGACAACGAATGTGCTTCATCCTGAAGCCTCAGACTGTTCACAGTAGCCTTCGTTCTATCCACCGTCCGAGGGACCACTACCCATTCCGCTCCATACCCCCCCTCTCTTGATCCACCCCTCCCCATCTTCCTCCCTCCTCTTTCTCCCTCCTCCTCCTTCTCCTCCTCCTCCTCCTCCTCCTCCTCCCTCCTTCTCCACCTCCTCCTTCTCCTCCTCCGCCTCCTCTCCTCGTCTCCCTCCGCCCCTCTCGCCTCCTCTCTCCCTTTCCCCTCCTCCATCCCTCTGGCCTCGTCCTACAGTCGACCCGCACAGTAAGCATGGGTAACCTTCCCAAGGGTACCCTTGCATCCTTGCCTCCTCGGTCCATCCTTAGCGACTTTCGCTGGCCAGCCTCGCTCGAAAAGCGTTATCGTGGCCCTCAGAGGCCCTCGCGTCCTTAACGCGCATCCTTATGATACGGGTTCACTGGATGTGCCCCGTCGTCAGCCCCCAGGAGGCGGTGAGGGCCAATTTTGAGTGCTTGGACAAGATAGTGGAGCTCATCAAGGAGTCCAAGCCGCCCGCGCACGGGCCGGCGACCCCGAGGAGTGCCAAACTGCGCGTCTCCTCCTCCTCCTCCTCCTCCTTCTCCTCCTCCTCCTCTTCCTCCTCCTCCTCCTCCTCCTCCTCCTCCTCCTCCTCCTCCTCCAGGCTGACCAGGGCATGCCCCCGCCCGGTGCTGCTGGGCGGGCCCCCTGGCCACCCGCCTCCACCTTCTGAGGACCCGGACTCCCTCGGGTAATGAAAATTATCCCGGCAAAGCAACCTAACAGCGATGTGTAGGAGCATATCTGGAAGCATTCCCCTTAAGATTCAGATGAGAATCCAGTTGAAGAATTCTGCTGTTCTCGCAGTCGTAGTCGCATGCGCGATGACAGTCGCAGTGGCAACGGCAGTCGCAGTCACAGCCTCAGCCTCAGCCTGCCTCAGCCCCAGCCTCAGCCTGCCTCAGCCTCAGCCTGCCTCAGCCTCAGCCTCAGCCTGCTTCAGCCTCAGCATCAGTCTGCCTTCAGCCTCGGCCTCAGCCTCAGCCTGCCTCAGCCTCAGCCTCAGCAGCCTCAGCCTGCCTCAGCCTCAGCAGCCAGCCTCAGCCTCAGCCTCAGCCTCAGTCTGCCTTCAGCCTCGGCCTCAGCCTCAGCCTGCCTCAGCCTGCCCTCAGCCTCAGCCTCAGCCTCAGCCTGCCTCAGCCTCAGCCTCAGCCTGCCTCAGCCTCAGCCTGCTTCAGCCTCAGTCTGCCTCAGCCTCGGCCTCAGCCTCAGCCTGCCTGCCTCAGCCTGCATCAGCCTCAGCCTCAGCCTCAGCCTGCCTCAGCATCAGCCTGCCTCAGCCTCAGCCTCAGCCTGCCTCAGCCTCAGCCTCAGCCTGCAGCCTCAGCCTCAGCCTCTCAGCCTTCAGCCTCGGCCTCAGCCTCAGCCTGCCTCAGCCTCAGCCTGCATCAGCCTCAGCCTCAGCCTCAGCCTGCCTCAGCATCAGCCTGCCTCAGCCTCAGCCTCAGCCTGCCTCAGCCTCAGCCTCAGCCTGCTTCAGCCTCAGCCTCAGTCTGCCTTCAGCCTCGGCCTCAGCCTCAGCCTGCCTCAGCCTCAGCCTGCATCAGCCTCAGCCTCAGCCTCAGCCTGCCTCAGCATCAGCCTGCCTCAGCCTCAGCCTCAGCCTGCCTCAGCCTCAGCCTCAGCCTGCTTCAGCCTCAGCCTCAGTCTGCCTTCAGCCTCGGCCTCAGCCCCAGCCTGCCTCAGCCTCAGCCTGCATCAGCCTCAGCCTCAGCCTCAGCCTGCCTCAGCATCAGCCTGCCTCAGCCTCAGCCTCAGCCTGCCTCAGCCTCAGCCTCAGCCTGCTTCAGCCTCAGCCTCAGTCTGCCTTCAGCCTCGGCCTCAGCCTCAGCCTGCCTCAGCCTCAGCCTGCCTCAAGCAGCAGCCTCTCTCCTACAGTTGGCTCCGGGCATTCAAAATGTGCCCAGGAATGGAGTTCTGGGAACTCGAAGAACACGAAGTGGCCTACAGTTGGCTCCGGGCATTCAAAATCATGCCCAGGAATGGAGTTCTGGGAACTCGAAGACCACGAAGTGGCCTACAGTTGGCTCCGGGCATTCAAAATGTGGCCCGGGAATGGAGTTCTGGGAACTCGAAGAGCACGAAGTGGCCTACAGTTGGCTCTGGGCATTCAGAATGTGGCCCGGGAATGGAGTTCTGGGACCTCGAAGACCACGAAGTGTGTAACTGTTTGCTTAAAACGACTTCCGCGGCTTCTCCGGGGCACCCGCCCAGACCCCCTTGGGGAGTCAAGATGCTCTCTTTTGACACGATTAGAAACCTATCAGTTTTCGCTGTTACGTAAAAATCGTGACTCGAGTTTTTTTTTTTGTTTTTTTCTGCCTCTGGCGGCCCTTACCGGCCCTCGGGACCGTCAAAAACCGATTCAGGATGAAAAACCGGTCCAGGGGAATGGGTCGAGACCTCCAGGGGTCGATGTAATGAACAAAATCATGACGTCGGGGGTCTGGGGGCGGAGGAGGGCGGTGGAGGAGGCGGAGAAGGAGGAGAACGGGAGAGGCAGGGGGAGGAGGAGGAGGGGGAGGTAAAGGAGGAGAGGAAACTTGGAGGAGCTTGGAGGAGGACGAGGAATAGAGATTCCCCAGAGCCGTGCACAACATGTCACTCTTGCCGTTGGTCATTCTCGCGTGTAGCCGAGTGGGTGCATGACGGTCATGGTTTGTGGAGCACAAGTCGTTTTTCTTGTTATGGGTTTGGCTTCGTTGTTGTTTAAGTTCAGTTACGTGGTGCGCGCATGGAGTGACGAGTCGCCTTGCACGGCCAAGCGGCCCTCACGCCATTTCCGTGTGAAGCGCAGGAGAGAGACTTCATCAAGAGAACCCCGGCATAAAAAGTGTCTGGACTCGGGGGAGCTCTGATGAGGCCTCGATCAGAATTCGGTGCTCTGTTCTTGTTTTTGTTCCTCGATCCCGCTCGACAATCCATTTGGAAGCTTGCTTGACTTGCATTGGTCTGCAGCAAAGCACAAGTTCTCCTCCTAGGCCCCCTCCCAGATGGGGTCCGAGCCAGAGGAGGAGGAGGAGGAGGAGGAGGAGGAGGAGAAGTTTTCCTCTTTCCATCGTCCTCCTGGTCCAGACCTGGCTGGCCAGGAGGTGTGGGCACGGCAGCGCAGAGCCCAAGATGGGCGCGGTGTGGCCTCTGTGCTGTGTGGCCTCTGTGCTGGGGGGTAGCTCAGGGTGAGGAGGGTCCCGTTCGAGCGCCTCCGGCGCCGCCCCTGGCGGGTCCAGCCCCGATCCAAGAAACCCGCGCGGAGCGCCAAAAGTTCATGTTTCTGCAATTCGTTATTATCATTGTTATTCTTCCAATTATTCTCATTAATCTTATTATTTTTATTCCCCCTATCCTAAGATATTTTTTTTTGTTATTGCGAAGGCCTGACGGCCGGTGCCGCCGACCCTGTTCGCAATGCGCAGCAAGAGGCACGGGCCGTGGGATGGTTTGGGGGAACGGGGAGAAGGACGAGAAGGTGGGGGAGGGAGGTGTCGTATCTGACCCGGGACTTCCCCGGGACTCCCCCGGGACCCCCCCCGGGACCTCTTTTCCCCCCCCCGTCGGGGAAGGGAAAGGGAAGGGGCTTCCCTTCGACTCAATGACGACGTTGCTCAAGGTCGGTACGGGGGGGGGGCGTCGTATCTGACTCGGGGGGGGGTCGCTAGGAATGAAAGGGAAGGGGCTTCCCTTCGACTCAATTACGAGGTTGCTCAAGGTCGGCTTGGCTGGAGCCCAGGGGAAGAGGAGTCCCAGGGGGGGGCGTCGTATCTGACCCGGGGGGGGGGGTCGCTACCCCCCCCCCTCCCGGCGGGGGAGGGATCAAAGGGAAGGGGCTTCCCTTCGACTCAATTACGAGGTTGCTCAAGGTCGGCTTGGCTGGAGCCCAGGGGAAGAGGAGTCCCAGGGGGGGGCGTCGTATCTGACCCGGGGGGGGGGTCGCTACCCCCCCCCCCTCCCGGCGGGGGAGGGATCAAAGGGAAGGGGCTTCCCTTCGACTCAATTACGAGGTTGCTCAAGGTCGGCTTGGCTGGAGCCCAGGGGAAGAGGAGTCCCAGGGGGGGGCGTCGTATCTGACCCGGGGGGGGGGTCGCTACCCCCCCCCCGTCTCCCGGCGGGGGAGGGATCAAAGGGAAGGGGCTTCCCTTCGACTCAATTACGAGGTTGCTCAAGGTCGGTTTGGCTGGAGCCCAGGGGAAGAGGAGTCCCAGGGGGGGGCGTCGTATCTGACCCGGGGGGGGGTCGCTACCCCCCCCCCCCTCCCGGCGGGGGAGGGATCTTTTTTGTTATTTCTTAGACGCCGCCGACTTCTCCTCCTTCTCCTTCTCCTCCCCTCTCCTCCTCATACCCAGACTTACTCATACACAGACTGACTCACACTCAGACTTACTCATACGCCGACTTACTCACACACAAAATGATTCATACCCAGACCTACTCATATTCAGACCTAGTCCGATTCAGACTTACTCATGCTGAGACTCACGCGCGCCCCGTTCGCGGCCGTTTTGTGGGGATGTCTGAAGCGGTTTGCCTGTTTTCTGTCCCAACATCCTTCCCTTTGGGAGCAGATTTGGAGGATGTCTCGAGCGAGGCGCTCATTTTCACGTCCCTAAGGGGAGCTGCCGACGGGTATGACACGGTCCCGTTTGGCCGTTTTGTGGGGATGGCTCAAGCGGTTTGCTTATTTTCTGTCCCAACATCCTTCGCTTTCGGAGCATTTGGAGGATTTCTCGAGCGAGGCGCTCATTTTCACGTCCCTAGGGAGAGCCGCCGAGGGGTATGACACGCGGCCGTTTAGTGGGGATGGCTCAAGCGGTTTGCTTGTGTCCTGTCCCAACATCCTTCGCTTTCGGAGCAGATTTGGAGGATGTCTCGAGCGAGGCGCTCATTTTCACGCTCTAAGGGGAGCCGCCGAGGGGTATTGCACGGTCTCGTTCGCGCCATTTTGTGGGGATGGTTCAAGCGGTTTGTTTGTTTTCTGCCCCAACATCCTTCGCTTGGAGAGCAGATTGTGAGGATCTCTCAGGCGGGGCGCTGGTTTCAGCACCCCGAAGGGGAGCCGCCAAGGGGTATTGCACGGTCCCGTTCGCGGCCGTTTTGTGGGGATGTCTCAAGCGGTTTGCCTGCTTTCTGCCCCAACATCTTTCGCTTGGAGAGCAGATTGTGAGGATGTCTCAGGCGGGGCGCCGAAAGTCGCCCAAGTCTCCCAAGTCTGTCAGGTCTCCTAAGTCGCCCAATCCTCCTATGCTTCCCAAGCTTCCCAAGTCCCCCAAGTGTCCCATGTTTTCCATGCCCCCCCAAGTCTCTAAAATCTTCCAAGTCCCGCAAGTCTCCCACGTCTTCCATGTCTCCCAGCAGGAATACCAAGTCTCCTAAGTCTATCAAGTCTCCCGAGGCGACCAACTCTCCCAAGTCTCCCATGCCGCCCAAGTCTCCCGTGTCTCCCAAGGGCCGCAAGTGTCCCAAGTGTCCCGAGTCTCCCAAGTGCCCCATGTCTCCCAAGTCTCCCAAAGTTCCCAAGGCTCCCAAGGCTTCCAAGTCTACCACGTCTCCCAAGTCTACCACGTCCCCCGAGACTCCCACGTCACCCAAACCTCCCACGTCATCGCTATGACTTATGAGGAGGAGGAGCGAAGAGGATGGACGCAGATTCAGTCGTATTCAAACTTAACGTTCACTCATACTCACGCACATCGGTGTTTAACCGTCTTCGTCGGACCTGTCGACCACGCGCACGCGCTCTTATAGTCAGGCAGTCAGCTCACTATATCATAAAACATAAGATGTACATATGGGGAGCTCCACGCAGTGAGTAATCGTTTTTCATTTCTGCGGCCCCACGGAACATCACGGGCCCCTGCGTGCCCAGGTCGCCGTCGTCTTGATTTTCGTTTGGCGGCGTGGGCCCCTGGAGGTCGGAGCTCTTCCCTGGGTCTGGCGTTTCTCCTTGCACGGTTTTTCACGGCGCCTGGGGCCCTCCGAGGGCCCCCAGTCGCCGAAGACCGCTCACAGAGAAACAGTTGCGGCTTACTTCTTCCCGGCGCGAGGTGGCCAGGGCGGCGCGCAGCTGGGGGAGTCTGACAGGCTCGCGTCGTGCCGGCGCGGCAGCGACCCCGGCGTGGGCTGCCGGTGGCCCCGAAGGAACCGCGCTATCAGAAAGCCGCGCTGGTGAAAGGTTGGGCGGTTCACGTGGTGTCAGTGGAGAGCCACATGCGAACCCTCCCATGCGAAATCTAGGGAGGTACTTAGGGGTAGGGTTCGCATGTGGTCCCCTAGTCAGTCACCACCGCGCAATTCGTCGCGATACAATCCTGCCGGCAGCAGCAGCAGCTCCCCAGGTGAGCGGCCCGGCAGATGGGCACAAGGCCGTTCAGAACATGCTGCAGCTGCTCGTGCGGGAGTGGACGCAGGCCATCCTGCCGTCGTCGTCGTCGTCGTCGTCGTCGCCGTCGTCGTCGAGGGCGGGCGCTGTCGAGGTCGTGGCCGTCGTCCAGAGCGATGACGGGCGAGGTCGTCATCGTCGAAGAGAGCGGGAGACAGAGAGAGAGGAAACAACAATAAAATACAAAAAGGGAGGGAGGGAGGGAGGGAGGGAGAAAGAGAGAGAGAGAAAGAGACGGAGAGGGAGGGGCAGGAGGAGGAGGTGGGGGAGGGGGAAGATTATCATAATGACGAGTTGGAGGATGTGGGAAGGCATGATTTCATACAGCGAATATGATGGTAGCAATGAAAAGGTGTCGGATAAGGAGAAAGACGAGGAGCGGGAGGGAGAGGACGAGAGGTGGGTGCAGGATGCTCATCCCCAGTAGTCGTGAAAACAACACCGCGGCGGACGCACGCGTTTGATCTTGTTCGGGTCGCGGGGCCCCATCGGATCGATGCGGGCTCAGAACCAAACACATGGGAAAAGGGGGTCGGCCGCCCTGTTCGCTTTTATGTGTGTGCGTGCTAACCACGACCTTGTATGGATCGTCGCGAGTGTCCTTGCAGGGGTTCTCCGTCTGGTCGCCTCCGTCCTCGTCCTCGTGCTGGCGTTGAGAGAAGCTGACTGGCTATCACCGAGCAGCCAACATCACGACGGGCGCTTCGGGGCCACTTTCGGCCTCCAGGCCTTAGGGTTAGGTCGGGCCTGTCCCTCTACAGGGGGATCTTGGACGAAAAATAAGGAAATATTCAAAAGCTATTCGAAACATGTCCAGACATACTCAAAAGTAGTCCCCTCACTTTTGTTGACTACTTTTGAATTTCCCCCCTGTAGAGGGACAGGCCCGACTTAACCTGAGGGGCTCTGGCCAGGCCCCAGGACCGACCCTGGGGAACGGGCCCAGGCCTCGGGGAGGCCACGGCGTGACGCAAACCACGACGGGGCCTCCTCCCGGTGGAGATACAGTCAACCCGCATAGCAGGGATGGGCAACCTTCCCAAGGATACCCTTGCATCCTTGCCTCCTCGGACCATCTTTGGCCAATCTTGCTGGCCGCGCCCCGCTCGACATGCTCTGAAACGCCCTTCCAAGGCCCTTGCATCCTTCTCGTGCGTCCTTGTGATACGGGTCGACCAGAAGGGGTGACGAGTGAGAGGGGTTCAAATGTGCGTCGCCGCTTGCGGGCTTTCCCGTGGCCCTGTCCGGGGCCACGAGGACGTCGAAGAACGACCCAGGATGAGAAGCTGGCCCTTGCAGGAAAGCTTTAGAGTCTTGCAGCCCCTTTTCCCTCATGGTGAGCTCCCCCTCCTCATCCCCTCCCTCCTCCTGCTCCCCATCTTCCTCCTCCTCTTCCTCTTCCTCTTCCTCGTCGTCATCCTCCTCGTCATCCGCCTCCTCCTCCTGCCCCATCCCTGTTCCTCATGAGTGATTCCTCCCTGTCGCACCCCCGGGCGTGTCGGTCGGGCGGGCGGGGCGTTGCGCCTGAGTTTGCCTCGCCACGTATGACTCTTAAGTCTGAAAGATGCAATATCAGCTAGCGTAAACTCCAAATAGATAGGAGGACAGGAGAAGAGCGATAGAAGGAGAAGACTGGGAGGAGAGGTCGGGAGGAGAGGAAGCCAAGCATGAAATGGCAAGCAACAAGACACGAGCGAAAATAAACGAGCAAAAGGGGAGGGGGGGAGGGGGGTGCCATTGGCAAAAGGGGGGGAAGGGGGGGCCCTAAAGACCGATTACTTCTTATGAGCTAGGACTCCTGTGGGCAAACCTATTTGGACAAAAAGTTTCGCCGATGGAGGGCTGGTCGTTTTCACAATGTTACTGTCGCCTCAGCGCCGCGCATAGTCGTGCTACAAGCTTGCAGCCGCTTCACGGATCGAAGGCGGGTGGCTATCAATTTGTGATTCATTCCTCTTAGCGCCGCGCATATTCGTCTTGTTTGCAGCAGTCTCACAGATAGGGGGCGCCGCGTTTACAAAATGCGGTTATCGCTTGACGTGCAGCGCATATTCGTTGTTCAAGCTTACATGGGTTTCAAGGACTCGTATGGTCGAAGTCCCAGGAATGGTGCTGACACGACAGGACGCAGCAGTCATGGTGGCTCGCGGTGCCGAAGTCCCAAGAATGGTGTCCTGACACAGTCTAGATTTGTCAAAACGCAGCAGTCGTATTGAGCCACGGTGTTGAAGTCTCAGGAACGGCGGTTTGGCATGATTGGGGGCTCTCCGACGATTGTGTTTTTAACGAGCCAATTCCCGCAGTGGCAATCAATTATTCTAGTGACTTATGACGGGGGGCCACTGTAACCATGGAGGGAGGATTCATTGAAACATCGTTGATGCATCTTGCGGTTCGGCTGGTCCTCTTCCTCCTCCCTTCGTCCTCCTCCTCCTCCTCCTCCTCATCATCATCATCATCATTCCCCTATTCACCTTCCTCCTCCTCATCCTCCCTCTCCTCCTCATCCTCATCCTCTTCCTCCTCCTTCTCATCATCCTCCCCTCCTTCTCTCCTCTCTCCTTTCATGCTCATCCCCCTCCTGCTCCACCTCATCCTGCACGCCGGCTCGAAGTTGTCGAGCGCGGCGGCCTTTTGGGCTGCTGCCCCGCGGCCAGCGACAGCCCGGCGGGGCCGTGGTGCGCGAGGTCGTTGCACCGCGCAGCAAGTCCAGTGGTCTCGTGAGACGGAGCAGGAGGAGGAGGAGGAGGAGGAGGAGAAAGAGGAGGAGGAGGAGGAGGAGGAGGGGGAGATGAGGAGGGAGGTCGGGAGCAGGAGGAGGAAGAGGAAGACTTCTCTTGTTCGCTGTTCGCTGCTGGCTTCGGGGTCGGCATCGACGCAGCCACCCGGAATTCTCTTCCTCATCGTCATCATCACCATTACCATCACCATCATCATCATCATCATCATCATCATCATCATCATCAGCATCATCATCAGCATCATCATCATCAGCATCATCATCAGCATCATCATTTTCATCATCATCCTCATCCTCATCCTCATCTTCATCATCCTCCTCCTCATCATCTTCATCATCGTCCGCCTCTTTTATCTTTCTCATGATACTCCCTCCGCCCCCGTGTGACCGCGCGCGAGGAGGGCGAGGTTGAGCGCAAGGAGTGCCATGAGAGGATCCACGCCGCGCTGGACGGCCACCTGAAGCCGCAGCTGGAGTCCGCCCGGGCGGAAGGCGTGGCACGGCCGCAGTCGGCGCCAGCCGTTGCCGCTCTCACAGAGCTGCGTGTCACAGAGGCCCGTGCACTCATACGATCAGGGACGTGTGCGTTGCGTGTCGTTCCGCCGGCTCTGCCCCGGTGCGTTTCGGCGCGGCCCGCTGACCACGTCCCAGTCCCCGGGCGCCAACGTCCCGAGATGCGTCCCCGCCTACGAAAGCAGCAAAGGAGCAAGAGGGACCACAGTGCTGAGGGCCTTGCAGGGACTTCTGGCCATCGCGACAACACCCCTGATGACAGGGGGGGCGGGCCTCCTCGTGGCCCAGGGGCCAGCCATGGGCAAGGCGGGGTGTGGGCTAGCACGATGCGCCCGGACGCCCCGCAGTCGTAACGTAACACCCAGAAGCGGCACTTGGTTTCGCCCTTGTTGTTGTTGTTGTTGAACATTATTACTTCTAAAGAATAATTATTGTTGGGACCCCTGGTGCATGGCCCCCTCGCCGCGCCTAGGCCGCAGCCTCATTTTCATCATTTTCGTGAGGAAGTCTCAGGCAAAACGGGGGAGTCCGGATCCGGTTGTGTTGTTACGATCGGTTTTCCCTTGCAAAAAATAAGCTAAAGTGGACATTTCTTGTTCTAACATAACCAAACTTCAAGAATCCCTTGCAAAAAATAAGGTAAAGTGGACATTCGCGCGCGCAAGACGAAATCCTTCCAAAACCTTAGTTTTCGTAGCGATTTTAACATAAAAACATCAAAAAACCAATGGTTTTTCAAAAAAAAATGTCAAAATTTCATCCCGCGCGCTCTTGCGGATTCGTAGGAAACCCAACACTTTTTAAACATTTCTGTCAAACGGGCTTTTGCGAGCAACTTTTTCGAACTTCTGCAACAACGGTTGCGCACCTGCCAGGGCCATCATCCCTGTCAAATAATACCATGCGGGACACATTCGTTTTTTCTTCGCGCGCGCACGCCGTCGTCGTCGGCCGCGGGGCCCTGAATAGTAGCCACGGTCGTCCGCATGCCACGAAGTGAAGTGTCCGAACGTCATAGGGCGGGAAGCTGGGTGTGGGTGGTGGCGAAGAGTCGTTTGGAAATTTGGTAGAGCTTGAACCGGCCCCCCCACAAAGTGGGGGTATTGCCCGCCTCCTATGAAAACCCTGGCACTGGTGAGAACGGAGTGTCCCCACGTGCTAGTAATTGTTGTTGTTGTTGTTGTTGTTGTTGTTGTCGTTGTTGTTGTTGATACAGGCGGGGCAAGCCCCCCCGGGGGGGGAGGGGGGGAGGGGGGGGGGGGAACAACACAACACAACACAACGCACCCCTACAGGAGGATCCTGTGGGATCCGTACAGGGCTCCATAGGATTCCCACACGACCCTTACAGGGTTCCATAGGACGCCCATAAAACCCCTACAGAGTTCCATCGGGCTCCCATTCGACCCCCACAGGGTTCCATCGGAGTCCCATAGAACCCCTACAGGGTTCCATCGGACTATTTCGGCGCACCCCTCACGCGGCTCGTGGCCCTACAGGGGGCGCAGCCGAAGGCTTCGGGACCATCTCGGCGCACCCCTCACACGGTTCGTGGCCTCACACGCTTCGTGGCCAGGAGGAGGAGGAGGAGGAGGAGGAGGAGGAGGAGGAGGAGGAGGAGGGGGAGGGGGAGGGGGAGGAGGAGGAGGGGAAGAAAAGGAAGAGGGGAACGTCGTCGACGACGACGACGATGATGGTGATGATGATGATGATGATGATGAGGATGATGGTGATGCTGATGTTGATGATGATGATGATGATGATGATCATGACGACGACGATGATGATGACGGTGACGATGACGACGGCGATGGCGATGTTGATGATGATTATGACCATGTTGACAATGATGATGTTGACGGGCACGACGATGATGAAAATGATGATGAGGATGGTAGCCGATGGGGATGAGGAAGGACGCCCTGGCGGTTTTCTGGGGCTGTTTTCGAAGGGTATTGGAGGTCATCTTGGGTCCTTCCAGAGGCCTTGTTGGACCCGTTTGGGGCTCTTTTGGGGCCGTCTTGGGCCAGGTTGGGGCTCTGTTGGGGCCGTCCTGGGCCGTCCATGGGGCCTGATGGGCCGTGCGGAGGACACCCTTGGAATCCGCTGTCTTGTTGGGAGTTTCCGACACGTGTCGTCGACATTCGTTTTGGTCTTCAGCAGAAGGAGGAGGAGGAGGAGGAGGAGGAGGAGGAGGAGGAGGGGGAGGAGGGGGAGGAGGAGGAGGAGGAGGATGTACGTGGAAGAGGAGGAACGTGGGATGAGTAGGACAGGCCAGGGGGGAGGGGGAGGACGAGGAATGATACCGAATGTGGAAGACTGGGGTGGAGCCGTCGACCATCGCCGCTGACGTGGTCTGTCGCGCGTGCGCCGCCCCCTGGGGCCACGGGGGGTGGGGGCGAGGAGGAGCAGGACGAGGAAGAGGATAACGAAAACAAGGCTGATGATGACGATTATGCTGATAATGAGGAGGGTGAGGATAAGGAAGAAGAGGAGTTGCATGATTATGAGGATTTGGGCGGACGAGGAGCCGATGAGGATGATGAGGACCACGATGATCCCTACAGGATCCTGTAGGGTCCCTGTAGGGATCCATAGTGATCCTCTAGGGCCCCTGTAGGGATCTAGAGGGATCCCATAGGGCCCCCCTGTTTACAAAAAACTATCCCATAGGGTCCCTGTAGAGGTCTAGAGGCATCCTATTGGGTCCCTGTAGAGATCCAGAGTGATCCCTATAGGGTCCTTATAGGGATCTACAGCGATCCCATAATGTCCCTGAAGGGGCCCACAGGGATCACATAGGGTCCCTGTAGGGATTTAGAGGGACCCCATGGGGACCTTGTAGGGAGCCCCAGGGATCCCATAGGGTCCTTATAGGGACCTACAGCGATCACACAAGATCCCTGTAGGGATCCAGAGATCCCATAGGGTCCCTGTATGGGCCCACAGGGATCCCACATGGTCTCTGTAGGGATCCACACGGATCCCATAGGGTCCCTGTAGGGGTCGACAGGGATCCTATACGGTCCGCGTACGGACCCACAGGGATCCCATAGGGTCCTTGTGGGGATCCACAGGGATCCCATCCATAGGGATTCTCTAGGATCCCTATAGGAATCCATAGGGATCCTCTAGGCCCGCTGTAGGGACCCATAGGCATCCTATAGGGCCCCTGTAGGGATCGATAGGGATCCTCTCGTATCCCTGCAGGGATCCATGGGGATCCTCTAGGATGCAGGGATCCATAAGGATCCTCTCGTATCCCTGTAAGGATCCATAGGGATCCTTTGGGATGCCTGCAGGGGTCCATAGGGATCCTCTAGGATCCTTGTAGGGGTCCACAGGGATCCTCTAGGATGCTTGTAGGGATCCATTGGGATCCTCCGTAGGATCCCTGTAGGGGTCCACAGGGATCCTCCAGGATCCCTGTAGGGATCCACAGGGATCCTCTTAGGATCCCTGTAGGGATCCATAGGGATCCCCTTGGATCCCTGTAGGGATCCATTGGGATCCTCCAGGATCCCTGTAGGGGTCCACAGGATCCCAATAGGGATCCATTGGGATCCTCCAGGATCCCTGTAGGGATCCATTGGGATCCTCCAGGATTGGGGTCCTCCAGAAGGATCTCCATACAGGGATCCACTCCTCTAGGATCCTTGTAGGGATGAAGGGATCCATCTCCTCTAGGATTCTTGTAGGGATCCATACAGATCCTCTAGGATGCTTGTAGGGATCCACAGGGATCCTCTAGGATGCTTGTAGGGATCCACAGGGATCCTCTAGGATGCTTGTAGGGAGCCACAGGGATCCTCTAGGATGCTTGTAGGGATCCACAGGGATCCTCTAGGATGCTTGTAGGGATCCACAGGGATCCTCTAGGATGCTTGTAGGGATCCACAGGGATCCTCTAGGATGCTTGTAGGGATCCACAGGGATCCTCTAGGATGCTTGTAGGGATCCACAGGGATCCTCTAGGATGCTTGTAGGGATCCACAGGGATCCTCTAGGATGCTTGTAGGGATCCACAGGGATCCTCTAGGATGCTTGTAGGGATCCACAGGGATCCTCTAGGATGCTTGTAGGGATTCACAGGGATCCTTTCAGATCCTTGTAGGGTCCTTGTAGGGATCCAGAGCGATTCTATAGGGTCCCTGTAGGGATCCACAGGGATTCTATAGGGTCCCTGTAGGGATCCAGAGCGATTCTATAGGGTCCCTGTAGGGATCCACAGGGAGTCTAAAGGGTCCCTGTAGGGATCCACAGGGAGTCTATAGAGTCCCTGGAGGGATCCACAGGGATTCTATAGAGTCCCTGGAGGGATCCACAAGGATTCTGCGAACACGGTCCCCTGAGGGCCCCTCATGAGACCCCTCCGAGGCCTGAGCCCATGCGGGCCCGTCTGTTGCCGTAGCCACTGTTATGGTTCGATAGGCCCCCTCCGCGCGGACGCGCGGGCGCCCTCGACCGCTATCAGCAGGGGGCAAGAAGAGCATCATCCTCTCCTCCTCGAGCTCGACTCCTCTCGCGACCACTCAGACGGATTCGCAGTGGCTTGAGCCAATAGCAGCGAGAAGTGAGGAGCACGTGACTGGGCAGGAGCCCGTCACACGGTGACGATGGCGGACCAAGGAGGAGGTGCTGCCAACGTGAAGCGGTTCAGCGGGGACGGCAACGACGGAGCGGCGGCCTACAAAGTGTGGAAGCGGTGGGCAAAGGCGGCGATCGTGGTCCAGAAGGCTCGGGGCACTCCAGCAGAGGCTCTGGGCCCGTGGCTGTACACGCTGCTGGACGGCCAGGCGGCGCTGGCAGTAGAGAACGTGGACTTGGCGGACATCAACGTGGACACCGGTGAGGAGGTGGTGTTCGCTCGATTAGACGAGCGGTTTCCAGAGAAGGTGGCGGCGGATCGTCTCGGAGAGGCGATGGAGGAAGGTTTCAGCCTGCGCATCCAGAAGCAGGAGACGACGGAGGCCTACACCGGGCGCGCGCAGTTGGTGTGCGCGCGGCTGGCCAAGGAAGGTGTGGACTTGCCATCGGTCGCTCGAGGCTACCTGATTCTACGAGGTGCTCGGCTGGGCCATTTCGGCCGTGCGACGGTGATGTCGGCGACCCACCGGAGCTGGAACGCGGACGAGGTTTGCACGGCGATCAGGACGGCGTTCCCAGGAGTTCCACCAGAGAGGCTCACGCAGATGGCGTTCGCGGTGGAGGAGGAGCACGGGGGCACCGCGGTCGGCCCACCGCCCGAGCCCTACCAGGAGGAGGGCGCGGAGGACGACATCGCAGACGAGATAGACGCGATCGTCCAGGCGGCGGAGCCGATCGACGAGGCGGACGCGGTAGAGATCCTGGCAACGTGGAAGCAGACACGCACGGCCATGACCAAGGAGAAGTTGGACCGCGGGCTCAGGCCTCCGTGGAAAGCACGACCAGGACAGGGAGGTTATGGTGGACCAACCCGGCACGACCTCGACAAGCTCGGCCGTAGGGTGAAGTGCTTCAGGTGCAAGAAGATCGGCCACTTCAGCAGGGACTGCAAGGAGGCCCTCCCGGCCCACAGCTCGCAGATGGTGATCGTCGAGCCGATGGGCGAGGAGGGCCCGGAAGAAGCACGAGTCCAGGCAGTACTGGGAGCAGCTCGGGACGACGAGATCAACAGCGTGGACTTGGACGACGAGATCAATAGCATCCTGAAGGTCCACGAGGACAACGTGCTGGCGAGGCTCATCCAGCAGGAGCGCTGGAAGCGGCTGGCGCACGAGATGAAGGAGCAGCAGGAGGACGAGAACGCGTCGCCCGAGAAGAGGGCCACCGAGGAGGGGACGGTCCTGGGAGTGACGCACACCGACGGCTGTTCGGTGCCAGACACCGGGCGCTGCAAGTCCCTGATCGGCGAGGAGACGTTGACCAAGCACGAGGCGGCGACCGGCAGACAGGCGAGGTGGTTGAAGGACGCCAAGCCGATGCGGTTTCGCGGGTTCGACAACAGCGTGCAGGAGTCGATCGGCGCAGTGGAGCTGGACTGGGAGATCAAGAACTTCATCGCGACTTTCGTGGTGTACGTGGTCCCGGGCTCTGCAGGCTTCCTGATGAGCAAGCCGGACATGAAGGCTCCGGGCGCGGCCATGGACCTGGAGACAGACTCGTTGTACTTGAAGCGCCTTGGCCTCGCGATTCCCATGAGCGAGACGGTGGCGGGCCACTGCGAGATCGACTTCCTGAACCGGGAGAAGAAGGCGAAGAGGCAGGCGCACGCGTCATCAGCGCGCGTGCGGGACGTGCTCAAGAACGTGGAGAGCCCACCCGCACTGACTTTTCAGTGGGGCCGGGTCGGAGCCCACAGGCCAGGAGAATGGTGACCGAGCTGTTCTCCCCACCTCGTATCGTGCCAGTAGCGGCGCGGTTCGGGTTCCTGGAAGGTCAGAGTCTCGACAAGGTGCACGGCTGGGATGTGGACAAGGATGACGACTACGACGCCATGTGGCGGCACATCATCGAGGACGAGCCGTACTTCGTGCACATGTGCCCTCCGTGCCGGAAGTTGTCGATCATGCAGCAGTGCATGCCTTTGGATCGCCGGAAGGATCTGGCACAGCATTTCAAAGATGTGAAGTGGTCGGTGAACTTGGTGCATGTGGTCGTGGAGGTCGCGATCTACCAGATGGAGCGGGGCAGGCATTTTGTCTATGAGACCCCCCCGAGGTGCGCGAGCCTCCAGGTGCCGGTGATGATTGCAGACCCAGGGCGTGTACGTGGGCATAGCGAGCGGCTGCGAGTTCGGGCTGAGGTGCCCAGACACCCTGAAGTTGATGCCCAAGAGCTGGGAGTTCGTGACGTCTGCGCCGGAGGTAGCGAGAGCAGTTCACCAACGGTGCGGAGGAGGACACGAGCATCAACATACAGAAGGCATGCTGAAGTGTGGGGTCAAGCGCACGGTGTTCAGCCAACGGTACCCCAAGAGATTGGTGGAGGCGATCGTGCGGGGCATGCGACGACAGTGTCAGGTGGAGGCGTTCAGCTCGGAGGCCGGGTGCAAGGCAGTGCATGGAGAAGAAGAGGACGCATATGAAACACGAGATGTACTACGTCGGCCTCACAGCTCGATCGAGAACAGCCTCAGGAAGTTGCACGTGCAACTCGGCCACTGCAAGAACAACGTGCTGATCAGACATCTACGACACGCACGCGCCACGGAGCAGGCGACCAAGGCGGCCAATGATTTTTATTGTCCAGAATGCGAAGGCATGAAGTGCCCCAAGGTTGCTCGACACAGTACACCAGCGGAGGCTCATCTCCCTTTGAAGTACGTGAGCATGGACTGCAAGGACTTGCCGAGCTGGATCCCGGGCGAACGGATCACCTGTTTGGGCATCATCGACGAGACGAGCTCCCTGCACCAGGTGGAGCCGATGATCGGCATGGCGGAGACATCGAAGAACCTCATGGACGCGTTCGAGCGGGCGTGGATTCGCCCCTACATCCGTCCGAAGTGGCTGAAGGTAGACCCCCACCGGGCGCAGATCAGCGACGAGTTCCTCAATTGGTGCGAGCGGCAGGAGATCGAGGTGGTGGACACAGCAGGTGGAGCGAAGGAGCAGAACGGCAAGATCGAGCACCACAACCAGTTGTTCGAGATCATGCTGGAGGACGTCATCCGCGAGGCGCAGCCCCAGACGGAGACGGAGTGGCGCGAGTGTGTCGCGGAGCTGGTGATGGCCAAGAACAGTCTCCTCTCGGTGACCGGGGTGTCCCCGATGCAGATGGTCTTCGGCCGCAACCCTGAGATCCCAGGCGACCTCTTGAAGGACAACCCCGACCTGATCACCAGCAGCGCCATCGTGAACGATCCGATCGCGGCGCAGCAGGCACGGATCAGGACGGTCACGCGCATGAAGGTTCTCATGCAGCAGGACAAGCTGGCAGCTCGACGGGCTCTGGACTCGCGGCCCAGAGTCGTGGCTAAGTATCTGCCAGGAGACATGGTGGCAGTGTGGCGCATGATGAAGAACAAGGGCATCCCGGGTAAGCGAGCCCACCACCGGTGGCGACCTGGTATCTGCATGGGCGAGGTGCGCGGCAACTACTGGGTGGCACTGCCGGGCGCGGTGATCAAGGCGTCGCCGGAGCAGATGAGACCAGCGGTGCGCGAGGAACGACGCGCGTGGCGCATGGTGGAGGCAGAGCTGCGGACCAAGATGGTGAACCTGGAGCACTACAGCGGCCAGAGGTTCGAGGACATTACCGGAGGCGAACGGCCCCCGGAGGGCGAGGCAGAACAGGTTCCTCCAGGTCCAGAAGTTCCAGCGCCACCACTTGTTGTACCAGAACCTGGAGAGCGAGCACCTGATGATCAGCCAGCTGACGGAGAAGACAAGCCACCGGAGCATCCTACAGGAGGGAGACGCGCGCGTGGCAAGCAGACCATGGACAAGCGGACAGTGAGCGAAGCCTACCAGCCGACGGAGGGCCAGATGGACGAGAACCGCGAGGAGCAGGACGAGGCCAAGCGTCCACGGCTGGAGGAGCAGACGACCATCGACGACCCGTCCAGCAGCCAGCAGCAGTTCGGAGGTGTGACGTACCCTCCGAGTCTGCCGAGCCCACCGCTCAGGGACTCGGCGGATGCACACCTGGCGAGAGATGTGGATGAAGACGTCATCGTGAACGAAGTGGACGTTCTGCTCACACAGGGCAGTAAGGAGATCAACACCAAGGAGGAAAAGTGGAAGTCACCCAAGGGTCTCGCGATGATCGAGAAGGCGTACACCAAGGAGATGACGAGCTTGGTGCACGAGACCAAGGCGTGGAAGCCAGTGGACTGGGAGAAGTCGCGGCTGCTGAAGACCCAGGTGCCAGATCGGATCTTGCGTCCGAGGCCGGTGCTGACGTTGCGGACGGGCGACGACGGCGAGGGGGAGGTCAAGTGCCGGTGCACGCTGCAGGGCTTCAAGGACCCGGACATCCTGGACCTGGTGCGCGAAGGACGAACGGCGAGCCCTACCATGTCCACCAACGGGCGGGCGATGCTCTTGCAGACTGGCGTCCTGCAAGTTCGACCTGACCATCGGCGACGTGAAGTCAGCGTTCCTCGTAGCCGAGCCGGAGGCGAGGCCGAATGGCCCGATCTACGTGACGATGCCGAAGGACTACACGCTGAAGGGCCATCACCCGGAGCAGCTCTTCGAGGTGGTCAACGGATGCGGACTGGGAGACCAACCTCAGCAGCGGTGGCGCACGCTCGAGAGGTACATGTTGGAGGAGCTGAAGTTCGACCAGCACCCCATGGACCCGTGCGTGTTCCTGCTGAGGGAGCCCGTGACCCAGGAGAACGCCTGCCTGGTCGCCAAGGACAGGGTGTCGGTGATACCGTACGCCACCGGTGCTGAGAGTGCCCAGCTTCGCGGTGAGCCTGGCGCGCTGTGCGGCATCCTTGGAGTGCATGTGGACGATCAGGTCAATGGCGGCCGCGGTCAGCTGTGGGCCACTGCGATGAAAAAGCTGCGAGCGAGGTTTCCATTCAGAAAATGGGTGACAGGGAGTGGGGAGTTCACGGGATCGGTCCTCACCCAGCGAGCCGACTACTCGATCGTCCAGTCGCAGTCGGAATACACGAAGGGGATCAACCCCGCGAAGACGAGGAAATCAGCTCGGCCCGATGATGTAGCCCTACCGTCAGAAGTGCACAACCACATTTCGACTACGCAGCAAGGGAACTGGTTGGCAGGACAGACGAGGCCAGATCTAAGTTGCCAGATTTCCTTCTCTCAGCAGATCATGCCTCACCCGACGGTTGGCCAGATCAGACGTTCGAATGCGTGGGTCAGGAGGGCGAAGCAGTTTCACGAGATCTCGGTGACTTTCCAGAGTATTGTTCCAGAACGTTTGCGCTTCGTTTGCCACTCGGACTACTCCTCGAAGGACTTGGATGGGACGGGGAGGACACAGGGCGGGTACATCATAGGTGCGACGGACCCCTCCATGGCAAAAGGTCTCTTGGCTCCCTGGTGCCCTCTGGTCTGGAAGTCCCAAAAGATCAAACAAGGGTGTACGTCGACGTTGGCAGGAGAGAGCAAGCTTCTAAAAGCGTCTTTGGGCCACTTGGAGTGGATCATGTGCTCGTTCGCGGCCACCCTGTACCCCACGTTCTGCTTAGAAAATCGGGATCGGTATTCCAGGAAGTTCTCGGCGATCAGCGTTATCGATTGCAAGTCGGTGTTCGACCACGTGACGAAACCTGGGGCCCCCACAGGACTCGATGACAAGAAGGCCTCCATAGACATAGCGATCGCCAAAGGGAGCCTCAGAAGGTTTGGTGGTACTCTTCGCTGGGGCCCGACGGAGCTCATGTTAGGAGACGCGTTGACAAAAGACAAAGCAGAAGCAGCAGATGTACTACGAGCATGTATGAGAGCAGGAGCGTACCAACTAGCCGACGAGTCCGTAACCTTGGCTAAGGCTCAAAGTGAGAAGGCGGCTCGCGCGAGCCGTGCCGGTGCACCAGTTCAGCCTCCAGGCCTGGGACATGGTGAAGTTCGAGGCGACGGGCAGCGACGAGCAGGCCAGGGCGTTTCTGCTCGGACTGGTGGACGTCTACCCGGACGCGTCGTCCTCCGTGGTGGCGGAGTCCAGGGTCCAGGTGAAGGTGCCAGCCAAGACGCTCCTGGGCGCCATACAGGCGAAGAAGGGCAACACGCCGGTGACGCTGCAGTACGTGGCCAACACCGGGAACATCCAGGTGATGACGGGAGCAGCGCTGGAGGACGAAATACGCGACAAGTGCAAGATGCTGGAGAAGGCGTACGCTTCATGGCAGAGAGCACCGCTCGACCAGAAGCCGAAGTTGGAGATCGAGTCGCCGGCAACGGAGTTCTTCCGCAACAACGCGGTGAAGGCGAGCAAGAAGGAGACCGAGCAGGACGGCGGCCAGAAGATCACACTCCCGGACGACGAGGGATACGCAGAGGCGATGGACACCATCCTCGAGAACGTCGGGTGGTCTCTTTCCGAGTACCCGGTGATGCGGGACAGGATCATCCAGACGTTGCAGATGTACGTGCCCGACGGGGAGGAGGAGACTACCCCAAGGCGGGCGCAGGCAGTCGGTGAAGAAGACGACGGCACGAGCGACTGGCAGATGGGTGACAGCGTGAAGGGCAGAAAGTGAGGAGCCAGAAAAAGAGAGTGGACGAATGCGAACACGGACCCCTGAGGGCCCCTCATGAGACCCCTCCGAGGCCTGAGCCCATGCGGGCCCGTCTGATGCCGTAGCCACTGTTATGGTTCGATAGGCCCCCTCCGCGCGGACGCGCGGGCGCCCTCGACCGCTATCAGCAGGGGGCAAGAAGAGCATCATCCTCTCCTCCTCGAGCTCGACTCCTCTCGCGACCACTCAGACGGATTCGCAGATTCTATAAGGAGTCCCTGGAGGGATCCACAGGGATTCTATAGAGTCCCTGGAGGGATCCACAGGGAGCCTATAGAGTCCCTGGAGGGATCCACAGGGAGTTTATCGAGTCCCGCGAGGGATCCACACGGATTCTATAGAGTCCCTGGAGGGAGCCTATAGAGTCCCTGGAGGGATCCACAGGGATTCTATAGAGTCCCTGGAGGGATCCACAGGGATTCTATAGAGTCCCTGGAGGGAGTCTATAGAGTCCCTGGAGGGATCCACAGGGATTCTATAGAGTCCCTGGAGGGATCCACAGGGATTCTATAGAGTCCCTGGAGGGATCCACAGGGATTCTATAGAGTCCCTGGAGGGATCCACAGGGATTCTATAGAGTCCCTGGAGGGATCCACAGGGATTCTATAGAGTCCCTGGAGGGATCCACAGGGATCTATAGAGTCCCTGGAGGGATCCACAGGGATTCTATAGAGTCCCTGGAGGGATCCACAGGGATTCTATAGAGTCCCTGGATCTATAGAGTCCCTGGAGGGATCCACAGGGATTCTATAGAGTCCCTGGAGGGAGTCTATAGAGTCCCTGGAGGGATCCACAGGGATTCTATAGAGTCCTGGAGGGATCCACAGGGATTCTATAGAGTCCCTGGAGGGATCCACCGGGATTCTATAGAGTCCCTGGAGGGATCCACAGGGATTCTATAGAGTCCCTGGAGGGATCCACAGGGATTCGACCGAGTCCCTGGAGGGATCCACAGGGATTATATAGAGTCCCTGGAGGGATCCACAGGGATTCTATAGAGTCCCTGGAGGGATCCACAGGGATTCTATAGAGTCCCTGGAGGGATCCACAGGGATTCTATAGAGTCCCTGGAGGGATCCACAGGGATTCTATAGAGTCCCTGGAGGGAGTCTATAGAGTCCCTGGAGGGATCCACAGGGATTCTATAGAGTCCCTGGAGGGATCCACAGGGATTCTATAGAGTCCCTGGAGGGAGTCTATAGAGTCCCTGGAGGGATCCACAGGGATTCTATAGAGTCCCTGGAGGGAGTCTATAGAGTCCCTGGAGGGATCCACAGGGATTCTATAGAGTCCCTGGAGGGATCCCTGGATTCTATAGAGTCCCCTGGAGGGATCCACAGGGATTCTATAGAGTCCCTGGAGGGATCCACAGGGATTCTATAGAGTCCCTGGAGGGATCCACAGGGATTCTATAGAGTCCCTGGAGGGATCCACAGGGATTCTATAGAGTCCCTGGAGGGATCCACAGGGATTCTATCCCTGGAGATCCACAGGGATTCTATAGAGTCCCTGGAGGGATCCACAGGGATTCTATAGAGTCCCTGGAGGGATCCACAGGGATTCTATAGAGTCCCTGGAGGGAGTCCACAGGGATTGGAGTCCCTGGATCCACAGGGATCCCCCACAGGGATTCTATAGAGTCCCTGGAGGGATCCACAGGGATTCTATAGAGTCCCTGGAGGGATCCACAGGGATTCTATAGAGTCCCTGGAGGGATCCACAGGGATTCTATAGAGTCCCTGGAGGGATCCACAGGGATTCTATAGAGTCCCTGGAGGGATCCACAGGGATTCTATAGAGTCCCTGGAGGGATCCACAGGGATTCTATAGAGTCCCTGGAGGGATCCACAGGGATTCTATAGAGTCCCTGGAGGGATCCACAGGGATTCTATAGAGTCCCTGGAGGGATCCACAGGGATTCTATAGAGTCCCTGGAGGGATCCACAGGGATTCTATAGAGTCCCTGGAGGGATCCACAGGGATTCTATAGAGTCCCTGGAGGGATCCACAGGGATTCTATAGAGTCCTGGAGGGATCCACAGGGATTCTATAGAGTCCCTGGAGGGATCCACAGGGATTCTATAGAGTCCCTGGAGGGATCCACAGGGATCTATAGAGTCCCTGGAGGGATCCACAGGGAGTCTATAGAGTCCCTAGAGGGATCCACAGGGATTCTATAGAGTCCCTGGAGGGAGTCTATAGAGTCCCTGGGGGGATCCACAGGGATTCTATAGAGTCCCTGGAGGGATCCACAGGGATTCTATAGAGTCCCTGGAGGGATCCAAAGACTCCTAGAGGGTCCCGAACGGATTCCGATGGGAATCCGTAGGGAGCTTGTAGGATTCATACAGAATTCATACAGAATTCATACAGAATTCATACAGTTCATACAGAATTCATACAGAATTCGTTGTTTCGTGTTGTGTTGTGTTGTTCCCCCCCCCCCCCTCCGACTCACCGGGGGGGCGGGACCGGCCTCCTCCACTGTGGCGGACGCGGGAAGTGAAGCCCCGGACCCCGGGGGGACCATGCCGGCCTGTACCTTGTTGTTGTTGTTGTCGTTGTTGTTGTTGGCGATGTTGTTGTTGATGCTGGTGGTGGTGCTGTTGTTGTTGATGATGTTGATGATGTTGTTGCTTGTGGTGTCGTTGTTGTTGTTGCTGCTGTTGTTGGTGGTGGTGGTGGTGGTTGTAATGTTGACGGTCCGGGGACCTGGTGAGAGCCCCCACGGGAGTCCGAAAATCGTCAGACACACACACACACACCATCGTGTTGTTTTCTTTCACGGGGCTTCTGCGTGGGCGTGGAAGGTCGGCGCGCGGACCTTTCCAGGGGCGCGTTCTCGCCAGAAAATTCGAGGTGGAGCCAGCCGTGGCGACGAGTAGCTTTTTCGGAGGCCCCAATAGGGCGTGCAAGTAACAAACTATTGCACCAACCAGCTTTACAGTCACCCCGCGTAGTGAGGATGGGCAACCTTCCCAAGTGTACCTTCGCATCATTGTCCCATTCGGCCCAGCCTTGGCGACTTTCCCTGTCCAGACTTGTTCGAAAACCGTCAGCGTGGCCCTTCACGGCTCTTGCATTATGATGTTCCAACCTACTTCAGCCTCGATCAACAGAAAGAATTCCGAGCACCAAAAAAGTACCGAAACTTGAGGGTTTTCACGTGTCGGGCCCTGGGAGGCGATACTCGTTCGACATTGCTTCGATACTTTTCTGGGGTGCTCGGAATTGTGTCTGGCACGTGGTCCCTAAGTACGATGGGAACAAAAGAGCCCTTGCATCCTTACAGTGGGGGCGCGCCTCAAGAAACCATCTACTTTTCGTCAGGGTACCCTGCGTTTCTTCGCTCCGCGCGATGCGCGGTGACTTCCCGCGGCCGTTGCAGGAGCTGCTGTGTTCGGGTTGCTCCGAGTTTCCCCTCAGTTGCACCTCGCGCGCAGGTTTTCAGGGTTGGGTTTCTTGCGAGGGTTTCTTGCGGCCGCGCCCGCACTGTACCGCGCCTCCTTCTTAGACGGGCTGAATGCATACAGTGACGCGGAGGGGGCCCACGATGGGAGGCGACGACCATGGGCCACGGTGGGCCACCCCCTTCCGGGGCCCGGGCTCCCTCTCCAGGCCCGTCCGCATGTCTGCTCCCCAATCAGCGCCTGCACCTGAAGGGGTCCCGGACATGATCGCGCGGTTAAAAAAATCAGGAGGGGAGGTTTCTGCCAGTTGTAGGCCCCGGGGGGCCCTCGCCGGGCCTCGAGGACGTCAAAAAACGATTCGGGAGGCAAAACTGGTCCCGGGGAAAGGGTCGGGACTTCCAGGGCCGTCTTCCTGAACAAATCAGGACGTCGCATGTCTGGGGTCTGGCGGAAATTGAAAGATTTGGCGAAAGTTTCCTGCCGATTTGGGTGGCCGGCTGGGTTCCCGGGTTCCCAGTTCTGGGTTCCCGGTGTCTTGGTTATTGGTTCGGGTCGGTTTCGGTGGGTTCCGGGTTTCGGGGTTCCCGGTCGATCTTTTTATCGATCAAGCCAGCCACTGATTGGGGGTTTTCTTTGGTGTAATATACGACCCTTCCAGACATATTACCTCTTACAGTCAACACGCATAGGAAAGATGGGCAAATTTCCCAAGGGTGCCCTTGCAATCCTTGCCTCTTCGGTCCATCCCTGGCCACTTTTGTTGGCCGCGCCCCGCCCGAGAAGCTTCGACATGGACGTCCAAGGCCCTTGCATCCTTATCGAGCATCCTTATGATACGGGCCGGCTAGGATGCAGCTCCTGAGAGGCTAAAGGCAACATCGGCGCTGGTATAATATCTGTGATGGAAGACCGGCCGAATTTGGCACAACGCCCTCTGATCCGTGCGAGACTCGCCTCTACCCCGCCGACTCCGGGCTTATCTTGGGTTGAGTCTGAGCTAATCTGGCTCAGTTGCCCTTCCTGGTCGGACTCAATGGCCTTCGAAGCTTTCTGACGTAGGCCTATCATGAGTTGCGTCCTGCTTTCTTCGACTAGACGAGAGAGTGACCCTTCGCCGGAGTGACCTTTGGTGCGGGCCCATTTTGGGGCGTCCGATCGCCGAGCGGGATGCGATAGTAGCGTCTTGCGCGCCTGTGTTTGGCCCCCCCCCCCCCCCCTGGGCCCCCAAAAAGCCGCGCACCAAAGGTCACTCTTACCCAGGGTCAATCTTGCGTGTAGCCGGTTTCTGGAGGAAAGCAAGCCCATTACCGATCGACCCGTGGGGGTTTGGGTGGCTTCTCTTGGGTTGAGTCCGAGCTGATCTGGCTCAGTGGCCCTTTCTCGTCGGACCCATCGGCCTTCGAACCTTTCTCACCCCAGACATGCGACGTCCTATTTTTTTCAGGTTGGCGTCCCTGGAAGTCCCGACCCTCTCTCCGGGACTGGTGTCTCGTCCTGAGTCGTTGTTTGACGGTCCCGAGGCCCGGCGAGGGCCCCCCGGGGCCGAAAATAGTCCACAAAGACCTCCAGCCCTGATTTCTTAACGACGCGATCATGTCTGGGACCTTGCTCGCGTAGACCTCTCATGAGTTGCGTCCTGCGTTCTGGGGGAAAGCGAGCCTACTACCGATCGGCCTGTGGGGCTCTGGGCGGTGGTTCTAGTCCTCCTAGATAGGGTCCGGGTAGATGGGGTCGCGCCGCATCGACGATGCATCGGCGATGCGGCTCGATGTGGAGCCCGATTTTCTCCACACTGGCGTCGCCAATGCATCGCCGGTGTCGCCGATGCATCGCCGATGCATCGGTGGTGTATACATGAGAAATTCAAAAATAGTCAAACAACTACTCTGGGAACCATTTGTTGAGCATGTTTTGATGATTTGGGGGCATTTTTTTGGCCATTCATCACGTTTCGCCCAAAATCCCCCTGTAGGGGGACGCGCCCGACTTAAATCTACTCCGACCCCACCTGGGAGGCCTCTGTAGTGTCGGGCCGGACGAAAGGAGGGGACTGGGAAAGGAGGGGTTACGAAATCTGCTGCATGCAGCTGGCTTCGGCCCCGCCGCCGGGCCCATTCCTCGATACATGGGCGCCTCCCGTCGCCGGGAGGCGCCGGGAAAATTAGCTACGTGAGCTGATTCTCAAACCCCCCCTCTGCTATCCCCCCCTTTCGTTCCCCCCGATAGTGGTGGGCCCTCCGCCGGCCGCAGGCAAGCCGCCGCCGCGGGTGCTCGTGCCCGGGTCGCAGATGGGGAGGCTGCTGTACGAGGCCCCCCGCGCGCGACGGCAGGGCCGGGCTCGCTCCCAGCGGTCCGATGCGATGCCGGCTCTGGCCAGCCCGCAAAAAAAAATCAGGACGGGAAGCGCGTTTTGGAGCTATTTTGCAGCCCTGGGGGGCCTTCGCCGGGCCTCGGGACCGTCAAAAAACGACTCAGGACGAAACACCGGTCCCGGGGAAAGGGGTGGGTCCCGTGCGAAGAAGCATCTTGCTTGCCTCCAGGGTGCCAGGGGGGGGTTTTGGGGTTTCGATGGTTTGGCTCTGGAAAGCTCGACGCTCCCACACCAAAAATCAATGGACGGCCTGGGGCCTCAGGGTTGGGTTTCTTGTGGAAGGTTGCTGGTGGAATGGCCTCCACTGTATGCTGGCGACCTGGTGTGACCCATGGCTGTTGCACGGCGCTGCGGTGCAGCCTGGCGCGGCCGTTCTGGCTCGATTCCGGCTCCGTGCCTGTGCGGCCCGACCAGACTTGCATCCCGATGCGGTCCGAGTTCCCGGCTCGATGTGGAGCGATCCTGCCCCCGCCCGCCGCTCTTCTCGGCCACGCGCAGAGGGGGGTATAGGGCCTGGGGGGAAGGCTTCCTGGTAGGGAATGGCGTCTGTGCCGGCCCCGTCTAAGGAGCCGCCTGAACCTGAGAAGCCTGCCGCCCTCTCCCCATACCCCCCTTACGCGCGCCGCCAATCCTTGCCCCGCCGGTCTGCCCCTCTCCCCTCGACCTCCCCTCGTCGCGGCAGGGACAGCACGACGGGGGGGGGGGGGGGCATCCGGGCGTCCTCTTCAGCCCTCGGGGGTCCCCCCCTCCCGAGACCTGCCCTCGTCGCGGTCTGCCCCCACCGCGCCCCTCCTCGCGGTCTTTGCCCTGCCGCCCCAGACCCGCCCCAGACCCTCCCCCTCCCGCCGCGCTTTGCCCCGCCGGGGTGCCCCCCTTCCCAGACCTGCCCCCTTCGTCGCGGCAGTAATCCAGTGGGGGCGCGTGCCAAGAAACCAGTCGGATTTTGCGAGGGTGCCCTGAGTTTCTTGGATTTCGATGGGCCCCCAATAAGATCTTGACGATTTTCGATCGACTAATTTGGGTTTTCACCGAACACATCGCGGAATTCAGGGTTGGGTTTCTTGCGAAGGTTTCTTGTGGCCGAGCCCCCACTGTAGGTCACGACGAGGGGGGGGGGGCTACCTGGCCATGCTCCTGCGGCCTTCGGGGGGAGCGCGCCCTGGGACCGTGCACACGCACGCCTTGGCATCGCTCGGACGTGTGCACCTATTCCCGGCGAGGACCATCGAGGAGCATCTTGGGTCATCCTTCGGGCCAGACGAAAGGGGGTAGGGAAAGGGAGGTTACAACATTTGCTGCATGTAGCTGGTTACGGCCCCACCGAGGGGCCCATTCCTCGATATGTGGCCGCCTCCGGCGCCGGGAGGCGCCGGGAAAATCAGCTACGTGAGCTGATTCTCAACCCCCCCCTCTGCTACCCCCCCTCTGCTATCCCCCCTTCGCCCAGCCCGAATCCTGTGGAGAAGCACACGCACGACGCCGAAAAACGCACGGGGATGGACGTCCGAGCGATGGCGAGACGACTCGGGATGAGAAGGTGGTCTCGGGAAAGGTGTCTAGAGCGTGTTTCTTTATTCCTTTCGTTTCGCGGGGTGCACGTCCGGAGCACGTACACTCACGTCGTCGCGGGGCCTCTTGGGAGCCTCTTGGGGGCCTCCTGGAGACCTCCTGGGGGTTTCTTTTGGGAACTTTTTGGGGGCCTCTCCCCCCTCCCTCCTTCTCATACACCCTCCCCATCTTCCCTTCCAGCGCCGGCTCTAATCATGGGCGCCGCAGTGGCCAACTTCCACCTGGCTGGCGCTGCGCCGCAGTTCGCCCAGAGGGGGGAACGTAACATTACACTCCAGTCGCTGTGTGGCCTTGGGGGAGCTTTTTGGAGGCCTTTTGGAGGTTTCTGGGGGACTTCTTGGAGGCTTCTTGGGGGCCTCTTGGGGCCTCTTGGGGGCGTCTTGGGCCGTCTTGGGGCGCTTTTGCGCCGTTTCGCCCCCTCGGAGACTGTCTTGGGGGCCTCTCGCGGCCGCATTGGAGCCCTCTTGGGGTCCTCTTGGGCCGTTTTCGCGGCCTCTTGGGCCGTCTTGGGGCCCTCTTGGGGGCTTTTGGGCTGTTCTGGGGCGATTCTGGAAACTACTTGGGCCGTGATTGATTTTTGAGAGTCGAACAATGCGAGAACGCTAGAATATGGTTGTATATATATATAATATATATATATATATATATATATATATAGTATATATATATATATATATATATATATATATATATAATATATATATATATTATATATTATATATATATATATATTATATATTATGAAAATCAATGAGTTCGTCCTCTGGAGGCGCAGTTGTGGGCGCTCTTGGGGCCCTTTTGGGCAGTCCTTGGGGCTTCGGGGGCCCTCTTGGGGCCGTCTTGGGGGCCTCATGGGCCCCCGTTAGGAATATATTGGGCCGTCTTGGGCCGTCTTGGGGCCATCTTGGGCAATCTTGAGGCCCTCTTGGAGTCCCCAGAGGCCCAAGAGGCCGAGTTTGCTGATTTGTCATAGGTTTTTGTAAGTTTGGGGCCCCAGAAGGAGGGCCGACCCCAGAAGGAGGGCCGATGTTTTTGGTCCGTTCCTGCGGCGCGGCTCCCGGGGGGGGGTACGGTTAGGGGGGGAGACATGATAATGCAACACAATGCAATGTGTGGCAATTACGCAATCATGGGATACATCGGATACGTTGCATGAAGGCGTCCGCCGAAAAACGCTGCCGCTCAGCACGTCACCTCCGGACGTGGACTCCTAGGCTTGCGCCACACCGCCGGCCTCTTTTTGTGGGGGGGGGGGGCGGGGGTTTCCTGGGGGTCCTTGGGGCGCGTTGGGGGCGTCTTGGGAGCCGAAGGTTCGAAGTGTCTGTTCCAGGGCCTTTCGGGGGCGTCTGGGGGCCTTTTTGGAGCCTCCTGTGGCCTCCTGGGAGCCTCCAGGGGCGGACGGCTGGAATGTTCGTTTCGTGGTCCCTCTTTCGGGCCCCTCTTGGGGCCGTCTTGGAGCCTTTTTGGGTCGTTTTGGGCGCCTCTTGTGCCGTGTTGGGGGCTTTTTGGGAGCCTATGGGGGCGTCTTAGGGCGGTCCTGGAGGCATTTTGGAAGGTCTTCCGCGGTGTGAAGGCCGAACCATCGTATATCGAAGCCGAGTTGGGGGCCTCTTGGGGCCCCTTGGGGCCCCTCGGGGCCTCTTGGAGGCCTCTGGGGAGCCTCTTGGGGCCTCTTGGGGCCTTTTGGGGGCGTCTGGGGGCCTTCTTGGAGCGGCTTGTGGCCTCCTGGATGCCTCTAGGGGCGGACGACTGGAATGTTCGTTTCGTGGTCCCCCTTTCGGGCCCCTCTTGGGGCCGTCTTGGGGCCCTTTTGGGTCGTTTTGGGCGTCTCTTGTGCCGTGTTGGGACCTATGGGGTCGCCTTAGGGCGGTCTTGGAGGCATCTTGGAAGGGCTTCCGATTCCGCGCTGTGAAGGCGGAAAAATCGTATATGTTAGAAATATGCGTTTCTTACGGAAATTTGACGATGTGGGCCTCTTGGAGGCCTCCTGGGAGGTCTCTTGGAACGTCTTGGCGGCCTCTTGGGCCGTCTTCGGCCCATGTTGGGCGTTTTGGAACGATTTGTCGGTCCATGTTAGGCGTCTTGGAAGGATCTTCCGGCGTCTCGGAGCCCTCTTGGACCGTCTTGTGGACCTCTTGGGCGGCCCCAGCAACTGTCGTGGACCTCCCAAAGGGGCCCGGGAAGGGCCGGACACCCCTGATGAGCTCTGGCCGGACGGCCCCCCCCTTCAAATCGACCAGACCGGGCTCCAGGGGGAGGGGTTTGGGGAGGGGGGAGCATCCCACACGCCGATGATCCCCAAGGGGTCGACGGATTGCTTGGGGCTTAGTAGGCATTATAGCCCCCGGCCCCCTCCCCCCCAATATCGTGACGCCCCTCCCCCCCCAGTGCGCTCCGGGCAGTGCCGCCGTGCGCACGGCAGGTGGGAGGCGTTACTTTATACCCCCCTCCGTGGCCCCTCCCCCCCCCCCCTTGTAATGCCCGTGATCGCCGAAAATGCAGAAGCGCGCTCGTGCCCAGACCCCTGGGGGTCCACACTGCGAAAAAAAAAGAAGCGCGACGTCGGAGATCGCCCCCCGGGAGGCAATCGGGGGTGCGGGCCTCCAGGTTTGCCGTGCGCTTCCCAGGGCCAGAGGCCCGAGCCGTGGCGGGTTCGCCCCCATCCTCGCCCCGCCTCCCTCCCGGGAGGGGCCCCGTGGCACACGAGCCAACGTTGGTGGCCCCTCCGTCTTCCCCCTCCTCGTCCTCGTCCTTCTCCGCTGCTCCTCCTCCTCCTCCTCCTCCTCCTCCTCCTCCTCCGCCTCCGCCTCCGCCTCCGCCTCCTCCTCCTCCTCCTCCTCCTCCTCCTCCTCCTCCGCCTCCGCCTCCTTCTCCGCCTCCGCCTCCGCCTCCTCCTCCGCCTCCGCCTCCGCCTCCTCCTCCGCCTTCGCCTCCTCCTCCTCCTCCGCCTTCGCCTGCTCCTCTTCCTCCTCATGCTCCTCCGCCTCCTCCTCCTCCTCCTCCTCCTCCTCCTCCTCCTCCTCCTCCTCCTCCTCCCTCTGCTCTTCCTCCTCCTCCTCCTCCTCCTCCATCTTCCTGCCTCCTCTCGGAGGAGCAAGGGGGAGGTGAGGAGAAGGGCGAGGATGATGACGGGGCGGAAGAGGAAGAGGAGGAGGAGGAGAAGGAGGAACAGGAGGAGGAGGAGGAGGAGGAGATGGCTCAAACCGTTGCCTGGGGCCTTCGCCTTCCCTGGGGTTGGGGCTCAAGTCCCTGGGCCGTGCCGTGATAGTATTGAACATATGGCACCAACCAGCTACTCTCAGTGGCATGGGAATTATTCATATTATTCCTCTTCTGATCACGTGTGGCGATGCAGGCACTGTGGATGTGCGAAGACGGAGCTTGCGGTGGCCCACTGCAAACACTGTGGGAAGCACTGGAAGACGGGCGAGTACAAGAAGAAGAAGAAAGGGAAAGGGCGTGACAAGGCCGAAGCAGGTGATGGGCTTGATGTTCCTCCTGGTCTGGGTGGCGGTGCTCCGCTGGCCGTGGGATTTCAATCCAGTCCCAGAGCTGGACATCAGCGAGACCAACCAGCTCATCAGCTTGGCACAGAAGGCAAATAATCACGAGCTCGCACAGTATTACCAACAGGCGTTGGCCATCAAAGATCGATCTGAGCTCTCGCCCCAAGTTCGTGCAGACCAGAGCCACAGATCCATCCAGAGATTGGAGTCTGACCTCAGCAAGCAGACTGCTGTACTCGAGGATCTACACAAGCAAGTCGAGGATCAGGGGAAGCTCGTGCAGCAGACCCTGGACAACCTCAGCAAGCAGGAGAACATATACAAGGAAACGATCACCGAGCTGCACGGGACCGTCGCCAAGGCGCAGGGATGTCGCAACCCAGTTCTACGCCTCGAGGACATCCTCAGCGGGAGCGAGAATTATGAGTTATCATGTGGCGAAGGTCTTTTCGGGCTCAGCGAGTTTGTGGATATATCTGAGACCGATCTCAAAGAGGCTCGCGACAGGGAGAACAGCCTCAAGGCCCAGTTTGGGACTTTGGCCAAGCAGCTCTTTGGTGATCTTAAACAAAAGGCCGAATAATGCCAACGTGAACACGAGACGCTCAAGGCCAGGCTCGCTGGCAAGAAGCGAAAGACTGACGAAGAGCAGCCCGCTTCAGATCCACCGGTGTCCCCAGCAGCGCCAGCAGCCAGCAGCCGGCAGCCAGCGGGTGCGGCTACTACGGGGACTCCAGGTACGGGCTCGGGCACTGGGGGTACGGCGTCGGCAGCGGCAGGTGGAAGCGGCAGTGGCGCTGGCAAAGGGCAGCGGGGGTCCGAGCTGCGCCAGAAGGCCGCTGGCCTCGTGGCCAAAGAGGCGGGCAATGGGGCGTCGAGCTCCCAGCCCTCCCAGGCAACCCGCGGCAGATGGCCACAAGCCATCGCGCGCCTCAACGAGGCCGACAACTACATGGAGGATAGTCACCGCGAACACATCGGGGTGGAGTGGAGCGACGCATGTTCCCACGGATGATTACATGCGAGGAGCCCACGCCGTATGCTTGCAAGAGTGTAAGATTTTGAAGGCGGGGGCATCGGCGAAGGAGTCAATGATGGCAAGTGAAGGATGGAAACTCAGATTATCAGGGGCGTCTAAGACCCCGCAGGATGGCGTCTCATCGGGCGCGGGTGTCGCAGTGAAACATCACGTCGGTGCGGGCGAAGCTGTCGGGCGCCATCAGATTTTGATAAACCCTCGAAGTACCAGTGGGCGTGTTCGAGGAGGCTTCTATTTGATCAGTTTCTATTTTCCTGATGGAGAAGGAGTCGGGGGGATGAAAGGGAGGCAGATCTTGAATCAGGTGGGAGAATTCTTGTTCTTGTCTCAGAAGCCTTTCGTCATTGCAGCAGGTTTCAAGTCGACCCCGAGTGAAGTCCAGAAGGTTCCGATCCTCAGTGAACTCAGGGGAGTGGTGGTCTATGGCAATAAACCCGCTAGCCGTGTTGGGAAGAACTGGAGGGAACTGGATTTCTTCATTGTTTCACACGACCTGGTAGGGTCAGTCCGCAGCTGTGGGCGCATCGAGGACTCGGATAATAGAACTCATTGCCCTGTGGAGCCTGTCTTGGGGACCCAGTCTCATCAACAGGTTCAACAGGTCCTGGAGCTCCCGAAGCCCTTCCCCAACGAGGTACCCAGAGGAGCTGGGTTAGGGGCACCAACAGCGCCACGTGCATGGAGCTCGATCGTTGGTAGGCTTCAGGACTTCGACTCGAGGCCGACGGCTAGCGAGTTTAACTTGACCTACTCAGACATTTGCAGCCTCATGGAGCACGAGCTCTGTGACACGTTCGGCTTCGACGCAGAGGAGCGTGCACCGTGCGTCGGCAGAGGCCACGGGTACCGCATTGTATCACAGCCAGTTTTGGAGTACGTGAAGGGCCCCCTACCCCAGGTGCACCAACGCCTCGAGAGCCCTTCGTAAGTTGGCCGTCTGGGTGGAGGAGCTGAGGTATCTGAGGGGCAGGGGGCGCAAATGGGGCCCCCGCGGGGTCCATGACCTCGTCGACAAGATAGTCGGCGTTCAGCCTCACTTGATTGAAGTTCCAGGCTGGCAGGCGTTTCATTCGAGGCCGTGCTTAGGAGAGGGAGTCAGCCTGGACGACCTGCTCGACATCGGGCACCAGGTCCAGGAGTTTGCCGCAGTCGTGGAGTCTTGTTCCACTAGGGCTAAGACTAAGGTCTGGAGGCAATGGGTGCAGGAGTCTATCGCTAGGAAAGGGGGGGCTTTATATCAATACACGAAGGGGCCTATCGGATGGGCGCCAGATCCTCATGGACTCCAAGGGGGACCCACGGGGCAAGTAGATGTGGTAGAATCCTTGCTTGATGAATGGAAACATATATGGCATGAAGGAGAACCGTCTAGTCTAAATGCTGAACATCTCGGTCTTCCTCTAGGAGAGCCCCCTCCAGCGCCCACAGTGGACCAACTTAGAGGAGTCCTAAGGCAGTTCAGAAAGAACACGGCAGTCGGCATTGACGGGTGGAGCCCAGCTTCGCTCAAGCTCTTGAGCGGCGACGCGCTCGCAGTGCATGGCCAGTTTCTCGCGCGCATAGAGGCGTGCCTCTTGATTCCAGAGCAGCGCGACCATGTGCTGTTGGCTTTCCCGAAGAAGCCGGATGGTGGATATCGACCGATCGGGATTCTAGCAACGCCAATCCGTATATTAGGCAAGCTTAGGCAGAAAGCAAGGCAATGGGGAGCAGATCGTCAACTCGAATGCATCTTCGGGGCCAGAGGGAAAAGCTGCGAGCGGGCAGTATGGCAACAAGCAGCAGTAGGTGAAGCAGCACAAGCTATAGGAACATCAGCAGCATCGGCATTAATCGAAATGGAGAAATGCTACGAACAGATCCCTCATGATGTTTTATGGCGGGCGGGCGTCAAGTACAGATTCAATCTTCGCCGCATTCGTCTGTTGTTGAAAGTGCATGGTGGGCCACGGCGCATCGAGATTAGAGAGGGCGCGTCAGAAGCTGTGCAGATCACTCGGTCTATCATAGAAGGATGCACGCTCGCAACCACCTTGCTGAGAGTGGTGCTACATAAAGCTTTGGTTTTCATGAAATAGAACTGGGCCTCCCTGGGGCTCTATGTCATGGTTGGCGACATCACGATTGAAGCGATGGGGCCCATGCGGTTCGTCGAATGTACACTCTCGGCAGCTGTGCCACAATTATGTTCCAGGGTGGAGGCCAATGGAATGGTGGCCCCACGCAAGAAGTGCCAGATTGTTGCTTCCTGCTGCAAGCTGGCCGACAGACTCCAGAGAGCCTTGGCCAAGTATCGCTTCAGGGCCTTTGACTCGGTCAAGAACCTGGTGCACGAGTTCGACGGGCAGGTTCGGAGGAAGAAAACTGTTCTTCGGAAACGTGCATTGGGAGTTCGGAGGCGGGCCGATCGCTGCAGGGCTTTGAAACATCGTAGGAAAGGGCTCGCAAGAGTCTTTCGTGGTGGTGGAATCGCGGCGGTCACGTATGGGGCCAGGGCACTCGGGATGAACAGCTCTAGGCTCTCGGGCCTTCGAGCGGTTGCTGGGTGTGCGATGTTCGGGAAGGCGATGGGGAAATCTAGGGCAATGCAATATTTACTCACCGACCCTCCCGACCTCGACCCTTCCTACCTCATTAACACCCTTCCGCTCGTGACTTGGCTGGTGGCGATGCACCAGCAGTGGATCGCAGATAACATGGCGCAGACTGTTTTTAGTGCGGCAGTGGCAGCAGCTCATCTTGGATGGGCATCGGTCTCGGGGCCAGCAGGCGCAGTAGTACAGACTCTCAGAAGGTTAGGCTGGACTGTAGTTGACTACGCACACTGGAGGGACACCCAGGGCCTGCACGTGGACCTCAAGGGCATGGGGGCTCGCACGCTCAAGGCATGTATACACCGCGCTGTTAGACATCAGCAGGAGCAGTAAGCAGCGGCACACATGGGCTGGGACAACACCCCATACCTCGAGCCTGTTCTCAGCGAGTTGCGGAGTATGAGAGGGAGAGGAGAGGATATCCAAGCTGATTTAGTGGGCGCGCACTGTTCTGGAGGCCCCTGGGCTCAGTTGAAGTTGTTTCAGGAGAGAAACGAGCTCAGCCCGACATGCCGATGGTGTCAGCAAGCATCAGGCTATATAGGGCATCGGTTACACATTTGCGATGGACTCGCCGCTGGGCGGCGAGAGCAGGATTTCGGCGAGTTGCACTCCATCTACCATGAGGCTGGATATTGTCCACTCACGGAGTATGGGGTGACTTCGAGCAGGCGTGATGAGTTCCCTCCTCCTCTCCAGGGCTCTGAAGTTGGATATGTTTGGAGACCCGCTGCCTCAGGACATCTTGGGGCCGAAATCTTCATTGACGGTTCTGGACTTGACCCGACGATTGAACGGGGGACCCGTTCAGGATGGGCCGCAGTCTCCCTGGCTCCAGGGCCCGAGGAGGAGGTATCTGCTGTTGCATATGGGCCCGTCGCTGGACCAGTCCAATCAGCAGGCCTTGCTGAGCTGTATTCCTTTTACATGTGCTTGTGCCTCATGGGCACGGCGGCGACCGTGATAACTGACCATCTCAACTTGGTCAAGGGCTTGGACAAAGGGGCAGAAATCATGTGCAACCCGTCCCAGCCTTATTTTGAGATCTGGAGCTTGATTTTCTGGAAGCTTGAGGATATCGGCCCTGGAAACATCAACCTGGCTTGGATGTCATCCCATCGCTCTCGGGCTTGGTTGAGGAATCAAGGGTATCCTGATCGGTGGTGTCCTGGAAATGCGATGGCTGACAAGTCTGCTCGGTTAGGGGCTGTTCAACATCCCAGGATCCCGCACCTTCAGGACCGTCTAAAGTGGGCCCCGAGGAGCACGCCAGGCAGCTCACTCGACTTCTCGGAGGCACCTTGTATCAACTGAGCCGCGTCTGGTTCACTGATGTAGCTAAGTTTAGGAAGCCTAAAAGCCCGCCCCCTCAGCGCGTGGGGACGGATCCCATGTGTTCTTTGGTTTTAGTGAAGGGTGACAATGGGCACCTTGCGCATCGTGAAGGGGGCCTCTGGGGGTGTAGGACCTGTGGCGTGTCGCCGGGCCGTCGGGCCCGCATTGCGAGTCTTCCATGCCCAGGGGCCCCCAAGATTGTGAGTAGATCCCACGAATCCCACAGACTGTGGGTAGCGGGTGACACGTTCTACTGCAACGTGTGCGGCGCGTACGGGACGGGTCAGACCAAAGGACTGGCCGCCCGCTGCCCGCCGACAGGACCTGGGGCGTGGGGTCACAGGGCTCTCAAGCAGCTCAAGGCAGGGATCAACCCGACGACGAAGGAGGTTGTCGGTCGTCCGTTTCCTGTGCACTGACCCCCCCCCAGGGATACATTACCTGTCAGGCGCTCTTGCGGTCCGCTGCGGGAGTGACTTGTCCGAGGCTCCAGAGGAGGAGGAGGAGGAGCAGCAGGAGCAGGAGCAGGAGCAGGAGCAGGAGCAGGAGCAGGAGCAGGAGCTGGAGCAGGAACAGGAGCAGGAGCAGGAGCAGGAGGAGCAGAACGAAGAGGATGGTTTCTCGTCCTCCTCCTCCTCGTCCTTTGGTCGTCCCCCCCTTCCTCTTTATCCTCGGCCAGTTCCGGCGTCGTGGAGCCCCTTCCCATCGTCTGGCAAGCTAGCGAGGCTGCCCAGGAGGAGTCGAGGAGGAGACGAGGAGGAGGACAGAAGAGGGGAGAGGAAGGAGGAGGGCAATCCAGGCCTCTTCCCGTTGTGGCAAGGACACGACGGGAGGTTCTTCGTCGTTTCGGTTTCTGGGGGCACCGTGCACCCGGACGGAGTAGAACCGACTCGGGATGCAAACTGCTGCGGTGTCTTGTCGCGCTTGGCGACAGGACTCCCACCCAAGAGTGGGCAGCGTTTCCCGCTTGGGCACTGGAGTTGACTGAACATGAGTCCGTGTTGATCGGGGCGCGCCCAGATTTGCAAGGGTCAAAGGCTTCGGGATGCGAAACTGGCCCACGCAAGGGCTCCGGACCTCTGGGGGTCCACGTGGCAGGATCACGACGCCAAAGGTCTGGGACGATGCTCGGAAGCGGGTCGGTACTCCTTTCGCCAAGCACCCGGCGTGACGGCCTACCTTGAGCGCGTTGAGCGCCGTGCGGGCACTCGAGATACCCCTTCTGGAGCCTTGAGCAGGAGGAGGAGGAAGAGGAGGACCTGGGCTGTGGAACGCTCTTGGATACTTCGTAGTCTTCGTATCGCTTCACCGATCCCCATCCCCATCCCCTTATCGCGATCCCCACGACGCCTAAAGGAAACACCCTATATCTCCATCTAGGGGGGTGAGGCGGTCGGTGGGGCCCAGGCCACGCCAATGGGGACAGGGTTCGGCCAGACGCTGCTCGTGATCGGAGGCCTCGGGCTGCCTCCTGTCTCCCTCTCAGCTCCCTTCCTCGCAGCCCCCGCCCGCCCCCTCCACTCCCCACGTCCATCTCCTCCCTGCTGCCTCTCTCTTTCGCCCTCCCCCCAGGAAAAGGGGGAGGAGGACCCAGGAGAACGCTACAGGCTCTGCACCCAGAGTCCGCGCAACGCTCCAAAATGGAGGGTGAGGAGGAGGAGGAGGAGGAGGAGGCGGAGGAGGAGGAGGAGGAGGCGGCGCCTCCTCTCCCTGGCGCTCGGGCCCGGTCCGTCCTTGCACGACGCTTGGCCAGGTCTGCGCCCGGGGGTACGACTGCGAGGCGTGCGAGGCGCGGCCGCTGCCCTACTTCGGCGGCGAGCTCGTGCGGCGGCACGGGGCGCAGATAGGCGCCGCTCTCGCGCCCCGCGGCGAGGGCGGTCGGCGGATGAGCGGGTCCCGAGGCTGGTCGAGGAAGGTGAATACACAGAGGAGGAGCTGTAAGGATGCAAATCAGGATGGGAAGGATGAGCATCAGAAAGATGTTAACACCTACCTGGACAACAGTAGTGATACAAATGGTAATGCTAACGCTAAGAAGGAATACTCGACTCATGAAACAGTACGAGTAGTAATGCTAGCGTGATTCAAACTAATACTACGAATACGCATTCTATTACTGATCATAGTACCAATTTTTGGAACTAGTAATAGGAATGATGATGCTACTACTAATGCAAGCAAAACTAATGATATGACTTATCTGTATTGCGTATCACTATTGCATTATACGAGGAATCATATGAACGGCATAAGCATACCGTCGGATCCTTTTGGATAGCGCTTCTTACCGACAGTTCTGGCCCACCACGTTTCGGCGCGACACGCTGTCCGCTTCCCAGTCCCCAGGCTTCTTGTGCCCCGAGCCTTTCCGAGCTGTCCTCCCTGCGGGGCGGAGCAACACGCTGTCCGCTTGCAGGGCATGGCGCCGGGGCCGCCGCCGCGACACGCTGTCCAAAAGCTCTCGACTCCGCGTGGATTTCTCGGAGCGGCGCCGGGCCCCCCCCGGCGAGTGCAGGAGCGCCGCCCCTAGCGAGCGGAGCGCGTCAGGAAGGGGGAGCCCAGTTCACCGAGAGCGTTCCACTGTTCGCATAGAACCCACTCGCGAACGTCAGAAATTACTCCGACGGTAGGACCCCACATGAGAATCTGTTTAGCTTACCCTTTGCCCTTTCCTCTTCCTCCTGGGGCTCCCGCCTGAGACTTCCTCACAATTCACTCACAGACGAGGCTCCCGCTCGAGACTTCCTCCATATTCATATCTCAAGAGCCCAAAAGTGACGACAGTTGCACGTTGCGGATGACCCGCTCGGATTCAAACATGAAGTGCGGGCCCCATAGGGAGGGGGCTCCCGCCTGAGACTTCCTCACAATTCACTCACAGACGAGGCTCCCGCTCGAGACTTCCTCCATATTCAAGTCTCAAGAGCCCAAAAGTGACGACAGTTGCACGTTGCGGATGACCCGCTCGGATTCAAACATGAAGTGCGGGCCCCATAGGGAGGGGGCTCCCGCCTGAGACTTCCTCGCAATTCACTCACAGACGAGGCTCCCGCTCGAGACTTCCTCCATATTCAAGTCTCAAGAGCCCAAAAGTGACGACAGTTACACGTTGCGGATGACCCGCTCGGATTCAAACATGAAGCGCGGGCCCCATAGGGAGGGGGCTCCCGCCTGAGACTTCCTCGCAATTCACTCACAGACGAGGCTCCCGCTCGAGACTTCCTCCATATTCAAGTTTCAAGAGCCCAAAAGTGACGACAGTTGCACGTTGCGGATGACCCGCTCGGATTCAAACATGAAGTGCGGGCCCCATAGGAGGGGGCTCCCGCCTGAGACTTCCTCGCAATTCACTCACAGACGAGGTTCCCGCTCGAGACTTCCTCCATATTCAAGTCTCAGGAGCCCAAAAGTGACGACAGTTGCACGTTGCGGATGACCCGCTCGGATTCAAACATGAAGTGCGGGCCCCATAGGGAGGGGGCTCCCGCCTGAGACTTCCTCGCAATTCACTCACAGACGAGGCTCCCGCTCGAGACTTCCTCCATATTCAAGTCTCAAGAGCCCAAAAGTGACGACAGTTGCACGTTGCGGATGACCCGCTCGGATTCAAACATGAAGTGCGGGCCCCATAGAGGGGGGGCTCCCGCCTGAGACTTCCTCGCAGTTCACTCACAGACGAGGTTCCCGCTCGAGACTCCTCCATATTCATATGTCAAGAGCCCAAAAGTGACGACAGTTGCACGTTGCGGATGACCCGCTCGGATTCAAACATGAAGTGCGGGCCCCATAGGGAGGGGGCTCCCGCCTGAGACTTCCTCACAATTCACTCACAGACGAGGCTCCCGCTCGAGACTTCCTCCATATTCAAGTCTCAAGAGCCCAAAAGTGACGACAGTTGCACGTTGCGGATGACCCGCTCGGATTCAAACATGAAGTGCGGGCCCCATAGGGAGGGGGCTCCCGCCTGAGACTTCCTCGCAATTCACTCACAGACGAGGCTCCCGCTCGAGACTTCCTCCATATTCAAGTCTCAAGAGCCCAAAAGTGACGACAATTGCACGTTGCGGATGACCCGCTCGGATTCAAACATGAAGTGCGGGCCCCATAGGGAGGGGGCTCCCGCCTGAGACTTCCTGGCAATTCATTCACAGACGAGGCTCCCGCTCGAGATTTCCTCCATATTCAAGTCTCAAGAGCCCAAAAGTGACGACAGTTGCACGTTGCGGATGACCCGCTCGGATTCAAACATGAAGTGCGGGCCCCATAGGGAGGGGGCTCCCGCCTGAGACTTCCTGCAATTCACTCACAGACGAGGTTCCCGCTCGAGACGTCCCCCATATTCAGTCAAGAGCCCAAAAGTGACGACAGTTGCACGTTGCGGATGACCCGCTCGGATTCAAACATGAAGTGCGGGCCCCATAGGGAGGGGGCTCCCGCCTGAGACTTCCTCACAATTCACTCACAGACGAGGCTCCCGCTCGAGACTTCCTCCATATTCAAGTCTCAAGAGCCCAAAAGTGACGACAGTTGCACGTTGCGGATGACCCGCTCGGATTCAAACATGAAGTGCGGGCCCCATAGGGAGGGGGCTCCCGCCTGAGACTTCCTGGCAATTCACTCACAGACGAGGCTCCCGCTCGAGATTTCCTCCATATTCAGGCCTCAAGTCAGCGAGTAGTGATGATGATGATGATCGTTCGATGCCGATGATGGTGAGTGATCGCGGGATGGTGATGGTGATGCTGATGGTGATGATGTTGATGATGATGATGATGATGATGATGATGATGATGAGTGGGGAGTGATGGTGATGGTGATGATGATGCGGAGGAGGAAGCAAAGAGGAGCAGAGGAGAGGGAGGAGGAGGAGGAGAGATCCTGCGCGGAGGGTGTGCAGAGAAAACAAGAACCCCACTTAGGATGTGGGGAAAACACACACACACACACACTCACTCACTCACTCACTCACACACACACACACCGTGATGAGAGATTGAAAGCCCAAGACCAATCTGTGCTGATTCCAAAAGCAAGCCCAAGACCAATCACCGCTGATCCCAAGAGCGAACCCAAGACATCAACTGCGGATAGCCGAAAGGCTAGTACAGCATCTGCAATCTACGGTATGTTATTTTTCAAGGCGAGCCCTGGGTGCGTTCCATAAGCGACTCCTGCAAAACGCACTCCCGCCGTCGCTCGGCGGGCCTTCGAGAGAGACGCGGCAGCGGCAGCAACAACAATGACGGTGAAGGCATGGCTGAGACGGTGCTGGTGTAGATGCTGGCGTCGGTGCTCAGACTCACGGCCTCGCTCTCGCGGGGGCGATATCATAATCAATATCAAATGTAAGAAAGAGCACAAACACACACACAGCCTCCCTATACAGGATGAAGGGCGGGCAAAACACAAACTTCAAAATCAGAGGTGGGAGTCTGACCTATCATATAATTGTGTCGATCCGCGGCCTCCCTGCAGGCCCAAATTAGACAAGCCAACGAACCACGAGCGACGTTATGCTGCTAAAGAAGGGCCCTGCTGCGAGCCTTGTCACACGCGCCAGGAGGATGCCACCGAGACTAAGCATCCCTGGCCACAAAGTTATGCCTGCTATCACGTCGAGGCCACTCCCCTGGCCTTCGAGAGACAAACTACTATCGTCGGTGCCGAGACCACTGGGGAAGGAGGGGAACATGGGAACCAGAAGCCGCGTTCCGAGCCAGTGTCCAATAAAGGACGGTAGGACTTGTGAGAGAGCGTGGTTTACTCCTTCACAGATAGTTGTGAGCCACATTCGGAGATTAAAGACAAAGATCGCTGCTTGCACTGCGCACCATAAGCAGAGGAGCGCGCAGAGAGATACAACAAAGCCAGAAAGGGAGGAGAAGGAATTGGGAATAATACTATGGATACACGTGTGTGCACACAGCATGAGCTCATGGCATGAAGACTTCATCGACACAGCAGCTTCCACAGAAGACAAAGCCTGGACCTGGGCACCGGAATCAACATGCTCCTGCACGTCTGGATGGGGTGTTCATGCTGCGGGAGGCGCCTGCTGCATGGCGGTATCCGCCCACTCCCCGTCCTTGTCGAGAAGCTGAAACAAGAGCGTGCCCAGGACCGCCAAATCTTTGCCGTCCACCTGCGCGTCGCTGGCACCGAGCGACTTGAGCTTACGGCGCCACTGGTCGAGCCCCTTCTTCTTGCCGATCTCCGTCCACCAGGCCAAGTAGGGAAGTCCACCTTCGGGAACTGTCTGAGCCCAAGACGATACATCAGCACGATCTTTCGACACACCAATGAACGATAGAGCGGTCTCGTGCGTCTGCTTAGTCATCATGTTGCACATGACGGGCCCGTTCTCGTGGACGTCCTGCACACCTGCCGGAGGACCACCGTGATCTTGACCTTTGCCGAGACCCTTACCGTTAGGAGCATTCCAACTGCCTTTACCACCATGGCCGCCGAAGTTGCCCTCGAGCAAGCTACGAAGCGCACTTACATCATCTGATGTGGTAGAGGCGGACTGCTGGATGCTGGCGAGCTGATCGCCATGGTTCTTGATGTGTCCCTGCATCTCCGCGAACTCTGCCTTCATTTTCTTAATTACTGGATTGTCCTCCAACCGTTCGCCATTGCCTGTATCCAAGCCCGCCGCCTCATGGAGGCGCTTGATGGTCGCCTGCAGCTTGCTGTCGGAGCCCTGGGCGCCACCCATAACGTCCGAGAGAGCGATCGCGAGGTCGCGCGCGGGCTGGCTGGCGGAGGCCATCCCTGGGACATGCTGGTGTTGTGGCTGTTGTTGCTGGGGTTGCTGCTGCTGCTGAGTGAGATTGTTGCAAGCGCCGTTGTCGGCCTGTGCAATGATCTGGCTGACACGACCCATCTCACTAAAGGCCCGCATGCCATCCATCATGCCACTCCAATGACCGAGATGGAAGAGATGCCGTTGCCGCCGCCGTTGCCGCCGTAGCCTTTGCCGCCGCCGTAGTACTGAGTGTAACCTTTGCCACCGCCGTACCAATCACCTCCAGCACCGGTCTTGGCAGCACCGGTTTTGCCACCAGATGGATGACCGATCTTCTGGGATCCTCGAGAGAAGGGAGGTAGGTGTACACGCTCGTACAGGAGGCCGCTGACGTGGTCGAACTGAGACGATATGGCTGCGGCAGAGGGGATGAGATGAGAACAGGTGCGCTGGGCCAAGTCGAGGCATCGGTTTACGAGGTCGTTCTTCTCACCTTCGGGGTAGATCAGGCGCCAAACACGACGAGCGATTTTACTGGGGTATCCTGAACGATGCATGAAGGCCATGTCGATGGATATGACGATTATATAGTCGATGGTATCTGGTCGAAGCCGCTCCCAATTATGAATACGCCCTCGAAGCTCGGAACGAAGCTGTCCTAGTTCACGACGGCTGAGGCGGCCAAGGAAGGGGATCATGTTTTGTTTTTTTGAGCTTGGTCAAGTCCCCGCTTAGAGCGTACTCCTCATATTTGCGCTGCGGTATGTATCGAAGACCGTCGAAGCCCCAAACCACGAGCGCATCAAGATATCGGAAGAGGACCGTTGTCTCATACTGTTCAAACCCATGATCAAGTTGTTTAAACCACTGTTTTTTTTTTAAATATATATATATATATATATATATATATATATATGTATATATTAAACCATCCGCCGCCAAAGGCACGCACGGCAGACACGGTAAGAGAGCAGAATCGCATCGTCAACATAACGCCCTGTGGCTACCTCAAGATCTCTTCGGGATGTCGTCGGACGGGGCCCGGGGTTCTCGCCGTGCAAATATTCAAGGTAACATAGTACCATGTGTAATATTGCGCTCGAAAGAGGCCCACCAATGGGCATCCCAGAGAGCTGGGCAAGGGCGAGGCCTGAGAGGATGAAGTCGCGAAACCCTAAGAAGCCCTCGATTCCCCTTTTGACGCTCTGGAAGTCGAAAGCCGTCCTATCCCAATGCCGCATGCCGAGCTTGCCACCCAGGACTACCTGCGATGTGGATGTGCGCATAACAGGCAATGTGCGCGCGGCGAGCTTCTGCGCGGCACGATCAAACAGGGGGTCCGCGGCCAGGCGGATGTCTTGAGGCGCCAACGCCTCGCTCGCCTGACCCGCGTCTGCAACGACAAATCCTGGATGGCCCATGCACCTGCGACAGCGAACGCATACGCGCTGCTGCGTGCCTGGGAGACAGTGCGGAGGTGCGAGAAGTCCGGCAGCAACATCTAGCTCTTCGAGTGCCGAGTCGAGACATCTGAAACTCCAGCTTGGGAAGATGAGGTTGGTTAAGAAGACAATGCCCCTGGAGATCTTCTGATAAAAGCGTCGTCCTGGAAGTCGGTAGAAACTGCATATGTTTCGTAGACATGAACGCCCTGGCCATTGGCATATTGTTTTCACCCGTGTCCTGGAAGCACTTCCGTTTTACCGTAGGATAGCAATATGGTAGGTGACGATGACTTATACACCGTTGATTAGGAGGGCGGAAGCTTTTGGGCACGCTAAAATCACATGTGCATATGTACCATTGTAGTGTGTGCGCATGTGGTAGGATTTGGACGCGCCATCTACCATGCGCATGTGACATAAGACCGAGCCACCTCATCTGCATGTGCCTGACGCTGGCCCCCCCAGAGCGCGCGCGGATCCTTATCTTCAACCGTGAACGTGACGAACTTTTTTGCGGAACCAAGTGCTGTGCGCAATCTGCCTAGCGCCTGCACTTGTAAAGTCGGATCGAAGTCGACTTTGACGCCGGCGTCGAGCTTGCCACAGCCAGTAGAACACGCAGAAAAGCACCATCCAAACCTGAACGGCTAAGCCACGCAGCACACTGACTGTCAGCGTTGAAGGAGAGATTTCCGTCATCACTGTAAATCCATGGGAGTCGACCGCTAACAGGGATGCGCAAAAGATCTGAACGCTGCGACGCGATTGGTAAGTCGTCGGCAGTGACAGATAGGAGGAGCTCCACGGGGGTCTTCTCGAGATCCTGATACGTGCACATGCAATGTTTTTGAAGCGCTTGACGTGCAGCAACCGCAGTACGAATCTGACGTCGTACCAAGAGTGACCAAGCAGGACGCTTCAAAAGAGGCCTGAGCAATGACCATTTTCATCCACTGACGTACTACTGGCACATCCTGTTCTTGGCCCACAAGAATGTCAGTGCCCCCTGGCCGTGGGAGTCCACGAAGAGTGAGACGCGATGCGATCGCGGCCTGAGCAATCGACTTTTCACGCCAGAAGGGAAAGACCGTGCATAAACCTTATAAAGTGTAACGATAATATGGACTGCCATTCTTTGCTGCAGTCACTTGTTGCCATATGATCTGAGAAGGTTTCCATGCACAGAAGCGCATGGGAAGGATTGCACAGCGCGGGCCATAGGTGGAGATGGGACCGAAACGATGTGTCTGCATAACATGTCGTCGCATGAAGAAAGCATGCACGTTGTATTAATACCAACGTAGAACGGTTGCCCCTTCTCGCGTCCGTTCTTGCTTCCGAGTGCGTCTAAGATGGAACTCACGAAGTGCTCGAACACGCGCCTGCTGCCAGAGATCTTGAGGGCGAAGCTCTTCGGGGCCCCGAGGGAGATGTAGGTGCCTGTTTGTTCGGGACCTCCGTTGCCTTAAGGGTTCGCCTGCCTGAGAGCGTGTAGGAGTCCTGAGGGGGCCCAGACTGATGGAGTCGCTGTTATATGTGCTGGTGTTGTTGGCCTCGGGCGCAGCGCGAGCTGCGCATGAGGACTCCGCAGCATTTATGGCCAACGACGGGGCCACCTCCAGGAACATAATGGAAATGGCGCGCTGGTAATGTGCGCCCAGAAGTGCAAGATATCGTGCGCGATCAGCTAGTGGCCTATCCGATGCACACAACCGGAGAGACTTAAAGTGTTCCCGTGCTCGTGCGACACCTCCTGCATGCGCGCCCGTGCTTCTATGTGCGCGCCCTTGTCCAATGCGCCTGGCGCGCGAGCCTACCTGGTAGATGAATGAGGACGCGCGGGGCGAAGCCGACGACGAGCCGAACATGCACTGCAGCTGTTGGCTGAGGATGTCACATATCTCTAAGACCTCAAGGAAGCGGGCCCATCCAGGCCATGAGCTGGCACGTTGCAGGTCTGCAGACATAGGGCGACAACGCCGTTGAGCAACGCCACGGGGCCGACGACATGAAGCCCAGAACTGACGTAGGTGCGAAATATAGTGCGAAGTCATGAGGCACACGTACATGCTGCTAAAGCGTAGGCTACCATGCGCGTGTTCACCCGCAAGCCACGGGGAAAAATTCTCAAAGCAAGTGCTCAATCATCCGAGCAAAATGCGATGACGGTAAAGGTTGTGACATATGCCATAGCGTAGCCACCATCATCCGTCGAGCGAGCACAAGAGTGGATGCCTCTGGAATCCCTGGCGTTCGAAACGCAAGGGGTGCCCCGATGAGACCCGTCCACGACGTGAGTGATGTAATCTTATGCTGGAATGCGTGGTCCACAGCAGCATGAGGAAGATCATGGAATGAAGCTCTAGGCTGAAAGACTGTTCGCAAGGTTGCATCTATTGTGTCCGTGATCGCGTTGGGGGGGGGGGGGTCCCTGCATGAGAGAGCCAAGGACCACAACCGAACAACCACAGAAGTCGAACTCCGAGATATGGATGCCATGTAGGTCGACGCGAGAGCGGCGCAGCATAAGTAGAACTCACGCCTCCACACCGCCGCGCTCACATCGTGATGAGAGATTGAAAGCCCAAGACCAATCTGCGCTGATTCCAAGAGCAAGCCCAAGACTAATCACCGCTGATCCCAAGAGCAAGCCCAAGACATCAATTGCGGATAGCCGAAAGGTTAGTACAGTATCTGCAATCTATGGTATGTTACTTTTCAAGTCGAGCCGTGGGTGCGTTCCATTAGCGGCTTCCGCAAAACGCACTCCCGCCGTCGCTCGGCGGGCCTTCGAGAGAGACGCGGCAGCGGCAGCAACAACAATGACGGTGAAGGCATGGCTGAGACGGTGCTGGTGTAGATGCTGGCGTCGGTGCCCAGACTCACGGCCTCGCTCCCGCGGAGGCGATATTATCATCAATATCAAATGTGAAACAGAGCACAACACACACACACACACGCATTGTTGCCTCTCGACGTAATGTATCGGCGGATCCAGGCCATCTGCGAGCAGTTACTTTGCGGGTAGTGGAACGCGCTTGTCTGCCAGTGGGCGGCGGATGTGGCTATATTCCTGTTCCCAATTTAAAACATATCCCTATCACCGTGTTTGGCATCACCTCACCTCGATGCCGATCTTGACGCTTCCCTGCGTCTCTAAGGACACATCCCGAAGATTGTCCTCGCTTTTTGCTAGCCCATCTCGGGGGTGGGGATAAGTTCGAGGCTGGTTAACCTGGGCCCCTGGCGGGCCCCACGCGTGGCCCACTCTCAGACGCCTCTCCTGGCCGCCTCCTGGGGTCCAGGAGGCTCGGCTGCCGTGCGGTGGGTGTGGACCGCCCCCGGCTCGAGGAAGGAACGCAAAATGCGTAGACATAATTTGTCTGAGGTCCGCGCCCCAGACATGGTCGCGTCGTTAAAAGATCTGGACGGGAGGTTTTTGCCAGTTTTCGGCCCTGGGGGGGCCCTCGCCGGGCCTCGGGGCCGTCAAAAACTACTCGGGACGAAGAGCAGGTCCCGGGGAAAGGATCGGGACTTCAAGGGGCGCCGTCCTGAAAAAATTAGGACGTCGCATATCCGGGGCGGAGTTCTTGTATCGGTGCTGGCCCATCCCTCCCTGGCACGCGGCTTGGCCCCGATCCGAGAAGACCGCACGGGACTTCGAACACGCATGTTTATGGCGCGATTCCCCACATCCACCGCCTGGGAACCGGTCCTGCTGGACCCCAGGAGCTGGCCTGGAGGCAGAGGGTGTGGGGAACGTTTTTGGCCCGCCAAGAGTCAAAGTGTATCCACATCTGCCGCCCACTGGCGCCCCCGAGCGTAGATTCCCCAGGCGGTGGAGATCTTCGCTCAACTCGGGCATGTTCCTATCTTATATTTTTCGTCAAGAATCCGCCTGTAGGGGGACATGCCCGGTCCAAACCTTCGCCTCGTAAACGTGTGTGGTGCCGCTTCAGGAGCCTGCGAGTTTCGCGCGGAAGCTCATCAGCTGATGTTTACGCCCTTGTTCTTCTTATTCTGGCACAGCCAGTGCTCCATCGGAAACTTTTGGAGCCCTCAGAACGACTGCCAGACATGAGCCGCAGGTGGCCGTTAGATCCCTTGTACGAGTGGCCTGGCACCAGAGGGCCACGCGGCACTCGGTGGTGCGACCGTTCGAAGCACGCGAAGGAAGGTAATTAGGAGGAGGAGGAGGAGGAGGAGTAAAGCGCGGAGGAAGAGGAGGAGGAGTAGGAGGAGGCAGGGGAGGAGGAGGAGGAGGAGGAGGAGGAGGAGGAGGAGGAGAAGAAGGAGGAGGAGCAGCAGCAGCAATCTGCCCCCCTCCCCCTAACAGTTCCTCCCCTCCCCCCCCCTCTCCCCCCGCAGGGGTGGGGAAGGGAAGGCCCCGCACTCCACTGGCAGAAGGCCACCCTCCCTCCACAGGAGGAGTATTCAAAAATAGTCAAAACATAGTATCGGGACGATTCTTCAACTATTCTGGATTATCTTGGGTATTTTTTGATTATGTGTCATTTTTCATATAAAATCCACCTGTCGGGGGACGTGCCCGACCTGACCCTCACCCGCCCGACACGCTGTCCCTCTTTCCCTCCTTGCCCCTCACTACCAGGGCTCCAGCCCAACAGAGTTTTGGCGATTTCTTGGACCATTTTCGATTGGGGGTACGTTGAAGGACGAGTACATCAACACGTGAGTGGGCTTAGGCCCCCCCCCCGGGCAGCTCCCTCGCGGAGCCATGCACCGGCGTCCGTCCGTCCGTCCGTGGACCATTTTCGATTTGATTTCGTTTCGCAGCAAAGGTGGAACGAAGACAGCAGGGGTGGACCTAAACGGTGTTTTGGCGATTTCGTAGGCCGTTTTCGTCGACTTCGTTTTGCGGTAATGGCGGATTGAAGACAGAACGAGGGAAAACGAAGACAAAACGAAAACGAAAAACACCGTTTAGGCTCAGCACTAGAAGACAGAGCGAGAAACAAAATTAAAACGAAAACGTAAAGCACTGTTCAGCTCGAGCCCTGCCCACTACATCTGATTACCTTAGAAGGCAGCCGAACATCTTCAGCAGCCCTTCGCGTAGATTCGAAAACCTTCAGCATTCTTGGCCCCCCCCTCTTCCCGGCCAGGTCCCAGGACACCCCAGAGGCCGCGAAGTGAATCGCCCTTCGCGCGTCGCGGTCGGGCGCCGAGAGCGCGCGAAGATCAGCGCGCGTCGCGCGCATTGCCCGGCGCGATGCGCGAAGTTTGGTAATCCAGAGCTTCCTCCCCTCCGAAACAGTTTCGAACAACCGTCTAGAATTTCCTCCTCCCCTCCCACCCTCCCATACCTCCTATGTTTCTGCGCCATAAAAATCTCTGAGGAGCACGATAACGTGATAATGAAACGTTCCAGGACTTCCAAGGTATCCTGATGTTCCACAGGGGCTGCAGAAGCGAAGGCCGCTAGACACTCTGGAAATCCTGAAACGCATCCAGAGCCAATCTGACCATGACATCAGTCCGGTCCCAAAAGTGTGGGTCAGCAGAGGTCTAAGACCCCCTTCTCGCGGACCGGCTCTTCAGCCATAGTAGTTGTTGGTGACGGGAATGCTCATGGGGTGAACGATGATGGTGATGGGACGATGGGGGTGATGGTGATGATGATGATGATGATGATGATGATGATGATGATGATGATCATAGTGATGGTGATGGTGATGGTGATGACGATGATGGTGATGATGGTGATGGTGATTATGGGGTGGTGGTGGTGATCACGATGGTGGAGAAGGTTTAGGATCAGTTGTATCCTGGAGGCCATCACGAAGCGTTGAATCAACAGGGGAGGTTCCGAGACACAGTCGATGTTGGATTGATTGTTGAGTTGATGTTGGATGTAATGCCTATTTGATGTTTGAGTTGATGTCGTGTTGATGATTGAGGGGGTGTCGATATGATGTTGGGTTGATGTGCGCGTTGCTTTGTAAGTCGATGTTGCTTCAGCGTTCGAGCTGAGTCCGCACTCTCAAGGCCCTGTGGCGCGCGCGCGCGCGGCGCAGTGCAGCGCCCGCGTGGCGCCGCACGGCCGCCGCACGGCTTGCTCCAACGGGTCACCTCGAGGGGATCATCCCCGCTGGCTTGATGCAGGAATCTCCCCTCCGCGGGCGCACGCACGTCCGCGCGCGCGCGAAGAGGGCTTTGATATGGTGTGGTGCGAGCGCGCGCTCGGTGACTCGGTGATCCAATGTGTCGCAGCTAAGAGTTCGTGCCTGTTTTGCCCAGCTCAGCATGGACATGCTCATAGTTGTAGAATGCAGAGGACACTACCCTCGCTTCCGCGCTGACGCACGTGCGTTCGTGTCGAGAGCTTTGTTGTGTACAGTGCAAGGTCGCGCATGCTAGTTTGGCAATCCAGTTGGCCAACGCTAAGAGTTCACGGAAGTTCACCAGGCCAACGTGGAAACGCTTTCTCGTATCAACCACGGGCCCCCGTTCGCGCGGACGCGCGCATTTCCGCGCGCGCGCGCGTAACGACATCGTTGCATTGCGAAGCGCAAGGTCGTGCACATTAGTTTGAAGTCCTCATGGTCAGCGCTACTGTTTTATATGAGTGTCTTGGCAAGCATGACAGCTTTCCGGTTGATACCGTACAGGAGGAGCCCCTCCCCGCGCGGACGCGCGCACGTTCACGCGCGCGCGTGTGTGTCGAGAGTTAGGCATCGTGCAGCCCTATTTCGTGCATGTGAGCTTGAAAAACCAACTGATCAGCGCTGAAATTGAAGTTTCTTTCCCAGGCCAACATGATTGTGCCTGCTGGTATAATACAGGCCCCCCCCCCGTACCCGCGCGGACGCGCGAGCGGACGCGCGCGCATCCGCGCGCGCGTGTCGAGAGCTTTGTGTTGTCCAGTGCAAGATCGCGCACGCTAATTTGCAAACCCAACTGGTCATCGCCAAGTGTCCACTTCAGTTTTCCAGGCCACAGTGGCAAGTCATTGATTTGTACCATATACGGTCCGCACCCGCGCGTCCGCGGGGACGCGTGCGCGCGCTCAACTTTGCAGTACTAGTAGCAGAAGTTTCAGTAGAAATAGGGGTATTGACAATGGTCGTCGTGATGGTCGTAGCGGTAGGCAGCACAAGAAACAGTAGTAGCACTCGTACTCGTAGTAGCCCTCGTATTCGTTGTATCAGTAGTAACAGTAATCGTAGTAGTTTCAGTAGTAGTAGTAGTAGTAGTAGTAGTAGTAGTAGTAGTAGTAGTAGTAGTAGTAGTAGTAGTCGTTGTCGTAGTAGCAGTAGTAGTAGTAGGAGTAGTAGCAGCAGCAGTAGTAGTAGTAGTAGTAGTAGTAACAGTAGTAGTAGTAGTAGTAGTAGTAGTAGTAGTAGTAGTAGTAGTAGTAGTAGTAGTCGTAGTCGTAGTCGTAGTCGTAATAGTAGTAGTAGTAGTAGTAGTAGTAGTAGTAGTAGTAGTAGTAGTAGTAGTAGTAGTAGTAGTAGTAGTAGTAGTAGTAGTAGTAGTAGTAGTAGTAGTAGTAGTAGTAGTAGTAGTAGTAGTAGTAGTAGTAGTAGTAGTAGTAGTAGTAGTAGTAGTAGTAGTAGTAGTAGTAGTAGTAGTAGTAGTAGTAGTAGTAGTATAGTAGTAGTAGTAGTAGTAGTAGTAGTAGCAGTAGTAGTAGTAGTAGTAGTAGTAGTAGTAGCAGTAGTAGTAGTAGTAGTAGTAGTAGTAGTGTAGTAGTAGTAGTAGCAGTAGTAGTAGCAGTAGTGTACAGTCGTAGTAGTAGTAGTAGTAGCAGTAGTAGTAGCAGTAGAGTAGTAGTAGTGGTAGTAGTAGTAGTAGTACTACTACTACCACTACTACTTCTACTGGTTGCAGCAGTAGTAGTAGCAGCAGCAATAGTAGTGGTAGCAGCAGCAGTAGTAGTAGTAGTAGCAGTAGTAGTAGTAGTAGTAGTAGTAGTAGTAGAGTAGTCGTAGTAGTAGTAGTAGTAGTAGTAGTAGTAGTAGTAGTAGTAGTAGTAGTAGTAGTAGTAGTAGTAGTAGTAGTAGTAGTAGTAGTAGTATTAGAGTAGTCGTAGTTGCAGTAGTAGTAGTAGTAGTAGAATCAGCAGTAGCTGTAGAAGTAGAAGTATTATTTGTAGCATTAACAGTCGTAGTAGTAATAGTAGTACCAGCAGTAGCAGTCGTAGTCGTAGGAGTGGTGGTGGTAGTAGTAGTAGTAGCAGTCGTAGTAGTAGTCGTAGTAGTAGTAGTAGTAGTAGTCGTAGTAGTAGTAGTAGTAGTAGTAGTAGTAGTAGTAGTAGTAGTAGTAGTAGTAGTAGTAGTAGTAGTAGTAGTAGTAGTAGTAGTAGTAGTAGTAGTAGTAGTAGTAGTAGTAGTAGTAGTAGTAGTAGTAGTAGTAGTAGTAGTAGTAGTAGTAGTACCATTATTATTAGTAGTAGTAGTAGTAGTAGAAGTAGTAGTCGTAGTAGTAGTAGTAGTAGTAGTAGTAGTAGTAGTAGCCGTCGTCGTAGTAGTAGAAGCAGTAGTAATATTAGTAGTAGTAGTAGTCGTCGTAGTAGTAGTAGTAGTGGTAGTAGTAGTAGTAGTAGTAGTAGTAGTAGTAATAGTAGTAGTAGTAGTCGTCGTCGTCGTAGTAGTAGTAGTAATAGTAGCAGTAGTAGCAGTAGTAGTAGTAGTGGTAGTACCAGTAGTCCGAGGCCCAGCAGGATTGGTTTCCCCTCCAGATTTTGGCCCAGAGAAGTCCAAGGTGGGCATACACTTGAAAGGATTGAATCGGCAACTCGATGAACGGATCGAAGCCCTGTGGGGTGCTGGTGAACCCCCGTATTGTTGGCCCGGAAATGTACAACATTCCGGAGTTGGTTTGGTGTTCATTCGGGCAGTCGTAGTAGCATTACGAGTGGTAGTAGTAGAAGCAGCAGCAACAGTAGTGGTAGTAGTAGTGGTAGCGGTAGCACTAGCAGCACAGGAAGTAACATTAGTAGAAGTAGTAGTGGCCCTAGCAGTCGTTGTAGTAGGAGGAGTCGGAGCTTGGAGCCGCCCCGGATTGTTTGTCCCGTGTGGTCCAGACTTTTTCGGGCGGGTTTGCGGTCAAAAGTTGTCGAATCGAAGACGTGTAGACATGGCCGAGCCCTGGCGAGGTTGGGGCGGTGACGATATTGATAATGACGATGCTGCTGGTAGTGGTGACGATGATGACGGTAGCGATGATAACGATAGTTGCCATGGTGATGATGGTGAACGTGATGATGACGTTGGCGATGGTGGTGGTGTTGCAGATGGCATGGTGACAAGCACCGCTGTGGACAATGCTATGTGGACTTTCTGGGCTGCACCTATCGGATCGCTATGTCTTCTTCACCACCACCATCAACATCCCCACCATCACCATCAACATCCCCATCATCAAGACCATCTTCTCCACCATCCCCATCATCGCCCTCTTCTTCACCACCGCCATCAACATCCCCATCGTCACCATCTTCATCGCCGTCGTCACCACATCGCTGCCATCATCATCGGCAGCATTCTCGATACCATCGCCGGCCCCTCCCCGCCGGGTCTCGGTCCGTCTGCCAAAGTCGTAGAGTGGATCCTGTGCGTGGCGACGCGCCCCCGAATTTTTTAACCTCCTCCTCCTCCTCGTCCTCCTCCTCCTTCTCTGCATTCCTCCTCCTCCTCCTGCTCCTCTGCATTCCTCCTCCTCCCCCTTCCCCCCCCCCCTCGTCCTCCTCCTCCTCACCCTCCTCCTCCTCCTCCTCCTCCTCCCCCTCCTCCTCCTTCCGCGTGGGCCCTTCCCTCCAGTCGGCACCAAACTTCGGGGAGGGGGGACCCGCCCACCTCCGCCGGGCTGCGCCCCAGAAATTTTGAACCATTTCGGCCAAGCCTCCGCAGGGGGGAGCCTACCCCCGCCAGGCGTCGATCGGATGTTCACTTCGTGGATTCGGAGTCCCATTCGACTGCCGACCCACCACCGAAACTTTTGACCATCCCGGGTCAAAATTTCAGCGATGGGGGCCACCCCCGCTGTGTCTCGACTAATGATTCTACGACGACAACTACTGGGACTTCTTCGAACTACCTCTACTACTCTTCTTTCTTGCGCGACCACTCCCATTATCACCAGTACTCTTGTTAGTATTGCTGTTATTACTTTGATACTACGAACTGCAACCATGTTGAGCGCTCGCGGACGAGCGTGCGTTCGCGCCCTCGTGCGGGTGAGGGCCCTTGTAACACGCCAACGGAAAGTTACCATGTTGGTGTCGGAATCCGAAGTGAAACCTTAGCGCAGACGGGTTGGATTCCCAAGTGGGAATTGCAATCTAGTGCTGCACTGGCCGCCAAACTCTTGACACGCGCGCGTGCGCGGACGCGCGCGCGTTCACTCGCTTGGGGGCCCGTGGATTACGCCAACAGCAAAGCTGCCAGTTTGGCTTGGAAACTAACGGAGAACCTCAGCGCTGGCCAGTGGGTTTCTCAACGCAGCATTCACGACCTTCGGTTGCACAGGACAGATCTCTCGATACGTGCGCGCGCGCCTCCGCGCGGACCCGTGGTGGGGGGCCTTGCATTATACCAGTAGGAAAGCTGTCATGCTGGCATGAAAACTAGAGGCATATCTTGGCGCTGAGCAGTTGGATTTCAAAGGCAATATACGCGATCTTGGACTGTTCAAGCTGCGGGACTCTTGACACACGCGCGCCCGGACGCGCGCGCGCCCGCGAGGGTTTAGGTCTTTTTGTATTTTGCAAACAGGATGGCTGCCATGTCGGCCTGGACTCCAAAGTGAACCACTGTCGTTGGCCACGTAAGCTGTCAACTTGACATGCACGGTCTTGGATTGCGCACTTCAGACCTCTCGACACGCGTGCGCGGGCGCGCGCGCGTCCGCGCGGATGCGCGAGGTGGGGGCCTCGTATAATACCAACGATAGCGCTACAATGTTGGCTTGGGAACAAGTGTGGATGCTTCGCACTGGGACGCTGGATTTTCAAGTTACCATTCAATACCTTGGTTTCAGCAGTACCGAACTCTTGACGCGGGCGCGCGGACGTGCGCGCGTTTTCGCGTCCGCGCGGGTCGTATGTATTATGTACATCGGAAGTTTGCCATGCCGACCCGGGAAGCAGAAGAGAGCCATTAGCGGCGCCCAGTTGGATCTTCTAATCTAACATGCACGATCATGCGGAACGCTCGACAGGCACGCGCGTGGACGCTCGCGCGGACGCGCTGGTGGTCACCCCATGCGTTATACCAATAGGGAAGTTGCGATTTTGTCTTGGGAGCCAAAGGGAAGCCTTAACGCCGACCATTCGAGTTTGCAAGTTAAGATGCGCGATAGTGTGTTGGACAAGCTAAAGGACTCTCGGCACGCTTGTAGGCAGACGCACGCGCGTCCGCGAGAATGGGGGGCTCCAGTGCGCAATCTCACATGCGCCACTTCGCTGCCCCACGTTAACCTGCACGATTTCGGACTTTACCGTGCAGTACTCTCTTCGCGCGAACTCGTTCTCGTCCGCGCGTCCGCGCGAAGGGATAATTCTGCAGCGCATCAAGGGGGACGCTGCCATGCTGGCTTGAAAGCAGTGTGCACCTTTCCCGGCACCAACACCCGGACCCGACGCTCATGGAGAGGCCGAACTCTTGAAGGAGGGCGCCCCAGGTGCCCAAAGTGAATTTCTAGCGGTGACCCGTTGGGAGCGCGCAGCGCGGCGCGTGTGCGACGCCTTTCGGAGCAAGCCCTGCGGCGCCCGCGCGGCGTCGCGCGGCGCGCGCGCGGCGCGCACGCGGCAGGCGCACGCCGCACGCGCCGCGCCCGCGCCCCGCCCGCGCACGCGCGCCGCCGCACTCGCCGCTCGGCCTCCACTTGTCGTCGTCGTCGTCGTCGTCGTCCAGTTGTTGAGTTGGTGACCGAGTTGATTTTGGAGTGGATCTCGGGTTGAGCTTGGTTTGATCATTGGGTTGACTGTGAGTGGGCGTTGCATTGCTTGTTGCGCTGGTGTTGCGTTGATGCCGGGCTGATGTTCTGGAGGATGTTTGGGGCTGGTGGTGGGCTGATTTCGGGTTGTGATATGATGTGCTTGTGGGCTGACGCTGGGCATATTGATGGGGCAGGCGTAAGACTCGAGTAAGCCAGAACTCGGGCTTGCCGAAGTTGTTTGACGAGCGCGTCCTGGATTTTGACGATCCAGTTCTCGCGGGATGTCTGCAGTGGGAGCCCGCGTCAAAGTTCAGATTGGGTCTCGTCATTCCCCAATCAGTGCTTGCACTGAAGGATTTGGCGAAAGTTCCCTGCCGATTTTGGTGGCAGGCTGGGTTCGGGGGTTCCCGGGTTCCCGGGTTCGGGGTTCGCGGGTTCCCGGTTCTGGGTTCTGGGCCGATTTCGGAGGGCGGCGAGGTTCCCTGGTTCCCGGGTTCTTGGTCGATCTTCTTATCGATCGGTCTCACCATCGATCTCATTACCCACCTCTCTATCGATCTCACCATCGACCTCACAATCGATCTCACAAGCGGTCTCACTAGAGATCGCATGAGCGATCTCGCGATCGATCTCACTATCGATCTCATTGAATCGATTTCACGATCGACCTTACAATCGTCCTCACTATCGATTACACTATCGATCTCATTATCGATCTCACAATCGATCCCAAGATCCAAAGTATTAATGTTCAAATCATCCACTGATTGGGGTTTTCTCAGGTTTAATTTTTATGATGGCCCGTCAGGCCAACCCGAGTCCCCCGTACCCGAGTCTTACGTCTCCCCGGATTGAGTTGTATGTGAATTGATTGCAGAGTTGAGCCCGCCCTCACAGGGCCATGCTGCGCCGTACGGCACGGCCGTCGCAGTGCGGCTTCACGTCGAATGCAGATCAGAAATTGATATTGACATCAATGTTACCATCAAGTCAAAGTCAACGCAAAATCATCCCAACCATTCCCCAATCAGTGCTTGCATTGAAGGGGTCCTAGCGGAAATTGAAAGATTTTGCGAAAGTGTCCCGCCGATTTTGGTGGCCGGCTGGGTTCCGCGGTTCCGGGTTCCGGGGTTCCCGGTTATTGGTTCTGGGCCGATTTCGGTGGGTTCCGGGTTCCCAGTTTCCTGGTCGATCTCCTTATTGATCAAACCATCCACTGATTGGGGTTTTTCTCTGGTGTACTTACCATCAAGTCAAAGTCAAAGCAAAATCAATTCAACCATGAGTTCCAGAGCCACTGCTCGGTCCGAGGGCCAACTCACCGCCATCTCGAAAACACGTGCAGAACTGCATGCAGCATCGACTCGGTAATCGACTCAAGACCGGCTGTGTCTCAGGACCCCCACGCGCGTCGGCTTCGCTCCTTGCCAGAGGCTGAACATCGTCAAACATCTCCCTCAGATCTGTTCTTCTATGTTCTTCTCCCCACGACGAGAGGAGGCCACCAGGCTCTCTGCGCTCCTCCTCCTCCTAATCCTCCTCCCCCTCCTCCTCCTCCTCCTCCCCCTCCTCCTCCTCCTCCTCCTCCTCCTCCTCCTCCTCCTCCTCCTCCTCCTCCTCCTCCCTCCTCCTCTCCTCCTCCTCCCTCCTCCTCCTCCTCGTCCTCCTCCTCCTCCTCCTCCTCCTCCTCCCCTCCTCCTCCTCCTCCTCCTCCTCCTCCTCCTCCTCCTCCTCCTCCTCCCCCCCCCTCCTCCTCCTCCTCCTTCTCCTCCTTCTCCTCTCCTCCTCCTCCTCCTCCTCCTCCTCCTCCTCCTCCTCCTCCTCCTCCTCCTCCTCCTTCCCTCCTTCTCCTCCTCCTCCTTCTCCTCCCCTCCTCCTCCTTCTCCTTCTCCTCCTCCTCCCCCCCCCCTCTCCGCGCTCAGGCGCGCACCGAATCCAGCCCTTCGCGCTGAACACCTGCAACAGGTTCAAGAAGGTGATCGTTTTTTGATTCATTGTTTTGCCGATCGGCGCGGGCCCTCGCACCCCCCCTCTCCCCCCTCCGTGGAGTAGATATCGACTGCTTTGGGAGCCGGTTTCAAGCAGGTAGAGTCGCCCCCCAGAGGCCCAGAGGACGCACGGTTCCGAACAGTCGCACTAAGCAGAGGTCTGGAGCCAGACCCCCCCCCTTCCCCCCCCGTCCGCCCAATGTCGCAACGCCGAACAAAAAGAAAACGCTCACAAGGCCCGGTCGCGAGGGCGGCCTATCCCTTCCCCAGATTACGTGCGGCCGCTTCAGCGCTCAGATGGAACATCACACGTGTTTTTTGGTATGGCTGCCGGCTGCCGTAAAAAAATCGTGCGATGCCCCGTCGGTTGTAGAAGGCCCGCTCGCGAGCGCGGCGTGCCCAGCTCCCCAGACTATCTTATGCGCGGTCGCTTCAGAGCGCCCCATGCCCGCCGACAGCGTTGCAGACGCTGTGGGGCTCGGGCGTCGCGCACTAGGGGGGCGATCAATGGGGTGGCAACGAGGACTGATAACAATTATGCTTATCAAGGGCTGAGCAACGATATCCAAAAGGCGCCTTATACACCGGGCCCCCCTAAGCTCCAATTCGCAGAAAATGCCCTAATAAACCGGATCCCGTTACGAAAAAGGCGCCTTAAAGAGCCGGACCCGGGGGACGAGTAATAAGGCATATGGAGTAGGGGGGTGATCAATGGGGTGGCGACGAGGGCTGCAGAAAATAGGGGCCCTTTAGGGCCACTGCCAGGGCCCTTCGGGGCCCCACAGAGGGTTTCTAGGGCCCGGCAATGGCACCTTTCTTACCCCCCGCCTGATCGCCCCCCAGATGAGCGACGCCCTGCAGGCGCTTTTGAGCAATATGTGAGCATTCGATGGCGGAAAGCAAATCCGTATCCGCGGCCTTGCGAGTCGGGCCCCTAGGCCCTAGGCCGCGACCCCGCGGGTACGTGCGGAGCGTATCCGTGCGACCGCGTATCCCCGAGATCGCGCCCCGGAGTCCAGACCGCCAGGGCACGGATACGGCTACGGATATGCTCGCCGTTCGAGATGAGGAAAGGGTCGAGATTTTGTGGTCCTTGTGTGAAGAAGTCATTCGTGTTTCCAACCATCCTGTGGTGTTGGGTCCTCGTTTTGAAGGGACAGCGCCCCGCGATCCTCATTCCTCCCGCTGCCCTCCCCTCTCCACCTCCCCCTCCTCCCTCATCCCATCAGTGCCTCTGCTCTCCGCATGTCCTTATCGTCGTCATATTGGCGCATGCAGTTCCACCTCCATTTCGGCGCACCCCTCACACCTTCCGTGGTCCCATAAGGTGCCCGCGGTTAGGGTCCGCATGCAGTTCCACCCCCACTCCGGCAAACCCCTCAAACGGTTCGTGGCCCCGTAGGGTGCTCCTTCCGAAGGCCCCAGTGGCAGGGTCCGCATGCAGTTCCACCTCCATTTTGGCGCATCCCTCACACGTTTCGTGGCCCCATCGGGTGCTCCACAGAAGGCCCCAGTGGCAGGGTCCGCATGCAGTTCCACCCCCATTTCGGCGCACCCCTCACACGTTTCGTGACCCCATAGTGTGGTCCACCGAAGGCCCCAGAGGCAGGGTCCGCATGCAGTTCCACTCCCATTTCGGCGCACCCCTTCACACGTTCCGTGGCCCCATAGGGTGCTGCACCGAAGGCTCATTTGGCAGGGTCCGCATGCAGTTCCAACCCCATTTTGGCGCACCCCTCACACGTTTCGCGGCCGCATCGGGTGCTCCACCGAAGGCTCCTTTGGCAGGGTCCGCATACAGTTCCACCCTCCATTTCAGCGCACCCCTCACACGTTTCGTGGCCCCGTAGCGTGCTCCGCCGAATGCCCTAGTGGCAGCGCCCGCACGCTGTTCCACCCTGCGTTTCGGCGCACCCCTCGCACGTTTCGTGGCCTCACACGGGGCTCCACCGACGGCTCCAGTGGCAGCGCCCGCATGGCGTACCCGTGCCACTTTTGGCACACCCGTCACCCGCGTCGTGGCCCCAGAGAGAGGGCCACCGAGGACGATACCCACAACTGCGTTACTCACAACTGCACATCGTTGGGTCCTGCGCCAAGGCTTTCTTTGCCCTGGATACTTGTTTCCCTGCTTTCGACCACAACGGGCCGCTCTCGGCCCCCGGGGCCACCACGAGTTCATACGGACAAGTGACCCGGTCGCACGGGTCGGGACTTCTGGAGCTCCCGGGAGGGAGGAAAAGGAGGAGGAGGAGGAGGAGGAGGACGAGGAGGGAGAGGGAGGGAGGGAGGGAGGCGGTGGGTTGAGGAGGAGGAGGAGGAGGAGGAGGAGGAGGAGGAGACGGGAGAGGATTGTTTCCAAAACGATCTGTGGGATGCCGGGGCCCCTTTGGAAGCCCCGAAGCTGTGGCTCGCTCTCTGTGGCACGCCCTCCCTGCAGTTCCACACGACGTATTTCGTTTTCCTACGTGGGGGGCGTTCGTTAAGGAACGTGCCCAGGAGGCTTCAGACCCTGGAGGGTTCCTTATCTGATGAGGGCGGCGGTGATACTCGTGGCCAGTCCACGATTGGCTTTCCACGGGCTTCCAGACCCTGGATTCCTTATCTAAGGGTTCCTTGTTCAAGGCCCCCACCGTTTGAGCTGCCTCCCGAAGCGGCCCCGGCCTCGAGGACCGAAGGGGTGCTGCCGTCTCCTCCTCGACGGAGGGCGGCCGAGCGGCGGCGGAAGCTGGCGGCCAGTAGAACGAGGGCGGCTCGGCCGGCAGAAAGCCAGCGGAAGGCTGGCGGAAGGGAATCGGGAGCCTTGAGACGGGGGTCAATGCAAACGGGGGTCAGCCAGAGCGCCCGATCTTGCAGGATCCAGCAGGGCCAGGGTCGCACTGACCCGGGTTTGGGTGCAGGATCTGGCAGGGTCCTGCAGGATCCTTCGCATTGACCCGGGTTTGGGTGCAGGATCTTGCAGGATCGTGGAAGGCCTGGCTGACCCGGGTCTGGATTGACCCGGGTCAGAAGATCACCGAGGTAAAGGTTCGCCCCCAAGAGATTCAAGCAGTGGCGAAGCGTTTTGGCGTGTCTAGAGGCCTACCAAAGAATCTAAGAGCCTTTTGTGATCTCCACGAGATGTTCTTGGAACATCTCTTGCTGGGACCGTTTTGTTTTAGCACATCGGGTTCATGTGCTAAGAACATTGTTTTTGCTTGTAGAACATTTCTGGGTTGTAGGACAATTTCGTGGTATGCCTGTAGGAATGCCGGGACGGTCGGTCCCTACTCAAGAGACTGCAACATTTTTGGTTTCAGGGTTTCCGGCACCCGCCATATGTACGGGCCTGCTGCGCGCGGAACATCCGCGGTCAGCCTGGCCAGATGGCCAGGGATGTGGTTTTTATGCGGAAGCCCCCTCGGGAAGATACAGACGGTGCGACCGCTGACGACGTCGTTCGGCGACCGGTAGAGTTCGCGGGCCATATCAGACACGGACCGCCGTAGAAAAGGCGCCTTCCCGGTCCGACCTCGGACCCCCCCCCAAAAAAAGCTTGACGGTCGTCTGGTGCATCAGGGAAGCACCTTGGCAGGCCAATGTTCACACGGAGAGCGACGGAAGGGGACGACATGAAGAGGCGAGGGACGGAGGGCAAATTGCGAGAGCCAGGTGGGCAGCGGTTTGCTCTCTCTTCTATCCTTCCCTCTCTGTCTTGTCAGGCGCGGATGCAGAGTAATTGCCCGCTGCGTCTGAACCCCCCCCCCCGTCGGAGCTGGAAAGATCGCCTCTTGGGGCCCTCTTGGGGCTCGTGAGTGGGGCGCTCTTGGGGTCGTGGAAGGCGTCCTGAGGCTCTTGTGGGCGCTTCCTGGGGTTCTCTTCGGTGATCTTTGGGCCATCTTGGGGCTTCAGAGGCCCATCGGACACGGAAAGACAAGAAGGCAACCAGATTTAGACCATCTTCTGGGGACGGTTTCGGCCTCGGGGCATCCTTGGGAGGCTCCATTCTAAAGTGAGCTGAGGGACGTAAGGAGTGGAAGCGAGCGTGCGCCCGCGGCCGCGTTGGCTCAAGCGGCCGGCCGCCTAGATTTGACTGTGCCTCACCGCGAGGCACACAATCGTTATCGAGACCAAGAGGATGTTGTTATTGCTTGCGATGGCATCACCTCTCCTAGTGGGACTATCGTCACTACGATACAACAGAGCTGGAGCTTGGCTTCGCCTGAGGCGACGCTGTTGGCTGGGCCTTTCCAGCCCCCTTCAAACTTGGTAGCGGAGCTGGCCTATGGTGGTCAGCTCTAGCTCTACTCCTCACCATCCGCGGCACTAGCTGGTGGACTACGGATATGGTGGAACATCAGGGTGCACTGGCATTGCGCGGAGGAGTGTATATAACTACGCAGTATCGCAAGGAAACTTGCAGCGATACCTCTGCTCCAGCGGAGGTCTCTTACTCATATCCTACAGCCCTGCGCTATTACACTCCTGAAGACCACCCACCTACTCCAATTCGAAATTTCTTCGGATACATAATGCATGGTAACATGCGATACGATATACTGCCGGCTCCGACCCCGCGCAGACTTACGACGACAAAACATAAGTCCCCACCGACTACATCCGACTACGACCTACGAGGCCATTGGATTGGGGTTACTGTCTTGGGGCTCGTATGGGTCGCTCTTGGATGTGCGGTAGGACATATGCGGGGCGGAGACAACACTAGAACGACTGGCTCCCATTGGGATCCTGCCAGTCAAGTACCATTTCGCGAGTCCGTCCGCGAAGTACACGCCTGGATCAATGTGACAACAGGCAACATGACGCCCTCCCAGCAGGCCGCCGCATTGCAGCGCGGTCTTGGAGGGCCCGCACGGACCATAGCCATGAGAGTCCCCCCAGCAGTCATCAATTTTGGCGTCAATATAGGCGGTCGCCACATTGACGGCGTCACCTACACGATGTTCCTCTTAAGTACGAAGTTCGAGAACCTAGAAGAGGATCGCCAACTCAACTCTGGCACGGCTCTCATTGACTTTCGGGTCCATGCGGGAGAACGTATCGAGCACGGTTGGAGATAGCCTCTACGAAGCCGAAACCGCTGGCTTCAACATCCCCAACTTCTAGATATTAGCAGTAGTTATTGTCGGAGCTTTGGGAGTGGGGACGTCGCGGGCCCTGCAGCCTCTGAACCACCACATGCCGAGGGACCAAGCAACCTTTGACGCTCTACTTGAACGTATGAGGTCATATGCTCACATAGCTGAGAGGACCCCTGGCAATATTGGGGGTGTCTTTAGTCACGGTCACCGAACCGAGACTTCCCAAGCAGAGGCCCGCGCAGGGAAACCTGCTAACAACGTCTGGAACGACGATATTCCGCCAACTGAGACCACTACACTGTTGGTTCAGAATGGCGGAACGGCCTCGGGGTCGCAAGACTCCTGGGCCAGACCTAGGGGACCGCCCGACGCGGTCTCCACTAAGGGTTCAGCGGGGCAACCCGCCGAGTCCGACTTCGATTCCGGCACCGATGCGGATGCGCCTTCCGATGATGAAGCTACCGCCTTGGATTATTCTGATATGCTTACATACCTTACGGAAGAGCAGCAAACTCAATGGTTATTTTTCGGCTATCAAAAACACACGCATCGTTGGCGGACGTTCGTGAAGAAACCAGTCAGAAGGGCAAGGCGTATGGTACGGCGGACACTTAAAGGAAAAGGCAAGGGTCGAAGTAAAGGCAAAGGTAAGCGTCGGCGACTACATGGTAGAGGCATACTAGCATTCCTAGCGTCTCCCACTGGGCCCCAGTATGAAGAAATGTTTTTAGGTGCTGGGAGAAACCGTAGGCATACATCAGTTAAAGGTAAAGGACGACGAGGAAACCCAAAGGGCGCCAACGGTAAAACCATGTAGTGCGACATATGTCACAGTACACAGCATTTCCGACGCGAGTGCCCCCGAGGTGATGGAAGAGGCAGGGGTCCGTCAATACATCTGGCTCAAAAGGACTCCGACATACAGTATGTTGATTGGGGGGCGCTTCTAGCCGACCCTGCCAGCAGCTCAGCCACAGTCATTCATTTCATGGCTGCCAGCATGACCCTCGAGAATTTCGCCGACGAGCTGTTCGAGGAGGTGTTCACTGGCCACAACGACATCGACTTGGCAGAGTGGCTGGGTGCACCCATTGCGGGGCAACCTGCAGATATCGAGTTTGTCGAGAACTTCCATGCGCCCGTCGAAGGCGGTTTCGGCGTGGCGGGGGCGCCCGCGGACTCAGTTTCTACCACTCCTGCAGCAGATTGGGGAACGCATGCAATGCGATATCATTGGGCGATTCGAAACCCGACGAACACGGAATTATTCGATGACGATCCACTGCGGGGGAACCCGCTTGACGCTGGTGATCTGTCTGAGCGCATTCAATATGAGCTTGGGCATAGTGAAGAATGTCAGTATACTTCTGTTGCGTCAGATCGGTCCGCTAGCAGCCCGAGGCGAACGCCAAGCCGCCTACCCTTGATAGGGAAGATGAAATATCATGACGATCCAAGTCTTTCCCCACTGGACGACGAGGGCGAGCAGGGAGATGATGACCGTATTTTCGAGTGGTGTTCAGCGGCCTCACCCGCCTGATGCGGGGGCCTCAAGTGGCCCGCCGGGGCAGGCGACACGGGCGCATACTCCCCCAAGGAAGGAAAGTCTGCGGGCAAACCCGCCCCAAGATGATCAACATCAGGGAGAATAATATCCAGAAGGTGAAGTACAGCTTTTGAAAGGCTGGACTCAACCTGGATTGGCTTGTCAGCGCACGCCCGCAGATCAGATGGAATATTGGTTGAGCAGGGGTTGGGGCGAGCATCAAATCCGACGCTGGCATTCTCTTCGTCACGCCAAATGAAATTATGATGGCACTATCATTCGCTCAACGAAAGGACATACCAGAACGCAGGAAAAGATGGTCGAGCGCGATTTCAGAAGGGCCATCATCGAGGATCGAACGCTCTACAGAGGCGTTTGCTGTACATGCCCCAGTTCTACTGATCGCAGACTTGGCTGCCCCATGAGGCGCCCATCAAGAAGCCCTATGTTTAAAAGAAGGCCGTGGGTTTGGTCTCATGGAGATGGTCGGGGTCGCTGTACTGACCCCAACAAAACACCATATCATGAGCGGCTGACGGAAAAAAAAAGGATTACGCCCCTGCCACTCGTGCAGAGATAGCTCATGCACAAGCCATGTGGGCGAACTTGGCACCTACCCTATGGCGCAGTTCAATCGCGAGTGGCACGCGGGGAAACCTGCCGATCACAAACCAGGAGAAGAAAGCCAACGAGAAGCGGGTGAAGATGAAGATGCTGAAATCGCTGAAGAAGTTGATCTTACGGGCGCTGCCCTTGACGACGGTGGGTCAAGCGGCCCGGGCATCACGGACGTTGCGCTTGAGACGGAGATTCCGATCAATCCCGATGACGTTGTTATTAGAGATGGATCTCTCCCCTGACAGGCGGATCCCTTGCCGCGCTCAAGGTGCGGGCTGGATCACGACGCGCATAGTCGAAAGGCGCGACGCAGATAAGTGCTCACTTGCAAGGAGAGAGAAAGTACATATTAAGAATATGGATCCCAGGAGGCCAGGTGGCGACGACATAAAGCGCTATAGGCGGCATGCACCTGGGGCGCCGGCAGGAGCTACGGCAAAGGCAACTCCCAAGCCGAAGCCAGAGACGCTCGATCTTCCCTCGTCATCTGATTCCGATTATTTGAGCCAATCTCTTGGCCCTGATCATCCTAAGCTCAGGAAAAGAAGCGGAAGGGCCCAGGTCATCCCAACCCTGGGGGCAGCAAGCGATATGCGGGGCAACCTGTTGATCGACAACGATCCGGAGAACCAGCAGTGGCCGCCGCAGCAGCTGCATTTCGGGGCACCAGTGCGCCTACTCCAAAGGAACCTGTGCCACGTCGCGGCCCTGCGCCAGGTCGGGCGCACAGGACAGGATGGGCGCCTAACTTGGAAGGGGGGGCAAGGGATGCTTCCTCCACGCAACGCACTGGGAAGCTCCTTGCTACCACGCCGAAGGTGCCAGGAGCAGTGCCCAGCGATACGGCTGCCGAGCCCTACAGCACCAAGGAGAAGAAGCACCAGGACTTCGATATCAGTACCCCGCAGGGAACTCCAAGGACGCCTAGAGGATCTGTTGGCGCTGCCGTATCGGCGGCGAGCGCAGCAGCGCCTGCAGCGCCCGCGCCAAAGACAGCCCCACGTTCTGCGGGGCAACCTGCGCAGAGTTCTGCGGGGCAACCTGCTCGCAGCCCAGCGGGGCAACCTGCCCTGGCGCTGGAGGCGCCACCGGAATGCAAAGAGTACTGGGATAGGAGGATGCGCACTTACAACCGCGCGAAGATCAACCCAGCGTGTCATCCGCGTAATGATGATGGATCTGATCGTTACATGGTGGTGCAGCACAGCGTGATGGACACTGCTGCCCATGCTGATGAAGGTACACTTACGCGCCAAACAGTGCGCAACATCCCGCGGAAACGCCCAGCACCCATGTTTGATTCTGAAAAGGAATATTTGGAGAACACCCCCAGGACAGATAATGTTCGCAGGCCGTGGTTCAAGTACGAAGATCAACGTCAGGTTTCTGAGTGGTTGACAACTGCCCTTCGTCACAAGCCGTTCCACAATGGCATTTTTCCGGACATATGTATTCGCGGGGTGACGGCGCATGATGAGCACGATGAGTATGATGAGACCGATCACAGCTACTTAACGCATGGCCTGCAGAAGGATACGAGAGACATCACTCCAAGCGCTTGGACACGGTACGCCACCTGCTCACGGACAAGCACCGGGCGTACCAGGCATACGTTGTCTTGAAACTTATCGGCGTCATAGATGAGTCTGGGATGGAAAAGAACAGGCTGCATATCAAGAATATGAGGTACTCCTACATGAACTACGACACCTACTTCATCCGTCCGACTAACGGACACAGCAGCCCTGGTATTAAGTGCCCTGAGTCATTATATGTGAGAATTACGGACCTGTCCGCTCCTGGGGCACCCTGTTATTTCATTCATGGAACTCAGTGGGAGAATATACCGAGTATTCTCAGCATTGGATTATCATGCCGCGCCGACGACACCACTGAGAAGAGGGGCGGACAGTTTGTATATGGCCGCCCATACCTTTCTTGTGACAACCGGATTCAGTCTGGCCTACGCGCCGATTCGGAGGTCCTGATCATGGTCAGCCTGAAGAACTTGGTTCGGGACTACAATCCGATCTGGCACTCGGCGCATGACATCGTCATGACAGCAGGCCGGAATCTCTGGATTCTTCCGACCAGCATCGTCCAGTTGATCGGGATCCTGCCCAGCCATACTTGTCAGTATTATCGTGTGGGACAGGCATGGATAAATCTATATGCGGGACGGCAATCAGCCGTTCCCGAGTGTTAGAATTGATGATATGTATGAGACCCGCAATGATGCATCACTTTTGAACAATTGTTTGTTTTTTCTTTCCAGATACCCCCTGCAACCTGAAGTGCCCCGATCCGCCCCCGATTCAGGGGGTCGTATTCTCACATGTGCTCATGATGGACGCGTACTTGCGGGGACACCTGCAGGGGGATCTGATGGATCATGGATACAGGCTCAGAGCGCCGATGTGACAGGTATTGCACCAAGTGGTATTACGCCTACCGACACGTTGTACGCCAACGATCCGTGGCGTGCTCATGCTCAACAACTGCCAGCACCTGCAGGCCAACCTGCCTCATTCGCTCTTATGAGCAGAACTACTACACCATTTGGTACTCCACAGAGTGTTGGGAGCAACAACAGCCTGCAGGCGAGGCTCCAAAGCATTCGGATGGATCCGCAGCTCTACCAGGCTCCACAGGCGACATCGCCATTTGCATCGTCACGTCCAAGTGCGGGGCAACCTGCTATTCCTGACCAATACGCCATACAGAGGAGTTCAGTTGGTCAGCAAGAGTGGATGCACCGGCAGATGCGTGAGGCCGCTCTGAGCATGCGGAGGGATGGTATTGACCTCCCTAATGCCAACTGGACGCCGCCGTGGGAGTATGTTCCGGATCCAAATCCTTCACCGGACAATCCCAATCGGTTCGGCTATGTGCCAGCATTCTTCAGTCATCCGACTTACGATCCAACGTCTGCTGATCGTCCAACAGCAGCGCCAATAGATCATCCACTCTTTCCTGACTATCACGCACGCACAGGTGAGCGGTACTCCTCGGGTGGGAACACAGCCCGAAAACCTATGCGTTCGGGCGACGGCCGACGACTTCTACCAGTCGCAGTTGACACGTGGCTCAGGGCATGCATCTGGTGTGCCAGGACAGATTCCTCACTATGGTTATCTGGCTCCCCCCATGGATCGAGACGTGCAGCAACAGGCCCCAAGCCGAGTGCTACCGCCGACAATGGGAGAGATGCGCCCTGAAAGCCTGGCCATTCACGAGGCGCAGCAAGCCAATTTGGCTATGCAGGCCACACGCCAGCGCCGAAATCAGGATCGTCAGGCCAACAGAATGCTGAGCCGCGCAGGGCAAACTGCTAATCATAAAACGGCAGGGACACCTGCGAGCACTCCAGCCATGTCTGCATCAATGGAGCTACCGACGGTGCCGCCTATTCGGTTCGAGGCTGGGGAATCCAGCCTGGAGCGTCAGATGCCGCCCATCATCAGTGACGGCGACTTCAGTAAGTGTGCCATATGCTTGGACCTGCTTCTGAATCACGACAAGATCTGGCGCCTCCAGTGCGGCCACATACTCCACGCACAATGCTGGGATCGTGTGGTACACGCCCACGTGGATAGACAGTTGGCTGGGAACATGGAAGGTTCCGCGAGCGAGGCCCCCTGCGCTATATGCAGGGGCGTTGGCCTCATTACTGCCGCTTTCCACTGCGCCCTTGCTGGAGATCAAGATTCACACAATCGTCATCGAGACATTCTCCAAAGGGCGAACGAGCTCGGGGATCTCCGCGAAGAGCTCAACCGCGTTACGGCCATGATGACAAGTACCGCGGCCATCTCGACGACGACACCAGCGGGGCCACCTGCATCACTGACCAACGCGGGGCTGGTAACGGAGGCAACCGCACTCGCAGGGACACCTGCTAGTGACGCACCTATGCCACTGGTAGCAGAGACCGACAGTAACGCAGGACACCTGCTAGATCGGCACCACCTTCGGTACCAGTAAACGATACGTGGTAACGGCGCATGGAAAGGGCTACTGGCAGGAGTGCCCAATGGCGTCAGTCTTCGCATTCATATATGCCATATGGGCGAGATCCCAGTCCACGCAGTCAGCGCAGGGCGGAGGGCCCTGTAAGCATGCGCAGCGGCAACAGTGGGATATCCGAACGCGACATGTTGCACGCGGTACTTATGATAAATACCGATGGTCAGATGGGCACGCGCGCGGAAGAGGACACGTTTCTGAACTTACCCACTGCCTCCACAGCACACCCGTATATGTATGACGAACATCCCACAGCCTGGACCTTTGAAAAGAATCCTTCGGGCAACGGGCGCCCTGCCTGTCCTACCGGCGGCCCATCCCAGCCGCCCCCTTGCAGAGGTGGAGGGAGAAGGTAGAGGACGAGGCAGAATGGGGAGGAGAGGAGGAATGCAGGGAAGGTGCATGTTTTCCTGGGGTCGGCAAACCATGCCGCAAATGGAGCGCCAGGGGAATTGCAGGCCTGCTGGCGGGGCGCCGTTTTGCGACCACGCCAACCCCCCCCCCCCCCCGAAGGGAGGTGGATGGCAACTGGCGGAAAGGGGCAGGGTGGGTGGGTGTCAAAAACTCCCCCATTGAGGCCCCCCGGGTTAGGGAATGCACCCCCTCGAGTTGCAGTTGTGCCATCGGCTGCGCGGGGACGGCGAACGCCCCGACCGCGGGGCTGCCACGGCGCCTGCGCCACAAAACACGTGCACGGATCCAGCTGACGACCGAAGAGGACAAGGATAGGATGTTGCGCGCGCCCAACCCCGAAGCCCCTTTCCCGAAAGCAAGCCCCCTTAGAAAGTCGCCTTCGGGCAACGGGCGCCCTGCCTGCCCTACCGGTGGCCCATCCCAGCCGTCCCTTTTGCAGAGGCGGAGGGAGAAGGTAGAGGACGAGGCAGAATGGGGAGGAGAGGAGGAATGCAGGGAAGGTGCATGTTCTCCTGGGGTCGGCAAACCATGCCGCAAAGGGAGCGCCAGGGGAATTGCAGGCCTGCTGGCGGGGCGCCGTTTTGCGACCCAGCCAACCCCCAGTGAGGCAAGTGGCGCTCACAATGAGTGAGCGAGGCGTCTCCATTGAGGCATGGGCCCGGGCGCCGACTGGCCCTGCTCGGATGACAGGGCCGGCGCGCAGCCGGGAGGCTTGAAGGTTTGGGTGGTGTCTGGTTTGATGGACGCAGCTGCTTGTGCAAACATTCGGAGACGTTCCTGCTCGTTGAAACGGGCGTATACAGAGCGCATGGTCTCGGGGCTCGACCACCCGCCTTGAGCTTGAATTATCTCGTCTGGGACCTGGGCACCTGCTGTCCACCAATGGGCCCCGCCTTTTCGCAGCGAGCGGGTGCCCGTTGAGCACCCGGGAAACACTGGTGACAAGGACTTGCGCGTTGTGTCGGCGGAAATTGCCGATGGCACTGCCTTGTGCGCAACGGAAAGCAACGGGCCATTTGTGCGTTCCGGCCACAACTTCGCGCGGGCGGCGACCCAGCCCCGCAACCGTTGCACGGGGCAAGAGCCACCGAGGTGAGGAAAGCATGGAATGATGCAACGCATCCCTGCTCCTAGTGGATCATTCCGTTGCTTCCTGATGAATGCTACGGCGCGCGTGGTCTCGATCGCAAGATCCTCTGCCGCCAAGAAACGCATCCCGGCGGACCGTCGCACGCCGAAGAAGCAAAATGCCGCAGCAGCTGCGCCCCGGGCGCCCGCGGGGGAGTTGACACCGCGGCGCGCCCGCACGTAGTGCAGGAGCTGTGTTAAGGACAGTGGCTCTTTGGCCCGTGACAAAGTGTGGTCTGTTCGTTTTTTGAGACCCTTCCAAAAACGCGCGGCTCGGTCGGTCCACGCGGAATCAGAAGGGTCTACAAGGCCCCGCTGTTCGCGCCATGCTCGCACTGTTGCACGGGCCGTGGAGATTGTGCCCCACGGTTAGCCGTCCATGGACGCGAATAGACACATCAGCTTTGTGTCTGAATTACAGGGCAGCAATGACAGACCGGATGCCGACTCTGCATTTCTGGCCACAGAGCGAAGCGCAGCATCGCAGCGCGCGTGCGTGGACTCTTCCCACGCCGCGCGGATGCAGGAATTCACTGTGGCAAATGCTCTGGCTTGGAACGCCCGTTGGTCGGCAGTCGTGTTTGTGACCGCCGGGATGTTCAGAACCACTTCGAGGCCAACCGGATGCCAGGAGCCCGGCCGGTCGGGCCCCGACTTGGGAGGCCCGGCCAGAGTGCCGGGCGCGCGCCCGACGCACGTTGTGCGCTGGGCGGAGACACTCTTAGCCGGATGGCTCCCCAAGGCCCCGTCGCGTTGCGCCGTGGCCCGGGTACAGCGCCTGCCTGGGCCCGCTCACTGGCGGTGTCGTTGGCTTGTTGGACGCTTCCGAGAGGGTCAGAAGAGGGCGAAGCCGACGAGCCCGGCCCCCCTGGGCGCCTTGCGTCCGCGCCAGGCGGTTCCTCTGAGGCGCGGGCGGCCGCGCTGGGTGCCGTTGCCACTCTCTCCTCTTGAACGCCGCGGCCGGCCCCGGCGGCAGCGTCTGTGACGAAATCATTTCTGCAAAGAAAGGGTGGCCCGATCCGCCGGAATTTTTGAGCTGGGGAGAGTGGCAGGTCCATGATGACGACCGGGATTGAGCCGACACGCTCTGGCGGGTTTGATGTAGCGACGGGGTTCCCGACCTCATCCCCAGTGTGCTCACGCGGGCACATCGTTTCTGGGCGGGCTGGCGCGGTTGTCATCAATTGCGACGCAGGCGCACCAGCGCAAACTCCAAATGTTTGGGAGGAGCCGTTGCAATGCCAGACTCTTAGCGTGCGAACGCCTCTCCCCCCCACCGTCTGCGTTGCCTCCTCTCCCCCACTCCGGACCCCGCTTCCCTACTAACGGCGCTTCCCCCGCCTCCACTTAGCGTTCGAATGCCTCTTTGCCCACCGTCATGCGTGGCCCGTCTCCCCTGCCCCTGACCCCGCCTCCCTATTAATGACACCCCCCCCGTAACCGCCGCCTGAGGATGCCCCCGCCGAGTTGGGGCTTGCTTTAGCGGAGCAACAGGCGACGTGTCCATCACGGAGCAGACGGGCGGGGGACGAGGGAGGGAGCGGAAGGAAAAGGGAAGGAAAAATGGGGCAGGGGGGGGATGGGCATTTTTTCCGCGGTCCGGCGGGAGCGTCGCTGCGCGTGCTGCGTAGCGGTGGGAGCGCCCGGCGCCTTCGAGGGTCTGCTGTAAAAGTCCTAAACTGCAGACGGCGCCGGGGGAGAGTGCGGGGCCGGGAAACTTCCCCGCGATGTTTCGTGCGTTGGATATGGATGCTCTGCGCTGGCTCTCTGTTTCCCGGCCCAGCTGTCGCGGCGGGTTTGCTGCTGGCTGCGCCGCGTTGTTGCCGAGGCAATCTGCTGAAAAAAACTAGTGCAATGGCGGGCGGCCAAGACGGGGGGCGCGGGGGCCGGGAAACCCATCCATAACTACTGCTGCGTTATCAAGACATGCGGCATGTGATGTCGTCATGCTTCCCCGGCCCCCTTGCCGCAGCGAGCTTGCTGCTCAGCTAAACTCGCCATTCTGCGCCCGGTGGCGCACGTCCCCGTCAGCCTGCCCGCGGCTACGCGCGGCGGGCACGGGAGGACGCACTTGTTCTTAAAAGTGTCGCGGCACTCTTTAAAAGTGCGCTCCAAAGCGCCTCTGCCGCTGCAGAGGCAGTTCTTGCGCGCTTTTCGGTTGACCTGGAGGGCGGCCTGTTTCAAGCCTTTCTCTTTGAAGCGATCGTCGAACCACTTCTGGAAAAACTGCGCGGGCTCCCCCGGCGCGACAGCGGCGCGGCTGGCTTTCATCTGTCGCACCAACTCCTCGCGACCAGGGGCTGGCGGCGCACTCGGAGCTGCCAGGGGCGCGTCCGCCGGAGGGCCCGCCGCCGGAACGTTGGACCAGCGGTTAGCCTTCGCCCCGGAGCAGGCGCGGCGGAAGGGCCCCGCCGCTCCGCTTTGTCTGCGGCCCGCGCGCGCGGTTGTGCCCGACGGGTCACCCGGGCGCCGCGCTTTCGAAGCGGGCTTCGGCGAGTCGGCGCCGAGTCGCTTCAGGTCGTTCGCGCGGTTCTGGCCGGCAGCCGCGCTCAGGAGCGCAACCTCCCCGAACGCCAAGTCGAGGCCGAAGTCCTCCAGGAGGATCTCGTGGTCGAAGGCCCGGGCCGCGCTCGGTTTGAGAGTGCGTTTTGTGAAAGCCTTGATGGCGTAGTAGACCCACTCCATGACCGTCGTTCGCTGGGCCTCGGCTTTGGCAGCGTTGGCCTGGGCGCCGGTAAGGACAGACGTGTACCTCTTCTCCGTGAGATGGTAGAGCACCAAGACGCAGCGGCTGAGGGCGCGAACGTTCTGGTCCCTGCCGGCTTCGGCTCGCTCTCCGAGGTGGCACCTGAACTTCTCGCTGGGCCCGCCCCGCTTCGGGAGGCACAGATCTTTGAATTTCGTACGCGCCGCGTGCTTCATCGCGACGCGGGCCTTTAGAGTCTCAAGTTCCTTGTTCTCTGGGTGTGCCGCGCTCAGCCCCCATAGGCTAGCTGCGGGGTTCCCAGACTTCTTGATGGCCCCCCCGGCTGCCTCGACACTGTCAGGGTCGACCGTGAGCGCCTCCCACGTCGCTTTCCATTGTGCAGCCGTGAGGTTCTGAAAGACGGCCCGCCAAGGGTATTCTTCGTCAGCCGCCCTGTTGTACTCACTGGTGAACGCCGCGTGGACGGCGCCCCCGGGTTTGGCTGACTCTTCGACGGCTGCGTGCGCGGCCCCGCCTGGGGGGGGGCGCGGTGCCGAGCTGCTCTGTAACCCTGAGGGTCGGGGGAGCTTAGATCTAAGCTCTCAGCGTTTCAATCGCAAGACAAACTCTCATGTGATGTTTGGGGGCTCGTTTGAAACTTCGATAACACATGCAACTCCTACTTCCGAAGCAAGCTCCCAAATTTCACGAGGAAGCTTGTCTCAAACTTTGAAAGGGTAGAAGGGGGGAGGAGTAAGGGGAAATTTGGTTTGGGGAGGACAAGGAAGAAAAGGAGGAGAGGAGGGCACTTTTTCCTGATCGGGCACATGCGTCGGCGAGCCGACACGAAACTATGGGCCGGCGCGCCGACCCATTTACACCTTCTTTGCCTTCTTGGCGCCGAAGCCATACTTGTGGTCAACCAGCATCCGCTGCGCCCGCACTGATCTATGAGCCCGAAGGGCTAACCGCGCCAAGTGTTGATTGTTTTTCTCGTCTGTCCAATTTCCCCAAACGTGAGGCGACCCATACTGAGCGAGCTTGGAGACAACATGAGCCATTCCATGGCGATTGGCCCTGAAACCAACCCTTAGCGCCCGCATTGCGTGTAGGTGTTGTTTCCAAGCATCTGCGAAGCCCTGCGCCACGTCGACAGGTGCAGAACCTTTTTTTTCCAGGGCGCTGCGGAAATAAAACTAAACATGGTTGGGCGGTTTTGGAGCGCAGGGGAGGAGAGAGGGAGGGGGAGGAGGAGGAGGATGAGGAGGTGGACCAGGAAACGCGGCAATATATAATATTTGTCCCACTTGCCCTGGCGCCAGCATCATAATCTTTGAACATGTTGTAGATGGTGACGAGCGCCGAGATCCCCCGCTTGAGGTGCACGAGTACGTCTGGATGGACGCGACGTCGGTAACGACCCAGCAGGTCGCGCGAAAACAGAACGAACCCATTCGTCTCCGAACCCCACGTGCCTGACGCATGGTCACCAGAGTGCCTCACCATCTCGACAGTCAGGTTCTGTGCTCGGGTGTGATCGCGGCCTGCTTGCTTTTCTGCGTCGTACCAGTCAAACAGAAGCTCGCGAAGCTTGGCGACGCAATTCGCGATGAATACATCGCGGGGCCCTGGGGCTACGCCCAGAGCATTGCACTCAAACAGTTTATGCAACAGGATAGAAACGAAGACCTTGAAAATACCGGGGCTGCATAAATGCAGCCAGTCCATGACAATCACCATTGAAGGCGCGAACCGCGTCACATCTGAAAAGATAGGATTGCGTCTCCGCGCGAGCGTTTCTGCGGATCTGCGCTTGAAGAGCGCCCAGAATGGCAAGGACGGGCGGCAGCGCCCTTTGGCATCGAACTCGCTCGCGTCCAACATGTGCACATGGGGTTCCAAGCGGTCCCCTTTGAGCAGCCCCGCGATTGGCAGGTCAACCGCTAAACACCTCCCCCGACTCCCATCTCTTCTCTTATCATATACGAGAGACGCTCTGATGGTCCTATAAAGATCTCCGCTATTCACATGTACCAGGTTTCGCACTTACCACAACCATTTTTGTAGCCGGCCCATGTTTTTAAGCACCAAGGCAACCCCATTAAAGAAACGCCTGAGATTTGATCCCAACTTGATTAGGTGCAATAACACAAAGGGCAAGGCGCGTGAACTGTTTTCCACGATGGGAAGCCGAATGTAGTAACAAATTCCATCAGGTCGCACTTCGGGGACAAAATTATGCCTACCCACCCGGGCGCCATCCCAGCGAGAGCTTGCCGCTCCTGATCCGATTCGAGCCATGCTGAACCGTCGTGGCGCTCATGGGGCCGCGTGCCTCTAGCCAATGCAGCGAAGCTCCAAGAAAGAGCTGCATGTATGACGTGCAACGAATCATAACCTCTGCAGCCACAGTGGCAGAGCTCTGACTTGCGCAACGCAGCGATTAGATGGCGAGATCGCGCGCACACAGACACGAGCCAGCAGCCTATAACATGATCAGCCTTTTGGAATTGCACCCCGTCAACATATAATGCGAACGGGAAAACTGGAGTGCCAGGGGGTGTCGCACGAGTGATGGGGTGATCGATGTAGGCCTGTGGCAATTCGCCATCATCAACACATTTCCGCAATTGATCTGCGATGTCTGGCGAATTGATGATCTCATCGTCCGCCGCGTCGCGCGGCAGGTGCACCGCAGTGCTCTGCGACGAACGAGTGGCATCGCCACGCTTGAAAAATGGCACGTCCAAGAAATACAGGCTTTCACTTTCTACTGAATCAGGCCCCACTACACGGTTGAAGCACTTCGCGCCAACTTGAAGCACCAGGAGCCTTCGCGGGTTGCTGGATGACCCCGCCAACCCCTGCTTTCGCAGCCCAGAAACTGATCATGCAAGCGCCAATCGCAGCGATAATGCTTCGCATTTTCAAGTCAATTATCATATTACCTAGCTCGGCTGCGGCTGACTCAGGTGAGATGTTGTCGCAGTCAATATCCCCTTCGCTCTCCGTCCCATCATCGGAGCCAGGATCGTGCAGCATGTTGCCCCATGCCCCAAAGCGCGTTCCCAGGCATGCTGCATGCGGCGTCGGCTCGCCGACGCTGCACGGGGGCGTCGGCTCGCCGACGCCTGGGGGCTGCGGCTCGAGCTCGGCGGGTCGATCAAACGGCTGCGTCGGGCCAAAAAAATCGGCATTGGACCCGGACGTTAGACCCCCCCCCCCCCCCAGTTTGGGAAAACAGGAGGGGGGGGGTCTAGAACGTGGCGAAATCATAAGGAAAACCACCACATTCCCACCCCAGGAGGCCCCCCACGAGGCAGGAAAGGGAGGAGGAGGAGGAGGAGGAAGAGGAAGAGGAGGAGGAGGGGGGAGGTTCCTTTTTCGCATCGCCAAAGGTTCGGCTCGCCGGTCCCTTGCCCAGAGCTTCGCTTTTGCGCATCGCTACAAAGTGTTGCGCACCGCTGAAGGATCGGCCCACCGATCCCGATCACTGCCAAAGGGTCGGCTCACCGATCCCAATCCGAACTCACACCTCGCAATCTCGCCAAAGTGGGAGCAGATGCTCGAGGATGGCAGATTTGGCAGCCATCCTGTTTGGCGTAGCGCCGCGGTTGCACTCCTGGCACCACTTGTGGCCGTGGCCATGGCTGCGCAAGCTGGAGTGGTAGTGCCCGCAGTCCTTGAAGAGCTCCAAGGAGTTAAACAGCTGGCAGAAGAGCTCCGTGCACGCAACGCCCCTGTGCTTGCCTGCGTTGCACCACACATGCACGGCGATTTCGTCGGTCTTCCCAATGTGCTCATTCACAAAGACCTTCGCCTGCCGCACAAGACGTCGGACTTTGTCAGTCTTCTTGGCGAATGTCTCCTGGATGGAAAAAGGCACTGCCATCGTGCTTCTGATCTCGGCTCTGGGGGTCGAAGAACCCTTGCTTCGCGTTCAGGACCAGCGTTGGGGTTGCTTGGCCGTTTCGGCCAGTGCCCACTTCCACATAGCAGCACCTACTGCACATCGACATGATGTAGATTGATGTAGTCTGATCCGCAACATGTTGCTTCGCTTCGTCTTCCTGGAAGGTTGCCTCGGCTTCCTCGGGCGTCTCCCTGGGCGTCTCCTTGGGCGTATCCTTGGGCGTCTCCGACTCGGCGCACTCGACCTCCACTGGCGAGTCGTCCTCCAAGGAGGCAGGCGACCGAAACTCCTCTGAAGGGGGGTTCGGTGGGTGAGGACACCACTGGTGCCCCTGTAGGCTCGAAGGAGGAATCGGCCTCGACAGCCTCGCAGATGTTCTTCTCGGTCATCGAGGCGGCGACGGGGTCCTGGGAGGGCGCAACACAATAACAGTAAGAATAACACTGCTTCAAGTTATTAGTTTTTTCCGTCTGCTCTGCACATGCAACGCGGCTCGAAACATATCGAGGAATGACAGGGCTCTGCTCGAGAGGTCCCTCGGCGCTGTTGTCGCACAAGAGCTCGCAGCGCCACTGCTCGAAGCGCCTGTCCTCTGCGCCTGATGCGTCAGTGCTTGCTTATCGCGCTGTCTCTTCCGCTTCTCGGGCTTCTTCGCGGCTCCTGGAGGAGAGGGGGGGGGGGGGGGGGGGGGGGCTGGCAGATCCCTCCAATTTGCCCTTGGGTTCTTCGCAGGAGGTCGTTCCACTCCGCATGCCGCGCAGCACATTTCGCGTCTGTCACTGCTCGGTTGCGCGCAGACATGAGGGGCAGCGCTGGGGTCGGCGCGCCGACCCTTTCCAAAACTTGAGCCTGGGAGGCTGCGCGCGCGCAAGGGGGGGACTGGAGCCGAGGGATGGGCTCAACGGCAGCCTCTTCGGTCGTTTTCTAGTGGCAGATCGGCGCGGCTCCAAAACCAATCAATGAACATGAAAATTATTGTGGAAAATCAGCAACGGATCACCTGGTGAACTTTGGTGATTTTTTGGTCGGTGAGTTTCTGTGAACTTTGGTTTTACATATAAATACACAACAACAGTCAAACATCACAGCCAAAGTTCACACGTGAACTTTCTGTGAACTTTTGTGAACTTTCGGCGGGCTTCTGTGATTTCGTCTGGGGGCTGATTTTCCATTTCTGCAAGCTCTGGTGGCAGCCTTTTCCTTACTGATGGGGTGCGAGCAATGATTTGTTCTTTCGTGCGGGGCACAAGATGCGGAAAAAGTCCATGACAGAAGCCCTTATGGGGATCCTTGGGTGTGTGTGTGTGTGTGTGTGTGTGTGTGTGTGTGTGTGTGTGTGTGTGTGTGTGTGTGTGTGTGTGTGTGTGTGTGTGTGTGTGTGTGTGTGTGTGTGTGTGTGTGTGTGTGTGTGTGTGTGTGTGTGTGTGTGTGTGTGTGTGTGTGTGTGTGTGTGTGTGTGTGTGTGTGTGTGTGTGTGTGTGTGTGGGTGTGGGGGGGGGGGGGGGGGGGGGGAAGGGGGGGGGGGGGGGCGGGGGGTGCGGGGGTTGTCGAAGCACCGAGAAGACTGAACATCAAACATTGAATCAAACGATTGAAGATCGGCCGCAGACATCAAACGATTAAAGATCAGACTGAAAAGCAAAGCAGGAGGATGAGAAGGATGATGAGAAGGACGCCTGTGGATTGCTGGCCCCAGAACGCAGGTCGAGTCGGCGCGCCGACTCGCTCTGCACAAACACACACTGCTCGCAGCGCGCGCGAAATCGTGCTGCTGCGTGCAAAACGGAGGGGTCGGCGCGCCGATCCCGAACCCAGCTACTTCTCATTGCGAGCTTTGTGCATGCGCTTGAGCTGGTTCGCCTGCTCGAGGAGATCATCGATGGGGGTCTTCATCGAGTCGGCGGCGGCGTGATGATGTTCGCTGCCTCGAACCTCTTCGACGCGTTCTTGGTGAACTCAGCGTCTGCGACCCACGTCTTGCAGAAGTCGCTGGCGTTCTTCCTTTCGTCCAGATCCTCGCGCGCCTTGCGCAGGCCCTGCAGGAGGATCTCGTTGTTCGCCCAAGCCCAAACTGGGTCCTTGGAGACCAGGTCGAAGAGGTCGGCCGCAAAGGCGTTCGCGTCAGCGTATCTGGACTTGAGCACCTTGAGCTTCGAGATCGCGCTGGATAGGCGCTTCTTCTCCGACTCCTCCGTCTTGTCTTCCTTGCCTTTCTTCTCCTTGTCACCTGAGGGCTTCGGCGCAGGCTCGACGACCTTGGGCTCGGCGCCGCCCTCTGAGTTATTCGGCCTCTTTGCGGGCGGGTCGGCAGGGCGGCCTCCTTCAGTGGACCCTGAGGCACCCTCTGACCACTCCTTGCGCAGCCCGTGCACCTTGTTGATGCCGAGGGACACCTTCTCCCTGTAGTGCAGGATGGCCGCCGTGTTGCGCATGTTGCAATACTTTACCCACGGGTGCCCGTGGAACGCCTCTCCTTTCCGCCACTTCGCGATTGCATTCTTCGAGAACGTCAAGCCGTTGTCGCAAGCGATTGGGTCGCTGGTCCCCCCACCTTCGCGCGAGACGAGGCGCGGGGAAGCGCAGTACTCGGCTTCGACCGACTGCAGGTCGAAGGTGGACTCCTCCTGATACTTCTTCTCGGTGAGCTCTGCGAACCTTCTCTTGGCGCACCTCTCCCTGAACTTCCTCATCGCTTAATGGCCTTGGCACTTGCTGTGCTCATCTTTCTCCTTGATGCCCTCGTTGATCTCGGCCGTGAGCTTCCTCCCCGCGCCCGTGCGAACACTAACCTTGCCTGCTGAGTCCAAAACGGTCCTCGGCATCGTCATCTCGGGCGTGAGATCCTCGTTGGCGGCGCTGTTCTCTGAAGCAGTTGCTTGGAACGCATAGAAAATACCTTTCCAGCCATCGCTGACTGCCATGGATGCGTCGCCCACTGCCCACGTTGCTGGCTTGCCGACCTTAGTTGCGAGCTCTTCGAACGCAGCCACTGGCCCCGCCATCGTTTGAGTTCAAGGATTGCGCTAACACTGCTTGCGATTGAGCCTGAGAGCTACGTTTGATTAACTCGTCTGGCTTCGGCCCCCTATCGGCAAGAACGGAAACGCGTGTTGATAGCTCAGCAAAACCTTCAAGCTAAACCTTTTTACACAAATGCTTGCACCTGTTCAACTTACTCTTGGGCCTTGGGGGGGCACAATCAATCTTAAGCAAAACAGCCAGGATGTGGCACAATAGCCACGGGGAGACGGGCGTGCGTTTTTGATGGTTTTGATTTGTTTCGCGAAAGCCTCCGGGCGGCCCAATCAACCCCAGTCGAAACAGCCAGTATGGATAGGAGGAGGAGGAGGAGGAGGAGCAGTTGGAGGAGACGGAGGTGAGGAGGAGGAGGAGGACCAGGAACGGCCTCAGGAGCATTGGCATGAGTTTTGGAAGTTTCGCATTGTTTCGCGAAGGTCGCTGACCGAAGAATGTATACTCGAGTCGGCGTGCCGACCCGAGCATCAAGAGGCAAAGCAGCCAAGCTGAATAAGTGACGGATGAGGGGAATGGTGGCGAATGCGAGTGCAAAGGTAGGGGAGGACGGACATCAGTTTTTCAGGGTGCTGTTTCCTTCGCCTAATGTCGCTGGTCCAACCAGGCATGCTGCTGTCGGCGCGCCGACAGGATATATCAAGAACGATCACGCTCGAGTCGGCGTCCTGGGAGTCGGCGCGCCGACTCCTGCGCCAAAAAGGCGCGCTCAAAAAATAAGGTTCCGGGGGGCAATCATCGTCGCTGCTCACGCTCTGCGCGCCCTCCTTCCCCTTCTCGGTGGTGTCGGCGTTGGGCTCGGGTGCCCCTGCGCCCATGCTCGGTGGTCCGCCCTCCGCAACGCCCGAAGCTGCTTTCTATATCTTCGCCGTCTTTGCTGCCTTCATGGGTGGCGGAGCGCCCCCCGACGCCCCTGCGTCGCTGGCGGCCCTCTTGGGACCTGCTCTCTTTCCGAGGAATGGCAAGTTTGCGCCCTCCCCCAGCGCAGCGGTGATGAGGTTGTCTCCCTCCACTTTCAGGACCTCCCTAACCTTCTTGACGTCTTCAACTTCGATCGCAATGGTCTTGCTCTCCATCTTGCCACACAAGCTCAGGCCGATGCGCATCATGACCGAGCGCTTCTCGAAACGATCCCCTGGGAACCACTTCGCCAAGATCTGGCGCACTTGCGCCTTTTTCCCCTCGGCCAAATCCATGAAGAGGCCCACCGCGTCGTTATTGTTCCCCCCCTGCCCCAAAAGCTTGAAACACACGCCTCCGATCTCCATCTTGCGGAGAGCCCCTTGCTTCGTATCCCACTGGACGTCGTGGCGCTGCTTGAACTCCGCAACCGTGATATCCGCGATGGGGATCGCCTCGGCGTCGTCGCCCCATTTGGCCCTGACGAAATCTGTGTCCTTGTCGTGGCCCTCTGCGATGTAGACGTCGGCGCACTCCTTCTTCTGCTTCTTGGCCGTCGGCATGGTGCGGTAGGCCTTGTGCAGCTCTTGCGAGTAGCCATGCGCCCGCTCCTCTGCGCCAGCTGGCGCCGAGCTTCCCGAAGGCGGCTTCTCCTCGGGCTTCGCCTCTGGTGGCGGCTGCGCATCGCCGTCCACGTGGGCATCCTCGCCGGGGTCGTCCTCCTGGTGCTTGTCCTCGTGGTCGTCCTGCTGCTCTTCCTCCTCCTCCGCCTCCTCTTCCTCATCCTGCTCTTCGCGTTCGCCGTCGCCCTCCTCGCCATCCTCGGCACCCTTGTGCTGGAGCTCCTTCAACCACCTCGGCGGTTTGCCATTGGCGCTACGAGCCATCGCGCTGCTGATAAGCCTGCAGGCCACGCGCAGCCTGCTGCTGATGCTTTTGCACCGCTCTTCTTGGAACTCCGGCTTGGGTTTGCGGGGCCACTTCTCCTTGCGCGCAGCCCAAACAATCTCGACAGCACCATCGATCTTCGTTGCTTGAAAAGCCACGTTGTGCTGAAGAGCAACCAAATCTTGAAACATCTCCTTGACTGCTAGGATCTTCGCGACGTTCAGTTTGCTCTTCGTGTGGCTCCTTGCTGGCTGCTCTGCGTATTCGAAAAAGTCCACCTTCGTGGCGTGCTTCTTCAAGACACCTGCGATGTCCTCCTTCGACCCATCGAAATCAGCGCGCTTTTTTACGTGGCATATCGGTAGATCGAGAGGAAGCGTCGCCTCAACGACGCTGTCGAGTGCCAAAGTGCTTCGAGCCAAAACAGGCAGGACACGGAGGAGGAGGAGGGCGTTGTTTTGGTGATTTGCGCTTGATTCGGAGCTAGCTCAAGACTGGAGCACCTGGCCAAACTAAATGTGAGCAAGGCCGCTGGCTTTTTCAAATGGTTTTGAAGGGGGAGGACGACGAGTCGGCGCGCCGACTCAAGAGAGAGAGAGAGAGAGAGAGAGAGAGAGAGAGAGAGAGAGAGTGCGCTGCGCCAGGTGGCCGTCAACAGCCGAGGAGGGCCCAGAGGACAGGGGGAAAGAGAGACAGAGAGATTAAAAGAAGCTCCCAAAAATCACGAGGGAGCTTGTTTCTGAAGTAGAAGTTACATTGTTATCGAAGTTTCAAACAAGCCCCCAAACATCACATGAGAGTTTGTTTATGGTTGAAACACTGAGAGCTTAGATCTAAGCTCCCCCGACCCTCAGGGAATCCTTCCCACGACGGAATTGTAGATTGCGCCCCCCGGCTGCGTCTCAGCCTTGATTGCTTCCGCAATCAATGTCTTGACCTGTTCATCGGAAGCCATGCCTTGGAAAAGGTGGGGGTCCGAGGTGTGCGTGGGCGAGCTGGCCGGCGCGGTTGATCTTGGGGCTCGGGCCGAATGGCGTGGGACGCGGCGTCCTCCCAGATCCGCTATGCCTGTCCTCCCTTCCCCCTGTCCCCCCTCCTCCGTGCTTCTCCAGTCCCCTGCTTCCCCGCCCACTGTCATCGTCCGAAGAGGCCCCCGCCGAGTTAGGGCCAGAAACCAATGCGAGGGTGTGGCAAGACGGGGAGGGGGCGCGAGAGGGAAGGCAGGGGAGTGGCGAGCCAGCGTGCCGGGTGGGAGGTTGGCGCGCGCTCGCGTGTGTTTGCGCGTGCGCGTGTGATTCTTTTTTTTTTTTTTTTGAACCTGCGCTCAGCGACTGCGATGTCAGCGCAATCATCGGTTTCTCCTGGCTGGTTCCCAGCTGGCCAGAACCGAATAGCGAAAGTCCGCGCGGGGCCCGCGCCGCACATGACCCTCTGGAGAGAGCCGCCGGAAGATGTCCGAGCGGGCCAGGAGCGGGCCCGGTGCCAGGAAGACAGCGCGCCCGCGCGGAACCACGGAGCTCCTGCGTCCTCTGGCAGAAGCAATAAAATCTTAAGGGGCGGGCGAGCTTTTCGGGCAGACTTGAAAAAATCCAGGCACGCCTGGGCTAGGGCCCGTGGTGGGTGAGCCCAGACGACGTGACCCTCGAGGTTGCGTTCGAAAGCCGTCAGTTCCGGGCATCGCCACTCTGCGGCTAGAGCGAACAGCCCGCGCCTGTCGGCAAAGAGGTCCAGCGTGCAGGTGACGTTGCATCTACTCTGCACCTCCTTATACAGATCCTTACGCAAGACAGCATCTTTGAAAGGGTATTCGGCCCAGGCGGCTGCAAAACCCGAGTCCCGAGAGCCCCTGTCAGCCACTGCGTTGGAGCGGCCCGGGAGGTGTGAAGCGAGTGCCCAGCGCCCCCATGCGCGTTCGGCGTCTTCGAAGCACTGAGTTAAGTGTTCTAAGTGTGGAAGGCGGCCGTATCTAATGTTCACGTAATGAATGGCACAAGTGTTGTTCATTCTGAAGAAGATTCTCCAGCCACGGAAACGGGCCCGTTCCCGACGCAAACATTCGGCTGCCACCCACAGTTCTTTGTAGTTGATGGCGTCGGCCGCTGAGAATTGCTCCTGCGTTGCAAAATCGCCAGGCCACGTGCCGGACACTACCACTCCCAAGTTGCACAGGTGGTAGCTCCACCCGTGGTCGCGTGAAGCGTCTGTTTCGATCACGTGCACCTTGCCGTCTGCTGCGAGCGCGCGCCAGTTCGCAAACTCGTGGGATTTGTGTCCCCATGACGACAAAGCGCCCCCCTCGCAGAAAAGGTGCCTGCACGGAGGCATGGCGAAAATGCGCGTCAACCACGCCAGAGCCTGCCGCGCGTTGTCGGACAGGCGCACTGGCGGGTCCGCGCGGGAGGAATTCTGCCACGGAGCGTACACCCCGGCGGAATTCAGGTCGGTCCAGATCGGATGTAGCCTGCGCCGGGCTTGCGGCAATAACTCCGCAAGATGGCTGGCGATCCCGGCGGCCGAGGCGAGTTGGCGACTACGCAGGGAACGGCCCGTGTCTGCCGCGAGCACCTCTTGGCAGACGCGCGCGAGTTTGTCGCATTTCTCTTGCGTAACTGTGACTACGGCATTAACCGCGTCGAAAGTCCAGCCGATCCACGTCTGGCGGGTCGCTGGCACTTTCACGCCCGAAGGCTTTGTGCTGACGGGTATGCCGCAAGATAACAGGAAATCAAGGGCGGTGCGCAGGTCGCGCCACGCCTCGGACCTCGACGTGGCTGCGCCGAAAAAGTCGTCGACGAAGTCTAAGAGGTCGACTCCCCTGTGCTGTTTGAGTAGTCGCAAGACCTCTTTTGACGGAGGCATCGTTGATGCCAGGGGCACTTTTGAGGCCGAACGGGAGAAAGTTGTACTTTCCGAACTGCCGCGTGCCAGGGCGGTACAAGCCGAGGAGAAGGGTGTCGACCTCGGCCACCTTCCAGTTGAAAAAGCAGTCATGGAGATCCAATACGAACATCCACGACGAGGACGTGAGGCGTTGCATCGCGTCCTCCAAGGTGCCGTACCGGACCCCGATCTCAGGGATATGTTCGTTGACCCGCCCCATGCGCAAATCAACGATGAGGCGCGCCTAAAATCGCTGCTCGTCCGGAAGATCGTCCGCAGCGCCCCCCCGCGGATTCAAGAGAAGCGCGCACGGGTTCACGTTCAAACCCGCCGGCCTAGGTTGGCCAGGCGGGCACAAAAACACCTTGCCAAGTTTTGCAAGGCGGTCGAACTCCTGCTCGTCCCACGGCTGGTGCTCCAGATGCGACAGATGGTCCCTCGCTTGCTTGGGTTGAACCCCTGGTGCGTCGAGCTGCATACCGTCTACCCACTGAGTGAGGAACTCTGGAGCCGCGTCAGACCGGGGGCGTTCTGCCACAAGCGCAGCGCATCATTGGTATCACGGATACTGTGGAGCAAGGGTTCCACGTTGAGCTGCGTGCTTGAGCCACTAGCTGGGAGGTGCATGATGCTGCAAGCCGAATGGCTTCGGAGGAGGGAGGGAGGGGGGAGGGAGGGGTTGGAGGGCCCCTCTGCTCCTGTAGGGATGGGTCGAAAGCCCCAAGGGGCAAGAGCCGCCGCCGCCAATCTTCCGCGACCGCGCCTCTGAAGTTGCGCCGGCATTCTGCGGGTGCACTCTCCGGCAGCTGCTTCGCAGTCCGTTGTGGGGCTGATCCCGTCGTCCTCTCGTCTGAACGGCGTGCGAGCCTCTTCCTCTTCCTCTTCCTCCATGGGGGGGTGGGGGGGCATGGAGAGGGTGGTTGGTAGGGGAGGAGTCGGCGCTGCTGTGCTGGTGAGAAGAAGGCAGCCCGGGTTGGCGAGCCGCTGCGTCGTTCCGGAAGGTGGGCACCTGAGTTTGGGCCCCCCTCTGGGTGGCACCGTTGACCGCCTCGGACCCCCCTCTGCGGCCCCGGGTTAGGGAATGTACCCCCTTGAGTTGCAGTTGTGCCATCGGCTGCGCGGGGGCGGCGAACGCCCCGACCGCGGGGCTGCCACGGCGCCTGCGCCACAAAACCCGTGCACGGATCCAGCTGACGACCGAAGAGGACAAGGATAGGATGTTGCGCGCGCCCAACCCCGAAGCCCCTTTCCCGATAGCAAGCCCCCCTTAGAAAGACGCCTGTTACGGAAGAAGAGGCATGCATGTTTTCACATCTCTGTCAAGAAATGATGGGGTGTTGGAGCAGAGGCGCCGCAAAGGCTTGCTTGGTACGGCAGTATCTGAAGTTCCTGGAATTTTTGGTTAACGTCATGAGCTAGCCTTGGCAGCTAACAGTGGGACTCTGATCAATGGCATGTTGATTATTATTCTTGACACTGGCAGTAATATAAGTACTATTGGATTGAAGGCGGCGCAGACCTTTGAGCAGGTATCACGTTCCTACGGACACGCTATTCAAAGGCTGAGCCTCACGAAGAGGCTTTACGTGTCAGGAGCGGGGCATGGCGCCGCGATTTGCCACGAGCCCCTGCATTGCAAGATTGCATGCGGAGAACGGGGAGATCCCGCGGGGCAACCTGCTGTGCCGAGACTTGATACGCACTCAGCAAATGTGGTTGAGGGTTATGGGGGGAACCTCCCTGCCATCTTGGGTATGAGGAGCATGTCCAACATGGGGGCCATCCTGATCCTTGAGCAGGGGCACGCGAAGATGATCATCCCTGGCGTGGAGATGCACAAGGTTCTATTCGGAAAAGGTGCCAGGGCACTCGACCTGATGAAGACGCCTTCGGGGCACCTGGCACTCAAAGCTGACGAATACGAGTTGGCTACTGAGGATCAAGGGCCGACGTCGTTTACTATTGCAGCCGACCCTCCGCGTGAAGAAGTTCCATTACTCGTCAAGGAAGCATGCGATCCAGAGCCGATTGCAGGGGCACCTTCTCTGCACGATGCCCACGCATATATGATGCCACAGGACACGGAGGGCATCAGTTTCTCGGTTGACGAGGAGACGTTCGCTTTGACGACCCAGGCGCTGGTGAATAACAGTTTGAAGACATGGCATCGTAGAAATATGTCATTTGGGACTGCCCCTACCTCGGCCGACAAAGACTTCGTCCTCCGCAAGTAGCAGGCGATGGTAGATCAAGCCATCTACGAGGAGGGTGCGAAGTGGACGCCTCCTGATGCACAGGCAGGGGCGGCAGGGGCACCTGCGGAAGTGGATGACACTGCTGGGAAGTTTGATATCTTTACTTCGAGCAGCGGTTCTGCAGCGCAGCACGGCGCTGGCATTTAGACGCCCCCATCGCCAAACGAGTGGCGGGGGCAGGCGCGCGCCACGGCCACTCGCGCTTGCTCAGATAGGCCGAACACCCAGGTGCTGTCAGCAAACGCGGGGAAACCAGCATTCTTTCCCAGGCACCGGCTTTGCGCGCCAGGGACCGCGGCAAGCCCGGCTGCGCGGCTGCCACGAACAGCAGTGGAGAGGCTGTGTGGCCGCTGCAGAAAAAGAAGGATTGTCGCATCATTTTCATTCTCGTGCATTCGTTATTGAGGATATACGGACAGCTTGCGCTGAACTCCGAGCCCGTGGATACATGTGCGATCGTACTTCACATACGGAGGTAATGACCTCCACTGGTACACAGTATTTGGGTGCGCTACTCTCGGGTGATTATCAACTATTGTGGGTTGCAACACCTGCTGGCTGGCGTGTGAGGCTGCCTGGCAAGAGGGCAGGGCCGCATTACCAGCGTATCCAAAATCTAATGTCCAAGGCTCGCGTTCTACGTATGCCCATTGTACTTGTGGGGCCACCAGGCTATTTCTGGAACCAAGGTCCCATACGAAATGCTATTGAAGATCTTAACTTACAAATCATGCGCATGCGTTTCTGCCACTTCGGCCTCAAGTATGACCGCGCGAACAAGTTGCCCAGCGGGTCCTATCTGCAAGTGGCGACTACGCGCACGCGCATCCCGACCAATTTATGGCGATGCGCATGCGATATAGCAGGGAAGCTTGCAGGACCTACTGGGCATGTTCTAGACTGGTATGGGCAAGGTGCTCAGAAGGCTGAGTGGCGGAATAAGACTGGCGATCATGACCGCAAGGTTGATTGATCAAATGGATTTACATAAATCACAAAGTAATCGCGCAAGTGCTGTACATATGAGTATTTATACTCGCGTTGATAAAGGAGTTTGAACTTACGCTCGGCCTCCTAAGAATGGCCCTGGATGGGGCCATGTTGTGAGACGGGCGACGATGGACCTGGGCGACAACACGATAACCCAGGACGTCCAGATCCAGGACCAGCCGACCGGGTACAACTACAACGCACCATTGCCCGATGGTGGTACCAACATCCGTACTCGACTGTACTGGGAGCAGCCGGAACCTACTCTCTTGGGAGATGGCAGCTCACGACCACGCTCAAGGCGAGTGGCGATCATCGATGACGATCGTCTCCCTCCCCCTTCGATTGAGCGCGGCAGCGTGCTACCTTCTATTCCCGAAATTCCGACACTCAGCTCACCAGAAACAGAACAACAGACAGCACTACCAACATATGCCAGAATTAAACAAACAGAAAAACAGAAGGCATACACAGAAGCTGGCATCAAACCACGCAAGATACCCAAAATCGTCGAAGAAGGCAACGGCGACCGTGGAGACGACCTTAAAGGACTCGGGTGTAGCACGCACTACGTCGACGTATCTCTGGACTCCGACACGGATAGTGACGACGGAGAGGAGACCTTCATCACCCTACCTGCGGGGCAACCTGCTGAGTCCCATGCAGCTGCATTCTCCATAATCCCTACTTTGTGCTACGGGCGACACAATAAGGTCGATATGTTAGAATTATGTGGAGGAATTGGAGGCATCTCCCAACTAGCATTCAGCCGAGGTCTGTCTTCAGGGGGAAACATCGACAAACGTGCGTTTGTTAATCTTGGCAACAGGGAGGCCCAAGACGCAGTGATGCACTATTTAGACGTTTGTGTCGTCAAGGTTGTCATACTACAGCCCAACTGCAGAACGACTGGCTTGCCTTTCTTATTTCAATGCAAAGGTCAACTTCGACACGTGGCATGCACATCATAAAGAAGACTTGCCACACATCAAGTGTTGTGGGAAGGTGGCTGTCCGCCAAAATGATATCCGACGAATTTTCCCACGAGAACAACCAGTTCGGACTTGGGTGGATCAGATGCCACCATGGACTACGTTGGTCAAAAGCAAGGGCACTTGCAAGGTGAACGTGGATCAATGCACTACTGGCTTACGTGATGCCCATGGGGTACTGATACGGGAGCCAACTGAGATCATGGCCAACCATCGTCTATTACTCACCCTTTTGAACGGAAACGACGTAGTGGCCACCATCAACATGCGTCGGCACGATGTAGTGGCCACCATCAACATGCGTCGGCATGTAATAAGGAGTTGCCCATGGCTGCAATCATACACCAAAGATGCATGCAGTCGCTCTTTGTCGAATCTGTTCAGATCGCACACGGTCTCTCTCAGACAACTCGTGACCCTCTCCATGGCTACCCATATTCGTCTACCGCGTTGGCCACCAACGCAAGGGGATACGATTTGGACGACCCGAGTCTCCCCCGACAACTTGATGGTTCGACTTCGAGACCACCGTCGGGAGGGCTTGGCTGTCCTGCCTGCGCGGGTAACGTTAACATGCGTTCTCCATCTCATGAAAGAGATCCGAGACTGCAGATGGTGTGATAAGGGCGACTACCATTGGGAGCGCCCGAGCTGTCAGAAGAACTACGGGAATAACAAGACTGGACATTACTGACACGTGGCAAATGTAAAACAAATGCCAAGCCTTGGGAGCATCCTGACAATCATGGACAGATTCCCCCGCTTCCCGTCGAGCCGGCAGCAGGGCCTGCACTACCGGGTCCTGCTGAAGTAGCAGCAACACCGCCCCAGGCGCCAGCAGCACCATCACCTACGCGACTGAGGGCACCGAGACGTGGCTTGAGAGCTGGACCCACCGCGGGCACAAGCAATCACGACATTACTGTTTGAAGACATGTTGATGAGCCTGCTGCACGGCAACCTGCTCCGAGTGGAGCTGGTAGTTCAGATGGCCATCTCCGACTACCACAGGTTAGAGTAAGACGTGGTCGACAACAAGGTGGAGAAACACCTCCGCCACCACCAGCAGGGAACCATGCTGCACGACCACGACTACCGGACTGGCCACGGTTCGACGTACAAATCAGTTCACAAAACCTGCGAAGCCTTGACCACAGCGTGGTAGCACGCGAGTTGCGAAAGCTGCACTTACGCTGGCTCCATGCGAAGGAGCCCAAGATGAAACTCATATTAAGCAAAATAGGTCTGGACAGTGTCAGACTCAACCTCGTCGAGGGCATCTGCGACACGCGCCGAGAATGCAGAGCTTTGGACAAACCTGGACACACAGTTATGCCCTCTACTGCATTGCCCGGTAAATTAAATCAGGAAGTGGAATGTGATTTAATGTTCTACAAGCGAGAACACAATACAGTTCACATTATCGATCTCTGCATACGATATGCTACTGGGATGGAAATACCAGACAAATCTATGACCACTATCCTGGATGCATACCATCAGTGCTGGATGCAGTTTGGACCGGCTAAGGTGCTTTACTCTGACGGCGAAGGTGCCCTAAACAACGACACTGCGAAAGCAGCCCTCAAGGCAAAAGGCGCTGAACTTAGAATACGTGCGCGTGGACAGCACGGCACGACGATCGAGGCCAGAAATGGCGTCCTACGTCATTTACTTCACGCCATGGAGGCTGAACTCAATAGGTTAGACATCCCTCTTTGTGTTCACCAGACTACTGCACGAAGCCTTGTTCGCCGCCAACGCATTTACCTTCTATAACTAAGTGTCTCCATACAACGCTCTGTTTGGACGGCGACCAGCAATGCACCCTGACCGTCCAGTTCTGGACCACGAGCGGCCGACGGAAACATCAGATCATTCCCGTGCACAGACGATACGCAGGGAATGTATTGAAGTTATCACACAGGCCACGGTAGTAGCTAAAACCAATCGTGCCTTACGCACTAAGACGACAGTTACTGTGCTGGTCAGCACAATTATGACGAAGGAGACTTGGTCGACTACCATCGCCCTACGACCACGAAGGACGACTGGGGAGGCTGGAACGGCCCGTTCCCAGTCGTCAAGAATGATCCCGAAATTGGTCAGGCCATCATCCGAGTAGGCGCTCGAAATGTTCAAGTACAATGCGGCGATGCAATATATTCACTATACAATGAAGCACTCATAGCCCGAGAGATTGGCTCCGACAGCACTGCACTACGCACAGCGTTGACATTCGTAGCCAGCCGATCAGCGGGGAGACCTGCCCTGACATTTGGCTATGTGCCGACCAAGAAAGGCGCGCTTCAGATGGCAACTGCAAGTCGTCTATCCCCTAAGGTACGCTTGGCCCTACAATATCTTATCAGAAACTTGTTTCGCATTGAGAATGTAGCATCGGTCAGATTAGCCTAGAGTATCCATGAGCGACCCCCGGTTACCTATGCTGACAGCTGCACATTTGTCCTTTACGACAACGACGTGAATCCAGGATTCCACTACTACGAAGCAGAAGGTAGTGCTCTGAACATATGTATATATAGTATAACTGGTTCAGCACATTCACGAATAATCAAATGCCTGAAGTCCACTAAACCTCAGGCAGGCTTCGATCAGGACATGTCAAAGTTTGAGGACTTGGCTGATGCGCCAACACCTGAATGAGCCATCAGAGAAGCTTCAGAAGCCGAATCAGCACACGATGATGGACGGCTTTCTACGATTTACGAGGAATCGGGAGCTGATCTTGAGTCCCATGTCATGGAGGCATGGTGCGCAGAATTGCAAGAGGAAAGAGAATTGTTGGAGGCAGCTCCACTTGAGGACTTCTTTACCATGCCCACTCAGATGGTTCCTGATCAGAGCGTGCTGATCACTGTAGCTGATGAACAGCGGGGACACCTGCCGAAGCGGGGACGCACTCGCGACTCCGATGCCGAGGAGACGTACTACGCCCCCCCTGTGCACCATGGTCGCAGACGACAGCTACGGACTCGACTCCGACGAAAATGGCCGATGCGTTGAATTGTGCTTCACGACAGAAGTGTCGAAGGTAGTCTTGTCCGAGCAGCAACACAGGTTATTAGATGCCGACCGGGCGGCCACTATGCGAGCATGCGGCGCCGCCGCTGCAAGGCGAGCTGTGGTCGTCAAGGAAGGCGACCTCCTCGCTAAAGCTGGCATTCAGGCTAATCCCGGGAACATATCGAAGGCCCTCTTCACTGAGCTCAAGACATGGTTCGACAACACATGCTTTAATATGCAAAAGATCGCCAAAGCGTCGAACATCACGACTTCGAGGTACGCGTACAAATGGAAATTCTTTACGCTTCGCGCGTCCCCACCAGCCCATCTCACAGCAGCAACTCTCGCGAAGCATGCCGACAGTCGTGTTTTTCAGGCGTGCGTCCGCTTGGCCCCGCATATCTCTTCTGTCCCCCCTTCCCCCCGCCTCCTTGCACATCCTCCTTGTGGGGGGGGGGGGGGGGGCGGGAGAAGGGCGAGGCGGAGGAGGAGGGAGAGAAAGCGCTCCTCGTGGTTTGAGTCGTTTGGGGTTTCTCGTCCTGGTGTGAGTCGTTCGGGCCCTTCTTCCTGGTGTGAGTCGTTCGGGCTCTTCGTGGTGTGAGTCGTTCGGGCTCTTCGTCCTGGTGTGAGTCGTTCGGGCTTCTCGTGGTGTGAGTTGTTCGGGCCCCTCGTCCTGGTGTGAGTCGTTCGGGCCCCTCCTCCTGGTGTGACTCGTTCGGGCTCCTCGTGGTGTGAGTCGTTCGGGGCCCTCGTCGTGGTGTGAGTCGTTCGGGCTCCTCGTGGTGTGAGTCGTTCGGGCGCCTCGTCGTGGTGTGAGTCGTTCGGGCCCCTCCTTGTGGTGTGAGTCGTTCGGGCTCTTCGTGGTGTGAGTCGTTCGGGCCCCTCGTCCTGGTGTGAGTCGTTCGGGCTCCTCGTGGGGCCTCTTAAGGGCCTCTTGGAGCCTCTTGGGGCCTCTTGGGGGCCTCTTGGGGGCTTCTTGGGGGCCTCTTGGGAGCCTCTTGGGGCCTATTGGGGCCTCTTGGGGGCTTCTTGGGGACCTCTTGGAGGCCTCTTGGGGCCTCTTGGGGGCTTCTTGGGGGCCTCTTGGAGGCCTCTTGGGAGGCTCCTGGGGGCCTCTTGGGGCTTGGCGCCTCTGGCGACCTCCTCTGGAGCGCAAAGGAGCGCTGCCCCCTGAGAAGGACAAAATGAGCCCACAACTTTCGTAAAATCAACGGTTTTGCTCTGAAGGAAGATGGGCCCGGCCCCCTCAGGAGGCCAAAATGGGGCCAACACCGTAGTAAAATCAATGATTTTGGCTTCAAAGAAGAAGCGAGGGGCCAAACTCGGCCCCCCCGCCGGGGCCACAATCCTCGTGAGGGTCGTTGTTTTTTTGACCCTCCCAGGAGTCGAAAAAGACCCGCCTGGCGACCCGCGGGATCCCCTCTCCAGGCCCAGGGGGAGGGGGTAGGGGGAGGGGCAAACCCCTCCCCGAAGGGGGAGAAGGGGGTTGAGAACAGAGCGGGCTCTCTAAACCACTCACGCCCAAAGGGCTGGTGGGATTTTGCTATGAAGGACTTGGGGGTCTCTTTGGGGCCTCTTGGGTGCCTCTTGGGGCGTCTTGGGGCCTCTTGACCTCTTGGGGGCCTATTGGATGCTCTTGGGGCCTCTTGGGGGCCTCTTGGGGGTCTCTTGGGGGCCTCTTGGGGGCCTCTTGGAGGCCTCTTGGGAGGCTCCTGGGGGCCTTGTCCTCCCTTGAGTGAGTACCTCGGGCCCCCCATTGTGTGTGAGTCGTTCGGGCCCCTCGTGGCGTGAGACGTTCGGGCCCCTCGTCCGGGCGCGCGTCGTTCGGGGCCCTCCTTGTGTGCAAGTCGTTCGGGCTCCTAATAGTGTGAGTCGTTCGGGCCCCTCGTCCTGGTGTGAGTCGTGCGGGCGCCTCCTTGCTTGTGAGTCGTTCGGGCTCCTCGTGGTGCGAGTCGTTCGGGCCGCTCGTCCTGGCGTGCGTCGCTCGGGCCCCTCCTGGTGTGTGAGTCGTTCGGGCTCCTCGTGGTGTGAGTCGTTGGGGCCCCTCGTCCTGGGGTGAGTCGTTCGGGCTCCTCCTCCTGGTGTGAGTAGTTCGGGCCCCTCGTGGTGTGAGTCGTTCGGGGTCTCTCGTGCTGGTGTGAGTCGTTCGGGCTCCTCGTGGGGCCTCTTGGGGGCCTCTTGGGGCCTCTTGGGGCCTCTTGGGGGCCTCTTGGAGGCTTCTTGGGGGCCTCTTGGGGGCCTCTTGGAGCCTCTTGGGGCATCTTGGGGGCCTCTTGGGAGCCTCTTGGGGGCCTCTTGGTGCCTCTTGGGGGCCTCTTGGGGGCCTCTTGGGGGCCCCTTGGAGGCCTCTTGGGAGCCTCCTGGGGGCCTCTTGGGACCATCTTGGGGCCTCTTGCGACCTCCTCAGAAGCGCAAATGAGCGCTGGCCCCGGAGAAGACAAAATGAGGCCAACACCTTCGTAAAATCAATGATTTTGCTATGAAGGAAGAGGAGCGCGGCCCCCTCAGAAGGCCAAAATGGGGCCAAAACCGTAGTAAAATCAATGTTGTTTGCTTCAAAGACGGTCTGAGGCGCCAAACTGCCCCCCCCCCCCCCCCCCCCCCCCCCCACCCCCTCGGGGCCAGAATCCTCGCGAGGGTAGTCGTTTTTTGGCCCTCCCAGGAGTCGAAAAAGACCCCCTTGCCACCACTCGGAATTCCCTCTCCAGGTCCAGGGGGGGGGGGGGGGGGGGGTAGGGGGAGGGGTAAACCCCTCCCCGAAGGGGAAGATGGGGGGCTGAGAACAGAGAGAGCTCCCTAAACCACTCACGCCCAAAGGGCTGGTGGGATTCGTGAAGAACCAAAAGGGCGAGATGGAACGTACCATTCGACTACGCCTGGTTCTCTGAGGCTTCATGGACCTTGAAGCTTTCGACGTAGAAACATTTTCGGGAACAGCAAGAAGGTCTAGCCAGAGGTTACTCGCTAGCACGGTAGCGTGCAAGAAACAGTGGATCATTGCTTCCCTCGACATCAACATGGCCTTCCTGAAGGGATGGACCTATCAGGAACTTGCTGAGGCAACTGGTGAAAAGGAACGTGTGGCGTGCTTTACTTTGCCGCCTGGATCGGCCACTGTGCTCCGTGCTCTTCCAGGATTCTAGAACTACGACGAGTCAAAGCACTGCCTACAGCGCTTGAAACCGGGCACAGGCACTAAGGACGCTCCACGGGCTTTCTCACTTAAGCTCAGGAGAACTACCAGAGGATTTGGCCTCCGACCCACGTCTTACGACGAGGAGTTCGAGACGAGCAATAACTTGCTCACGGCCAAGCATGCTGATGACATTAATATGGCCGGCACTGGGGACACCATTGACAAGCATGTCAAATTCGTTGAGGATACCTTTCGTTAAGTGTAAACTCAACAAGCACACGTCTACTAACTGTGCTGTGAGCTACACTAAAGACGAGGACGGCGCAGTTTTCTCGGATCAAGGTGAATATATCAAACAGCTCCGTCCTATACAATATCCCGAACTAACCGGCGCTGGCGCTGACGCTGAAGCAACCAAGATGGTTGCTGATCTGTTTGTCAGTCTCAGGGGTGCGCTGGCACACGCACTGATCACCCAGGTGTGGTTAATGGTGTATGTTGTATCTCTACAGCGTGCCCACTAACCGACCAACATCCAAGTGCGACGACTGAACGCGATCACCAGAAAGTTAGAGGCCTGCCCGAAAAAAAATCGTCTATCAGGCGATGAACCCCACGGGTGAGGTCGACTTACATAGCGACCCAGGGTACCGACGCCTGAGTGGAGACGCCGACGGCGACGTCAAGGGTCATGGTATTCGCGGGGCAAACATGCAACGACGTGGGAACATGTCGTCTGGGAAGCCTGTCGTTCACTTGATCGACGCGCGCTGCAAGTCTCACCGCTTGCAGGTCCGCTCGAGCTATTCAGCAGAGACTAGCAGCAGCCCATAATTTGGATAACTGTTATCCCGCGATTGTGACTCTGCACGAGCTCCACGCGGGGCCGCTCACGCCCACTCAGTTGAAAGATATGCCCGAGTTGGGTGGCCTGAGCATCAAGGTCACTTCGACCATCGGCGCTGAATATGTTTTTAAGTCCTTGTCAAGCAAAGATTTGAAGAAGCCGACTGAGTGCACCCTTTAAGGACACGTCAGTTGGATACGTCAGATGATGGAGCGTGGAATCGTGCACAGCATTCAGTGGTGCGATACCCGCGACATGACTGCGGATGGTCACGCCAAGGGGGGCATCGACAGAGAAATGCTCCTACAAGTCATGGGAGGTATACAAGCCTTCAAACATGACCTGAAGAGACATATTCCATGTCGGGCCGGCCAGACATTAAGTTCTGACGCCGCCTGATGAGCACGTCATACATTTGCGAGGCAACTTGCTGGCGGGTCCACCTTCCTTTGGGCCCATCTCCTTTCCTGTCCTTGTGTATGTTAGCTGCTGAACTGTGCCTGCTGTATAGGGGCGTCGGGCTCACGCTTCGTCTCCCCCCCCCCGACTCTAAAGCGAGCTAATGGGCGTAAGGGGTGGAAGCGAGCGTGCGCCCGCGGTCGCGTTGGCTCAAGCGGCCAGCCGCCTAGATTTGACTGTGCCTCACCGCGAGGCACACAATCGCAATCGAGACCAAACGGATCTTCCTATTGCTTGATATGGCATCACCTCTCCTACTGGGACGATCGCTACTACGATGCAGCAGAGCTGGAGCTTGGCTTCGCCTGAGCGGAAGCTGCTGGCTGGGCCTTCCAGCCCCCTTTCAAACTGCTCCATGACCAGCTGGACACGTCTTGGCCATGATGGAAACACGTCTGATGCTAACGTGGAGCATCTTGCATGATCTCGGGAGCCGTTTTTCGGTCATCTCGGAGCCTCTTCTTTCTCCTCCTCCTCCTTTTCCTCTTCCTCCTCCTCTCGCGAACCCCCCAGGGAACACTTTCTCAGGTACGGCGGGTCCCCCTCCGTGCAGCCCTGGATGCTCCAAGATGCCCAGACGGGGTCCCAATAGGCCTCGATGATTTTCACAATGGTCCTACGCTTAAGTTGGGCCTGCCCTCCAACAGGGGGAATTTGGATGAAAAATAACAAGGAGTCAAACCATATTTCCACATGGTCAAAACATGCTAAAACAATTTGTCCCCATATGTCTGTTTCGTAGTTTTTTTATAAAAAAAATCATCCTGTAGAGGGACAGGCCCGACTTAATCCGTCGCGGGCCGTCCCATCCTTCAAATCTGTCCCCGAGTCTTCGCGACAGATAGCATAGCTTTTCATCCGCGGCTCGTCGAGCCAGGAGAGGAAGTGAGAGGTGGCGCGCCTTCTCAGGAGGCTTGGAGGCCCCTCGGCCTTCTGAAAAAAAATCTGAGCCTTCCCCGAAGGCACAAAACACCTTTCAGAAGGCCGGATGGCTTCTGAGGAGAAGCCCCTCCGCCTCCTTAGATGGCCATATCCTTCTGACTTCCCCCCCTCGTTCGCCGCTAGCACATGGCTGTTCGTCTGCGGCTCGTCCATCTCTCGAAGGCTGGCCAGGGGTGGCCGCCACGCCAGAGATTGCGGGCCGCCTCCGGCCCATAGGCGGGGGGGGGGGGGGGAAGAGGTGTTGCGGCGGGGCGAGTGTGAGGGGGAGGGGCGACCCCAATCCCGGAGTGGGGAAGAAGAGGGGGCTGGAAGAGCGGATCCGCGAAACGACAGTGGAGCATCGGATCGAGAAGCCTCCGCCCGAAAAAGCTGTGCCAGCGCTGCTGAACCAGCTTGCCGGGCAGCTGGCCCGGTCTCTTGAGCACGTCCGCGGCTCGTCCATCTCTGCAAGGTTGACCAGGGGTGGCCGCCGCGCCGGATTGTTAGCCGCCCGCAGTCCACAGGCGGGGGGAGAAGTGCTGCGGCGTGGCGGGTGTGGCTTGGCATCGCTCGGACCTGTGCATTCTTGCTTCGGCGAGGACCATCGACGAGTTTCTTGGGTCATTACGAAAAAATGCGCACGCGACAGGTGACTGCACGGGGACTTGACGTCCGAGCGATGGCGAGTGTGGTAGGGAGGGGTGACCTCCTCCCGGAGGGGGACGAAGAGGGGTTTGGAAGAGCTGATCCGCGAAACTACCCGGGGCCAGAGGGCTCCATGAACCTTGGCGGGGCCAGACTCGTCCGTAGCCGCCGCGCTCAACAGACATGTTCCTGGCACTGGTGGGAAAAGGGCAAAGACCGCGTCATTGTTCGTGGCAAATGTGCGCTGGCGAGGGGACGGGGAACATGCAATGCGTCGTTCACTTTGGACACGCAAGATTGGAAGCGTTTGGTGGGAAGCGTTATTTTAGCGGCACTATTTCCTCAGCTGTGTATGCAGAGGCTGGTGCAACGACTTGCCGCTTCGATGTCGATTGTGGGAATCTGGGCCAAGGAGTATACCTACTTTTACGTATGGTGTTTGAATCCCCGTGCGCCCTACCCCAACATCTTTCGCTTCCGCCAGCTTCCGCCAGCTTCCTGTGCAATGCAGGCCCAGGATGAAGACCATTTCTACAGAGCGTTCTGGAATGCCCTCAGCTCAGAGCGTTCTGGAGCGCTTTGAAATGGCCGCGGCGGCTGATACACATTCCAGAGCCGCCAGGTCTCAGCGATTCACGAATGTAGCTTCACCCTGCTTCCCGCCTCACAACATTTCTGCAGCCAGTGGCCCCATAATTGTCAAGAGGATATGCACATCGGCCGCCAGTTGGCGTCCCCATCCTCTATCCTCTCGTCCCCTCCCTCCTCTGCTCGCCCTCCTTCCTTTTCTCCCAGCCGAGTCCCACGATTTTTTATTAGTGGTCAGGCGAGTTGCTTCGCAGTGCCAGCTGGTGTGGAAGCTGTGGGAGGCGTGCCGAAACAAGTGGCACGCGTGCCCTGGCTCTTGCACCGAGGAGTTGCGAGGGACAGGAGGCTTTCGCCTCCTTCCTCCAGGAGTTTCCTTCTGTGGCCAGGGGGGAAAGACGAACGACGAGCGATCGAACGACGACGACGAACGAACATGAAGAAGTTCGAGCTCTAGAACACAGCTGCGCAAGAGAATATTTGAAAAGATGCGGTGGTCTGCCGGTCTGCCTCCGCCAGCTCTCGCACCGCCGGCCTGCCCTCGGCGAGGCCGCCCACGCCGGCGAGCAAAAGATCAGAAAACGCCCGGGGGGGTCCCGCCGTCCTCAAGTCGGGCCTGCCCCTCTATACAGGGGCAATATTCAAACATAGTCAAATAGTCTGGGGACTTTTTCTTTTTTGTTTGTATGTTTGGGCATCTTTCGAGTTTTGTTTGAGTATGTTTTATTTTTCGTCCACAACCAACAGGTCCGACCTAACGCCATCCAACTGTCCAGGCAATGTTTAAAGATGGTCCCCGGCTCCGGAAACTATTTCTTGAATCGTCCCCCCCACCGCGCCTCTCGGGCATGGGCCGCGGCGGCCGACGGAGCGAAGTCATGGGGGGTCGATGAATGGGGTGGACGGGGGAAGGAAGGCGCAAAAGGGGGACGAAAGGTGCACGTTTCTCCCCCCCCATTGCATATCGTTAAGCCGGGCGAATCCCTCCGCAGCACGAATACGCAAGAATAGTGCAAACAAGCGACTGGGGACGAGTACTCGTGTTTTTTTGTGTCACGAGTTCTGCTTGTTGGTTGACTCCAGTGCAGCTTTCTTCGAACGTCCGCCTGTGGGAGGACATGCCCGACCGAAGCTTGCCGCCCCCCGCCCGGTTGCTTCCATGGGCCTCCGCCGCCCTGGGAGCTGCCAACCTCCTCTGCCCCTGGGCGCACGCCAGTGCCACGGCTGCTTCCGGCGAGCTTCCGGCGAGGAATCCTTCTGGGCCCCCAGGGAGCTTTTTCCCCCGACGCACGCGCTCCCCGCTGCCTGCCTCGGGGACCGGTACGCCAGGGGGGAATACAGGTACCCATGCAGTGGGGGCGCGCATCAAGAAACCATTTACTTTTCGTCAGGGTACCCTGGGTTTCTTCGCTCCGCGCGACGCGCGGCGACTTCCCGTGGCCGTTGAAGGAGCTGCTGCGTTCGGGGTGCTCCGGGTCTCCCCTCAGTTGCACCTCGCGCGCGGGTTTTCAGGGTTGGGTTTCTTGCGAGGGTTTCTTGCGACCGCGCCCGCACTGTACTGCTGCCCTTCCCTCGTTTTCGCCTTTACGGCCTCTTGGGATGCCCTCGTCGCCACCATTGGATTCGCCTCGACATCCTGGTCAGAACGCACCCTGGTAGAGGTCCGGGGAGCAGCGGTATCGGGTATCGGTACCTCTTGGTTTCCCCAACACGAGGGGTCCCTGACCCCCGCTCGTCTTCCTACAGTCAACGCGCCCAGTAAGGACGCGCGCCTTCACCTAAGGCACCCTGTCTCCTTGCCTCTGCGGCCCGTCCTTTGCCGTTTCCACTGGGCGCCCGCCGCCCCAAAGATCCCAACTTCGGCCTCCGAGGGTCCTGCGTCCTTACCACCCGTCCTTGCCACACGCTTCGATTGTAAGGCAGGTGACAGGATTGGCCTCCCTTGCGCTGGCGACAGGCCGGATCGCTGCCAGGCCGCTCCGCGCAGCCGCCCGCGGGAGCCCCATGTCCAGCTTCTGGCGAGAGGGTGCTGCGGCCGCCACTTGTCGCGGGCCTGCGACCGCCTCCCCGGGCCGCTTTCAGCAGAGGGCGCTCTTCCAGAGCGGGTTCCTGTCCTCCCTCGACCTGTCGCCGCTGCGACGAGCGCCAGCGGCGAGCACGCCTGCCCGCGCCCCACATGATGGCGGACTCCGCGCCCTGGCCCCCTCCCCCGGTGGGGGGTTCTCTCCGAGAGGCTCAGGCGACCCGTCCTCCCCCTCCTTCTCCTCAGCCACTTCCTCCTCCTCCTCCTCCTCCTCCTCCTCCTCCTCCTCCTCCTTCTCCTCCTCCTCCGCCCTCCTCCTCCGCCCTCCTCTTCCTCCTCCTCCTCGTCCTCCTCCTCCCTCCTCCTCCTCCTCCTCCTCCTCCTCCTCCCTCCTCCTTGGGTCGCCTGCGGCCCTTGGGGAAACCGTGCAGCCCCCGCCCCCCCATTCCCCCTTCGGGCGTGGCGCGCTGGGGAAGGGGCGGTTGAGGGGGGGGGGGAGGGGGGGCGGCGGGGGAACGCGCACCTCTTGTGCCCCCTGGGTGCCATAGGAGGGGACCCCTGGGGCCCAAGAGGGGCACGCAGGGCGCTCGTTTCTCAGCCCCCCCTGGGAGGAGGAGGAGGCGGAGGAAGAGGAGGAGGAGGAGGAGGAGGAGGAGGAGGAGGAAAGGGAGGATGAGGCGGAGGAGGAGGAGGAGGAGGAGGAGGAGGAGGAGGGTGGAGGAGGAGGAGGAGGATGAGGAGGAGGAGGAGGTAGGGAAGGAGGAGGAGGGGGAGGAGGAGGAGGAGGAGGAGGAGGAGGAGGAGAAGGTGGAGGAGGAGGAGGAGGAGGATGAGGAGGAGGAGGAGGAAGAACAAACTGAATAATAGTAGTAGTAGTAGTAGTAGTAATAATAATGATGATACTAATAAGAAGAAGACTTATAAAAGTAATACAAATACTAATAATATTAATAATACTAATGATAATAATAATACGAATAATAATAATCATATGCAGGAAACAAGGGATATATCAGTGAATTGAGTGAGGATTGTTGTGCATGCGCTGTTGTAACATTTGTGTACTGTGCAGAGCCAATTTTGGCTCAGTTCATGAGGTGGAAAAGAGATGTCACCAGCCCTGTCGGGCAAGGTCCGTGGACCCCAGCTCCGCTACCCGAGATTATCAAGATAACATACACTTATTATTTAGTACTTGCATGGTAGCGTGATTGGTTTCTTCTCCAGATTGCTGGTCTTGTAGACACGCGCCTGTTGGGACGACCGAACAAGTATTCAGGCAATCGAGATGAGTTTCCGACTTTCAGATATCAGCTGATCAGCTACCTTGGCGCGATCGACCCGAGGTTGGCATCAGCGGTCACAACGGCAGTTAGCCACGGCACGGTCATCACGTTGACCGAGATGGGAGACGATAACAAGCAGTATGCAGCGACGATGGGATACATTCTGTCACAGCTGTTGGGAGGCAGCGCGCTCACCTTGGTGATGAATTGTGAGTAGGGAAATGGATTGGAGCAGTGGAGACGACTATGCATGCGAGAAGATGCGGCGACAAGCTCCAACAAGGTGACGCAGCTGCAGCTGTTAGTGAACACGGAGTTGTCAGGCAAGTGGGAGACCTACGTCGAAGACCTCATGAAGTTTCTGTTTGACGTCAATCGGTACCAGGAGAAGTTTAGCGAGATGATCTCGGACACCCTCATCCAGGCTATGATCAAGAAGAACACGCCCGGGCCGCTCAGGACACAGGTGATGATGTTCACGGCTTATCAGACTCTACGTGAGACCTGCGAGTCCTTCGCTCAGCAGATGAGCCAGCGAGACACGAAGACGGCCCAGAAAAAGTTCGACCCCAATGCCATGGGCGTAGACGCCTTCGGCAAAGGTGGCAAGGGCGACTCCAAGGGGAAGGGCTACGGCAGGTCGGACATGAAAGGCGGCAAGGCGGGTGGCCAAAGGGGCGCAGGGGGCCGAGGCGGCAAAAGCGACGGCAAAGGCAAGACCAACTGTAAGAAGGGTGCGGTGAAGTATTTTGACGGATGGTGCTCTAACCCACACTGCGGCAAGTATGGGCGCAAGATGGCGGATTGCAGGAAGTACGGTGGCGGCGCATGCCAGTCTGGAGGAGGTCAACGGTCCGTGTCGGAGGTCCAACCAGGATCTTCACAACGACCTGGATCGGGCACAGCAAGTACGGTCCATCCAGGCGACTCAGCACCACAGATGTCGGTACCTACGCAGGCCACGACACGTGTGCCTGGACGGGTGCAGGCGGCAGTACTACCAGAGGACGAAGCGGGTTGGATGTTTGCGTTCACGGACGACCACGACTGGGGCGAATGCGAGATGCTCGTTGACAGTGGAGTTCGCGCTCATGTCGTACCAAAGACTATGACAGAGGGGTGCGAACTCACGGGCGAGCCAGGTCAGTCTTTGCGATCGATTATTGGAAAGGGTATACGGACATGGGGCAAGCGCACGTTGACTGGAGAGGTTTTCGATTCGAACACGACGATCAGTGCGGAGCTCAACGACACGCCAGCTGAAGTCCGTAGAGGTGCTCTTTCAGTCGCGGAGATGAACGATGCAGGCTATTCAGTACACTTTGGCCCTGACGGAGCCAAGATGTTCAGGGGCAACAAGAATGTGCAGCATGAGATTGACAAAGCACTGGAGTCTACTGTTTCACTCAAGCTACGTCGGAAGGTGAACGCATTTCTTCTTCCAATGAGGTTCAAGGATCCGACGGGCGACGAGTCCATCATCGGGGACGTCGACGAGCAACCTGAGACGGAGGACGCACAGATGTAGGAGGAGTCCGTCGAGAAGGAGCTTGCCGAGATGCAGGTCAGCAGTGGGGCGGCTAGTTCACGCGATGGCCCACGTGGCGCCGCTTGCGGGGCCCAGGATTCGCCAGGGGCGCCCGCCGCACCTGGTCATAAGAAGCCAGTTCAAGCGTTGGGAGAACTTGTCAGAGCGCACATTCGGAGAGGCCGTGTACCTTTCGAGGCACGGCGTCAGGAGTGCATAATGGGAAGGGGGCAAGGGGGCCCTCACCGCGCAAGGGATCCAAACGCACCGGCTACTCCAGTTGTTTCATTTGTCTATGTGTTTCTCAGTCTTGGCGAAGATGGCGCTGGTCACACACTCACCCTGGCAGTGGGCAAGGACCGAAGGACTGGGTATCTCATGAAAGTTGTTGTCGAGGCGAAAGGGGGCCAGAGCTACGCCATAGCAGCCACCAGCGAGTTCTTGGACGAGCTGGGCTACATGAGCATGGATGTGCAGTTGGACGGCGAGCCTGCGCTGGGGGCACGCATGAATGGAGTTGTTTCTGAGCGTATCAAGAAGCTTGGCAAGGGGGCTGCAGAGGCTCAACTCCGAATACGGCTGGTTCCGAAAGGAGGCCATGCGTCTCAAGGAGGAGCTGAGAGTGGAGTCAAGTCTGTAGCAGGTCTTGCCAGGACTGGGCGTTTGGCTCTGGAGAGACCTTGCAACATGAAGTTCACGGAGGATGTTCTCGTCATTCCCTGGATGATACGTCATCAGGTATTCTGCCAAAACACATACCAGCGGAGGAGGAGCAGCGGTCGCACATCTTTTGAGGAGTTGAGATTGGCACCGTATACATCGCCCATGCTGGAGTTCGGGGAGACGGTGATCGGTAAGGAGCACACTGCGCCGCAGGACAAGCTGGGCACGGCCTGGTGCAAAGGGATGCGGCTTGGACGCAGTACGAAGAGCGACGCTCACATTATAGGTGCAGCAACTGGGATACTTCAAGCCAGGACGGTGAAGCAGCTTACGAAGGAAGAGAGTTTCAATACGGAGATTCTCAGAGCTATGCGATGGACGCCGTGGAAGACATCGGTGAAGGCTGGAGCCTATGACGGCGAGGACTGGCAGCCAACGGAGGGGTGTCCTGGGCGTGAGTACGCAGCAAAGGGTCAGCACGGACGTGGCCGACCACCACGCCACAGCAGGACATGCCAGCAGCGTCGGGCCGAGTATGAGAAGACTGTTGCCAGCAAGACCGAGGAGCAGCCAAAGGTCGTCGTGGTTTCAGCACCCGCGATCAGCTCCGAGGCAGGTCATGGCAATCAGCAAGCACCAGCAGGGCCAGAGCCAGCGCAAAGTCGAGATCCAGTTTCGGAGGTTCGGCAGCAGGCGCATAGGATCGAGAGGGGGCTTCGTGGCAGGCAGGATGCTCCTACCCCAGGATCGTCTAGCAAACGGGGAGCTGCTGACGCAGACCTTGGCGAAGGCGGCCCCGGGGGCCCACCTGGCAGTCGAGGTCTGGTGGGGGCCATCGAGGGCATGAGCACGGAGGACCTCAAGAGGCTCGCGGCAGGCTTCAGCACCGTGGGGATGATGAGGCTTGTGGCCGAGCTCGACAAGGAGACGAAGGACGACAGCGAGTGCAGCGTCGTGATGGGCTGGGCGGAGGACGACGAGTGGGAGGCGAAGCAGTGCGAGCTGGATCGGTTCGACAACTACGACGCGTGGGAGCTCACCCTCAGGGGCCCTCACGGGCCCAAGGCGCTTACGTGGGCATGGGTCTTGGAGATGAGGAGTGGCGAGCTCAAGGCAAGGCTTTGTGCAGGGCCATTTGGCATGCAGATTAACAAGAGCAAGAGCGAGCTGTACTGCCCCACTCCCCTTTCGTTTTCATTCAAGTTGCTCATGGTGTACGCTAAAGTGAAGGACTTTGCGATTTACTTATTCGACATATCCCGGGCGTTTCTGCATACACCTATTCGGGAGTTGGTCTACGCTGAGGTTCCGAAGGAGTACTGCCACTCACCAGACAGTTCAGATTTGGTTTTCAAGATCAACAAGACGGTTTATGGACTCAACGAGGCAATGATCTATGTCGATGACCACTTCGAGAACATTGCTACAGGACGGAGTGATGAATCAAATATGATTTTCAAGAGGTGTCTGTCGGATCCGTGCGCGTTCGCAGACAGGACCAATCAGGTGGCGATGGCCAAGCATGTCGATGACGGTACGCTGGTTGGGCCTAGAGTTTCAGCCAGCAGAGTTTTGGAGGAGCTCGGCACACACTTTCTGCTTAAGGTTTCAGAACTTACGGTTGGTGGTCCAGATATCAAGCATCTTGGACGTGGCTGGCTCCGTACCCCCGAGGGTATTCAAGTTCGCATGTGGCCTGCTATTGTGAAGAAGCTACTCGGCTCTGAGCCCAATGATACGAAGACGAGCCCAATACCTAGAATCAAGAATGAGAGGAAGGTCGAGAGCGAGGAGGAGTCGGGCGCTACGGCGGCCACGAGGTTCAGGAGCATCAACGGCCTCAACATGTTCGTTTGCTTAGAGAGGCCCGAGTGCCAGCACGCGGCGACGGTGCAGGACCAGACGAGACTTATACGTATCATCAGGTTCATTCGAGCTCATCCGTCGTCGGTGACATGTATGTATCCAGACAGTGGTGAGTTCAGAATCATAGGACGTGCAGATTCAAACTGGGTGGATGATCCAATCGGAAGGAAGTCTACCAGCTGTGGTCAGTTGTTTCTCAATTGAGCTTTGGTCATGCAGTTTGTCAAACCACGGGGGGCTCCAGCACTGTCGTCGCCCGAGGCCGAGTTCAACGCGCTCGTGCACGTCGGTATCGAGGCGAGGGGTGCTCAGACATATCTCAAGAAGCTCCTGGACGACGCAGCGCCTGTGACGCTGGAGAGTGACAACTCTAGCGCGCTCACGAACGTCGAGAAGAAGGGAGTTGGTAGGATGCGGCATATCGAGCTGAAGGACCTGTGGATCAAGGACCTCGTCGCACGGAAGTCAGAGACGAAGGTCAGCACCAATAAGGTCCATACCGAGGAGAATACACCAGACACCGGGGCGAAGCATCTGTCGAGGATCGATTGCACGAAGCATCTGACGGCACTGAAGGCGCGGCTTACTGGAAAAGGTGAAGTTGGAGGATTGTCGAGTTCAAGCAACGACAAGAAGGGCCAGATCGGTAAACCTGCGCTGGAACTGATGGGTGCACTTGCCCAATGCTTGGTGGGTCTTGGTGCGTTTCTTCAAGTGGGACGCGCAGATGCTACTGAGATAATTAAGGTGGCTACCAGCCAGTCGCGATCTCAAGCCCTGCAGGTGATGAGAGCCATTTTGGCTATTCCACAACGGTCGTGATGATGATGCTCACCCTTTTGAGTGTTATCGCAGCGAGTGCAGCCTTCAAAGTCAAGCAGCACATCGACCGCGTCATGCAGCCAGCACAGAAAGATGCCCCAACTCAGTACAGCCTGAAGGACACGATGAAGAATGGAGCTACGAGCAAGATCGTGGCCAATGATCTTCGGGCTATGTTCACAGCTATGACCATAGACAGTGGACGGGAGTTTCTACGGCTACGGCGGGTGGATCGGGCTATCTCGACGTATACAAAGGCGATGGTGGTCGAAGCATGCGTGGCGACCGCCCTAAACAAGATCAGACAGGACAATATCTACAGTTGATGAGTTTGTCGGGATTTGGCACCCTCACTCGCTGGCCATGATTCGATATTGATATGTTTCCAGATTACGTGCCCAATCTTGGCATGAAGCTGCAGATGGGCCCGAGGAGGAGTGCTGGAAACAAGGGATATATCAATGATTTGAGTGAGGATTGTTGTGCATGCGCTGTTGTAACATTTGTGTACTGTGGAGAGCCAGTTTTGGCTCAGTTCATGATCAGGTGGGAAAGAGATGTCACCAGCCCTGTCGGGCAAGGCCCGTGGACCCCAGCTCCGCTACCCGAAATTACCAAGATAACATGCAGTTATTATTTCAGTACTTGCATAATAACAACAATAATCATAATACTAATAATAATAATAATAATAATAATGATAAGAGTAATAATAATAGTACGAATGATACTAGTAATAATAATAGCAATAATAATACAAATAATACTACTACTGATTTAGTAATACTAATATTATTGTTATTACAAATAATACGAATGATAAGAATCATAATCATAATGGCAACAATAATACTAATAATAATAATAATAGTAGTGATAATAGTATTAATAATGATAATCGTACGACTAATACTGATAGGAGGAGGAGGAGGAGGAGGAGGAGGAGGAGGAGGAGGAGGAGGAGGAGGAGAGGATGGAGGAAGGAGGAGGGGGAGGGGGAGGTGGGGAGGAGGAGGAGGAGGAGGAGGGAGGAGGAGGAGGAGGAGGAGGAGGAGGAGGAGAGGAGAGGAGGAGGAGGAGGAGAGAGGAGGAGGAGGAGGAGAGGAGGAGGAGGAGGAGGAGGAGGAGGAGAGGAGGAGGCGGAGGGGAGGGAGTTGGAGGAGGGGGGAAGGAGGAGGAGGAGGAGGAGGAGGAGGAGGAGGAGGAGGAGGAGGAAGGAGGCGGAGGGAGGAGGAGGAGGAGAAGGAAGAGGAGGGTGGGAGGAGGAGGGAGGAAGAGGAGGAGGAGGACAAGCTAGGTGCGCTCGCGTCATATCTGACGTCCTACCCCTCCCTCCCATCCCTTACCATGGCGCTGATTTTCTCTATCCGCGGACGCGTGTCGTAGCGGACCTGTGGCTCCGCGCGCGCGTGCGTAGTGGGTGGTGGTGCACGTGCGTGCGTGCGTGCGTGTGTGCGTGGTTGTCGTGGTGGTGGTGGTGGTGGTGGTGGTGGTGGTGGTAGTGGTGGTGATGGTGGTGGTGATGGTGGTGGTGGTGGTGCTGGTGGTGGTGGTGGTGCTGGTGGTGGTGGTGTTGGTACTGGTGCTGGTGCTGGTGCTGGTTGTGGTGGTGGTGGTGGTGGTGGTGGTGGTGGTGGTGGCGGTGCGGCGCGGTGGTGGCGGGCGGATGGGCGCGCGAGAAAAAGGCCCGCGCTGGGGCGAGAACGCCATCCTGAACGACGGAGGCCAAACACCGATCCGAAAATGAGGCCCACGCTGCAGCGGGAGCACGATTCGGAACGATTCGGGAGCAGAAATGAGGCCGGCGCCTCAACGAGAGCAGCATTTTGGGAAAAAATGACGCCGGCGCCTCAGCGAGAGTCGTTTCCCGGGATTTCCTGGGCATCCTGTGTGTAAAAAAACAGTACGCGGAGGGTGCGCGGCCATCACCCGGACGCCATCAGGGGAAGAGGGAGAGTATATTCATATTGAGTAATTGTGGCGGAGGCGGAGGAGGAGGGAGGAGGGAAAAGGAGGAGGAGGAGGAGGAGGAGGAGGAGGAGGCCAGCCCCACATGGAGCAACGCCCCCCCCCCCCCCCCCCTGGCTGGAAGGGCGACCACGTGCGGGTCACCCCCGTCCCGGACGTCGAGGTGCCAGTGGGCTCGCTACCGACAGCCGCATTGGGCGACCTCATCAAGCTCTACGACACCGCGCCTTCGCGCGGGAGTTTCGACGCGGTTGCCACCGCGCTCGCCTCAGCGGCCAGGGCAACGGCGTTTCCGCACTGAGGGCGGGCACCTATGTAGAAGACATCGTAGACCCACGGAAACGGCAGTCATGTGTATATATAGATTGATGTAGATGTGAACATACACATACATACGTGTGCATGTATATACGTAAATGCATTTTATTTAGATGTAAAGATGCTCGACGAAAGAGTTCAATTTGGGAGTAAATCGATTATGTAGTCGATCTCCTATTCGAAGAGTGGGGGATAGCAGCGGGGGGGGCGGGGGGAACCAGCTACAGTGGAGAGCCATGCCAAGAAACACCCTGCTTGCCTCCAGGGTGCCCTGGGCTTCTTGGGTTTGATGGCTGCTCTATGGAAAGCGTGACGCTCCCACACTAAAAATCAATGCACGTCCTGGGGTCTCAGGGTTGGGTTTCTTGTGGAAGGTCTCTTGTGGACTAGCCTCCACTGTACGTGCGGCGGGTTCTCCAGGCGCCAGTTCGAGAAAAGCGCTCGGCGGCGGAGACGAAGCCAGCTGCGCGCAGCACCTTCCGTGGCCGCCCCTCTCCCAATATCCCCCCCCGTCGCAGATCTCCGACGTCGCGACTTATCTACAACGTCGGGGGCGGCCAAGAGGGGGGTGATGACTAGGGTGTGGGAGTATCATGACGGGGGCCATGATAGTTCCTCAGATTTCATGGCGTCTCTTCTTATTTCATTACGTCCCTGGCCCCCCCTGAGCCGCGCACATGCCGCCGGCCATGATTTGCGCCCCCCTCTTGGACGCCCCCCTCTTGGCCGCCCCCGACAACGTGAACCCCCGGTACCTGCTGATCATCGCGATTTGCTTTTGACGGTCCCAGTGCCTGGTGAGAGCCTCTGGGGGCCGAAGATTTCCAGAATCGGCTTGGCGAAGGGCCCAACCAAATGAGTCAGCGAGTCACGTAGGATATGTCGTCGTCGCCTTCGTCCTCGTCGCGTCGCCCCGCACCAGTTACTACGTGCGGTTCCGGATTTGAGCAGTTGTTCCTCGCATCGTCCACGCAGGCTGCGCTCCGAACAAGTAGTGAGCTTGGAGCAGCGATAAGGGGGCAGCGGAAGGTGCTGGAGCTTCCTACGGACCGAATCCAGGCAATCAGCAGGAGCGTTTCTTGAGACCTTGCATTGCGGGGGCGAGGCCAGGAGGTGGGCCTGTTTTGGATTGCTGGGCCCTGCTTGTGGCAGCTTCGGAGGCCTCCTTCTTCCTCGGCAGCCCCAGAGGGGTTCAGGCAAAAAGGGGGTGGTGGTAAGACAATCGCTAGCACTGACATGTTTGACGGGCCCGTTTGAAAGTGATGGCGCATTTACGCTGCTATTTGCAGCGAGTGCTTGCAAACGGCTTCGGGAAGTACCAAGACATGAGGCAGACGGCAGGCAGACGTCTCAGAATATGGTCGAAGATCTCGGTGGCCCATTTGCGACAGTACTCGCATCAAGAGTTGGCGTGCTTGACAAAGAGCGCATTGTTCATCACAGAAAATGCGCTGCAGTTGCAACGCGCGCGGACGACGCGACGCATTGACGATGTATTCTAGACGGGCGACTGTATTGCAAATGTATTGCGCCAGGGGACTGTGGTGCATTGGATTGCGACAGTCGTGCTTCACGCGCAAATCGAGCAATAATTCGCGCCCCAGAACATAGTGTACGCCCCCAAATCTGCTACAGCCCTTTAATTGTATTGCAATGTATTGCAGCTGGCATTTGGGGTTCGTTGGAGCTCCCTCTGGGGCCACGGAGCGCGTGGTGTGTGTGTGTGCCGAATTGAGGTGGTGCCGCCATGCATACCCACTTCAGAGCACATACCATTCTCACTCTCAGGAGCTGGACCTCTTTGTTCTCCCAGATGTTTCCTGCATCGTTCATTGGCCAAGGGAGTCATGCGGTAGCAGAACAGCTTCAAACTTTCTCTGTGCAGCAGGCTGCTGCAGGTCGATGTGATGCCAACGGGCAGGTGAATTCGTGTCGCGGCGACGCGCGATACAGTCCCCCTTGGGAGCTGGCCAGCTAGAGCCGGCTGGCAGCGCACGTGTGCGAAGGATATCACCGATCTTCTAGGGGGGCCACCCCACAGAGGTTGGCCGCAAGCTGCGAGCAGCTTGCTCGACCTAACCTGCTCGGCAGCCGAGCAATGCCCGAGGTTAATAACATTAGCAATCCTATCACAATAAACTCATAAGAGCAATCACATGGCTAATAATACTACTACTGATGATGATTGATGATGATGCTGATGATGGTGCACATGACCACAATACAGCCCAGACATCCGACGGTGTGATCTGTCCCATGCGCGGCCCCACGGGTCCCGGTCCCTTCCCTGGGGCCAGTTCTTGTCGCCCCGGAGGATCGAGGAGGATCGAGGACGAGGAGGATCGAGGGAGGGGCGGATCGAGAATCGAGGATAACGCGCCTTGGACGCCGACATCGAGGAGAACCGACCCGGTCGATCCAATCTGCTTCCAGTTTCGGCCGGGCCGACCCGCTTCGATTCCGATCGCCATGGGCCGTAGACGCGCTAACAGTGTTTCAGTTAACGGCGAAGCAGGGAAACCAATTGTAGGAAGGCGTTGTTCGTGGCCAAGCCAATTGTAGGAACGCATGGTCCGTGTTTCCCTACAACTCGGTGCGTCTTTTTCGTTCGATACATTCGCATATCTGAAATGTAGTAAACGGTGTTTCGTCATTTCCTACAGATTGTTTTACGTGAGCTCGGTTTTGCAAAAGCCATATTCCCAAGCACACCGTTAACCAAGCACGCCGTCAGCGCGGCCTTGGATGGGTCTAGGCCTCCTAAATGGGGTCGGAGTAGATTGGGTCGGAGGATCGCGCCGCATCGTCCATGCATCGGCGATGTTCGGCGATGCGGCTCGATGTGGGGCCCAATTTTCTCCACGCCGACGTCGCGGATGTAACGCCAACGTCGCCAGTGCATGGCCGATGCATTGGTTGTTCGCTCTGTTCGGACTCTCGGGGCCTTCCATGGTCAGGAAGGGAAAGAACACACAGACACCATTCATCGTCGATTCCCTAGGAAATATTGGAAAATATGTGAAGTGGGAGGAAGACAAAAACCAAGAAAATATGGGAACATCTAAGGAATCCTGATCGGAGGTGAGGGGGTGAGATCGAAGTGGAACGGAGAGCTCCCCTTCCGGGAAATCGGTTTCGGTTTCGTGTTCGTGCGTGCCGTGCGGGCGAGGCGAAGCTGCGTGGGCGGGCGAGAAATAAGTCTCCTGTGGCTGAGGCGCGGCCAGAGCAAAAGAACCTTGACCGGGCGGCCGGTGCCCCGCGGTGTCCCGCCGGTGTCCCGCTCGGGGGCCGGTGGCGCGCGGTGTCCCGCCGGTGTCCCGCCGGTGTCCCGTCGGTGTCCCGATGATGATGGTGATGATGATGATGATGATGATGTTGATGATGTTGGCGATGATGGTGATGGTGATGGTAGTGATGATGGTGGTGTCCCGATGATGGTGATGATGATGATGATGTTGACGATGTTGATGATGATGATGGTGATGGTGGTGATGATGATGGTGCCCCGATGATGATGATGATGTTGATGATGATGATGTTGCTGATGATGATGATGGTGCCCCGATGATGATGATTATTATGATGATGACGATGATGATGATGATGATGATTATGATGATGATGATGTTGGTGATCCTGATGATGTTGATGATGATCACATGATTCGATGATAATGATGAAGATGATGATGATGAGGGTGGTGTCCCGATGATGATGATGATGATGATGATGATGATGAGGTTGATGATGATGCTGTTTATGATAATAACGATGATGATGGTGTCCCGATGATGATGATAATAATGATGATGATGACGATGATGGTGTCCCGATGATGATATCGATGATGAGGATGCTGATGAGGCAATGCTGCTGATGATGATGATGATTCTGATGATGGTGACCCAATGATGATGATGGTGCTGATGTTGATGATGATGATGATGGTGTCCCGATGGTGATGATACTGATGATGGTGACGATGATGCTGGTGTTCCGATGATGATGATGTTGGTAATCATGATGTTGCTAATGATGATGGTGTCTCGATGATGATATTGACGATAAAGTTTTGATGATGTTGTTCATGATGATGATGATGGGATGATGATGATGATGATGATGGTGGTATTCCGATGATGGTGATGGTGTCCCGATGATGTTGATGATGATGGTGCTGATGACGTGAATGACGATGATGTTGCTGATGATGATGATGGTGCCCCGATGATGATGATGATTATGATGATGATGAGTATGATGATGATGATGATGTTGATGATCCTGATGATGTTGATGATGTTCAGATGATTTGATGATAATGATGAAGATGATGATGATGATGATGATGAGGGTGGTGTCCCGATGATGATGCTGATGATGATGTCGATGATGATGCTGTTGATGATAATAACGATGATGATGGTGTCCCGATGATGATGATAATAATGATGATGATGACGATGATGGTGTCCCGATGATGATCTTGATGATGAGGATGCTGATGAGGCGATGCTGCTGATGATGATGATGATTCTGATGATGGTGACCCAATGATGATGATGGTGCTGATGTTGATGATGATGATGATGGTGTCCCGATGGTGATGATACTGATGATGGTGACGATGATGATGGTGTTCCGATGATGATGATGTTGATGATCATGATGTTGCTAATGATGATGGTGTCTCGATGATGATGACGATAACGTGTTGATGATGTTGTTCATCATGATGATGATGAGATGATGATGATGGTGGTATTTCGATGATGGTGATGGTGTCCCGATGATGCTGATGATGATGATGCTGATGACGTTGATGACGATGGTGTTGATGATGATGACGTTGATCGTGATATCCATTGTGATATCGATCGTGAGATCGGTAGTTAGACCGAATGCGAGATCGATTGTGAGATCGATAGTCAGATCGATTGTGAGATCGATAGTCAGATCGATTGTGAGATCGATCGAATGAAATAGATCGAGTGAGCTCGATTCTGAGATCGATCGAGTGAGATCGATCGAGCGAGACCGATAGTGAGATCGATAGTGAGATCGATAGTGAGACCGATCGAGTGAGACGTTGGTTCATCCCCCCCGAACCTCCTTATCACCCGAAGGGTGGTCGTATAGGTATTGGTGTATATTTATTTAATCGCTTCGCTCATGCCGCCGGCCCTGGAGCCCTCTTTAGGGCCTCTTGGGGGCCTCTTGGGGACCTCTTGGGAGTCTCTTGGGGCTCCTTGGCGGCGTTTTGGAGGCCCCCAGGGCCTCTTGGGGGGCTCTTGGGGGTAGTCGATTGCGGCTCCCCCCTCGGAGGCCACGATCCTCGTGAGGGGTGTCGAAAAATACCCTCCCCTGGAGTAGTCTGGTGGCTTCTCCCAGGCTTCTCTCGGGACCTTGCCGGGGTACTTTTCGTCCTGGGGCATTGGTGTATATTTATTTGTGTGTCCCAGGGCCCCTTCACATGGGCCCCAGCACCCTCCGAAAACGACTCAGGATAAGGACTTCGCTCCGGGGGGGGTGCCCAGGGGTCCAGGACCCGCTTCCCTCAGGAGGAGGAGGAGGAGGAGGAGGAGGTCAAAGGGGCCCCCAAGCTAAGTTCTGACACTCCGACGATCTGATTCTGCCCGGTGTTCGCATGGCCTCGTGGAGCACCTTTGCGTGGCCGATCTTGTCCGATCCCAGCTCCGTGCCGATGCTGCCTGGTTCGATGTGCCTTCCGATATGATCGAGTGTTCTCGTTCGATATAATGTTCCGATCCTGCCCATCCCCCATATATTGTGGGCCAGCACACGAGCTACAAAGATCTAGCCGATATCTCTGAGCGCGAGGAGGAGGAGGCGGAGGAGGAGGGGGAAGGAGGAGGAGGGGGAAGGATGATGGTGATGATGATGATGGTGATGATGATGCTGACGATGATGACGATGATGATGCTGATGATGATGATGATGCTGCTGATGATGATGATGATGATGATGATTATGCGGAGGAGGAGGAGGAGAAGGAGGAGGGGAGTGTAAATATTGATCCAAATGTCTCCACCCACAACCTCTTGATGCAAGAAGAAATAGGTAGAGTATGATATGATGTTATACCGAATCAAACTAAGCGTTCGTTGAGTGCGTCCACCCTCCCGCCACAGCTGGCGGGCACACAGCCAAAACGGCCGCGGTGAATAAGAGAGTGCAAGCATGAGCGAGCGAGAGCAGCAGCAGAGACAATCATAATTATCATCATATATCTCACATCCCTGCTAATACAACTTTCGCGCAGGAAAAGGAAACTTTGCTAAATAATGCCTTGGCAAATTCTGCAGCAAGCTTCTATAATATTCAATAAAATTCTCGGCTCGACCGGTCAAACTACCGTCGGCGCACCGAGCAACAGATATCAATATACAAAAATATTTACTTGAGGTCCGCGCATTGAGCAACATATATCAAAATATAAAAATCTGTTCCTGAGCTCTAGAGGGGGTGCTTTCACTCATCATCTGTAAATAGTAATCCACATGCAACTCTCACACATCCTCACCACCGTTCACATCTGAGCCACTGCCATGGCTGGCTCAAAGATATCGTCACATATGTGGTAGTGGGGTTCAGCGTACACGCACTGCTGACTTGATGATGCTGTACGCAATGTAGCTCTTGATGCTTGGGTCGAGGTTATAACTCCTGCTCTCGTCTGCGTCCAGCTTGAGACACCGTCCTAGGCAATTTGCGTAGTGCCTATCCTTCGTATAGATCGTCTCGTAGCTGTCGCCCTCGTACTTGCCACTCCTGATTATCGTCGGTCCCATGGTCTCCAGCCACTGCCTCAGTAGAGCACTATCTCCCACCATGATTGGTCCATCTCCCATGATCTCGTCGTCGTAGGTCTCTGGCTCGGCTCGTACTGCAAGTGTTGTCGTCGTTGCTTTCGGCGTAGCCTTCGCCGTCCTGGATTTGACCTTGACCGGCTTCTCGGGCAACTCCGGCTTGAACAGGTTGTCGCTGCTTGAACTATCCACCTCCATCGGCTCAGCGGTGTCCTCGTCGTCGTTCTGCTTAGGCTGCATTATGTAGATGAATATGATGATACCCGCGATGATAGAAACTACTGTCACCACCGTAGGAGACATCGAAAGACAAACTCCATACACTGCAAGCGCACAGAGTTGAAACAGAACTACAACTTGGTCAGGTATTTGGATGGTTCTCTGCGCGCCACTCCTCTCCATCGGGTAGTTGTCCGTTAGCTCTTCCGTGTAGAATGCCTCGACGTAGTCCTCGTCTGGAGCTTCGTCCTTGTCGTCGTAGAAGCACGCGTCCACATAGTTGTACGTCTCCACCAGCCACGTAGAGATCTCCTCGTCGTCCTTCCCGGTGTCGTCGCACAGCTCCTGCTTGACGTACTTGGCCATCTTCGCGTTCAGCTCGTCTACCTCCTTGTTGGCTGCCACCTTCTCTGGTCCAACAAGCTTTCGTGCGCGTATTGATGGTGCCCTGTCATCAGGCCCAAGAGTCCACACATTTGATGTAACTATCTTCCTCGCGTAGCCTCCTGGAAGTACTTTTGTCAAACAGTCCGCTAGCATCTGCTCGCTCTTGACCCACTTGATGCTGACCTCTTTGAGTGACTGCCGCAGTATAGCCGCTCCCAGAGAAAGCCTCCTGTCCGTCATAGAGATCCTCTCCTTTGTGATCGTGTCGTATAGGCTCTTGCAGTCGGTCACCGAAATGCATTTCACCGGGCAGGTGTCGTGCACAATCTCGGTCATGTCCATCTCCGGGTACAGGATCTCCGCCAGGGTCGACCTCGTCCATATCAGCATGTCCACCGAATCCGCACATGAGTAGGCCTCCGCCGATAGAGTAGATCACACCACTCGTTGAATCTTGGAAGACTGCCACCCAACGCAGTGTACCTTGTACTTGTTGCTGTGGTCCTCGTTGATCTTCTGGTCGCCCAGCATGATGAAGTGTCCGCGTTGTGATCTGTGCTTCGGCAGATTGTCGAAAGCACTGTCGGTGACATTGATCACCATGGTCTCCCACAGGTTCAGGCCTGCTGAGAACCTGATCAGCAAGTCGTTCCGCTTCTGAATCCGCCTGATGGCCGCGTTGCCGTCCTGTAGGTCCTTCACCGTCGGAGCTCCCAGCGTAGATGCCAGTCGGGATGCCTCGAAGGCCTCCTCGAAGCATACCACTCGCGCAGCCCATTGCAGTTGTCCAACTACCATTCGTAGTCCACGATGCTCTGAATGGGTCAAGGCGCTGTCTGGTGCCTTGCTGCGCTCTCTGGGGACACGTACACTCTGCATCGACTTCACGTAGGCCTCCATGGTGGCGTTGATGCTGCCGTCCCTGTCCTGCTTGTAGGCCCGGCCACAGAACGTCGCCTGCTCCTTCCTCGCGTACTTGACCTCGCCAAAGTCAATCTCCTTCTGCAGGTCCTTCATGATCTTGGCGCCCTCCGGGTCGTCCTGCTTGATGCCCATGCGGAAGTCGTCCACGTCCAGGCACATGATCCCGATGATCGTGCCCTTCGCATTGCGCTTGATGAAGGTCGCGGGCTCGAAGCTCAGGCCTTCCCATCGAAGCTTCACGAGCGTCTCGCGTAGTGCCACATACCACGCACGAACTGCATCGTTGGCCCCGTAGATGCTCTTGTTTAACTTCAGCAGGTCGCCTGCCTTCACTCCCGGGATGTTGCACTTCCCGAGGTTCGCTGGGATGCGGAAGTAGAGCTCGCGTGTGATGGCTTTGCCCTGCAGGAGCGCTCCCTTCACATCTGCGGTGACCAGGTCCAAGTTGAGGCATAATACGATGCTGCACAGGAGTAACGTCATCTGTGCTGAGACTGTAGGCGAATCCCGTCGTAGCTTGTCGTCGAACTCCTCCTCGTAGCCCCTCCCGCAGATCCTGGCCTTCGGTTCGAAGGTCGTGGGGTCCTTATCGGTCCAGACCACCTTGGAGCTCAGGATCTTGTCCGGGTCGACCTTGTCGACTGCTGCCCCTGATATGTGGGTTGCTGCATCGTGCTTGCACCACGTGGTCCACTCCTTCCTTCTCCACCGCCTGCTGCATCTTCTTCCACTTGAGCTTGTCGTCGCCCAGCGTCTTCAAGTTGATCTCCTGATGCTTGTTGGCTCTCGTCGGTTGGCTGCACATCACCTCGGCCACGAACGCCTCGACGAGCAGCGGTGCATCTGCCAGCTGTTTGACTGGCCCAGTTTGCGCCAGGGCTCGTCTGATGCTGATCGGCACATCGTCCAGCAAGAACTCCTTGATCGTGACTGGGTGCTCCTGGCGCTTGCCCTGCGCAGGCTGTCGCGTACTTGACGATGATGTAGCCGGCTGATCCTGCGGCGCCTCTGCTGGTGCTGCTGCCGTTTCCTCCGCCTTCTGGCGTTCCTCCATGTGCCTCTGGATCCTGGCAGGCACTCGAAGCTGAGCTCGATTGTCCTGAGCGTCGTCCCGCTTGGTCTGCTGGAGCTTCAGGCCCTTCTTGGCGTGCTTCTTGCCCCCGCGCTTCACCTCCTTAGGCTCTTCCATGATCTCGTCGGTGTTGGTAGGCTCCTGCGGGGATGCTGCAGGCTGTTGGCCACCTCCTGGTCCATCTCCAGCTTCCTCTTCCTTTCCCAGAGTGATCTCCTCGATGATCGTGATGGGGTCTTGCGATGCCACGTCGTCGATGATCTGAGGAATGGCTGTCCAGTCCGCTCTCGAGATATCTTGAACCAGGTCGCGCGTGTCCAAGTTGAAAAGCCGCCGCCTCTCGACCTTGTACCCAGGTGTCGGGTCAGGTAGAAGAGGGGCGTTCCTGACGTTATCCAGCTGCCTCAGGTCGGTCTTGCCCTGGCTGCTGGCCGCCGCTGCTCCCAAGATGGTGTCCCAAGCCTGGTGCGCTCGAACAAGTCGTGCTCGAAGGTCCTCCTCCGCTTGATCTTGATCAGCTGGTACTGTCTCGTACTCGTCGTCCAGCCTCTGTCGCATCGGCATCACGTCGTTATCGCGTACCTCTTCCGATCGTCGCCCCCTGCTGTCCGCTGGCTTCGTCAGCTCCACGTTGCCCTGAGCAGGTACTGCTGGTGCCGTCGTCGGTCCCCTCGAGGGTGCATCACCTTGTCCACCTGCTGGCTGTGGTGGAACATCGCCCTGTCCAGGATGTTGCTGATGTCCTGGATCTCGGTGATCTTGATGTTGATCTGGCTGCTGATCTGGCCGTTGATCTGGCTGCCGGTCTGGCTGCTGATCTGGCTGCTGATCATCTCGTGCTGGGTTATACTGTTGACCTCGCAGGTCGAGGAAACCACGCTGACCAGCTCGTTCACGTGCAGGTCCGCCGTCTGGAAACAGGTTGGTGAACTGCATGGTGGTCACCTCGTGCTCAGTCGCCCTTCGAAGGAGACTGGGTGAACTTAGGATCGGGATCCTGTTGTGGATCAGCCAGTGACCGTGCTCATCCTTGCCCAGGCACCGGGCAGGCCCATGCCATCGTGCATGCAGGTTCCGCTTTAGGTTGTCAGATCGCCAAAACGTCAATAAATCACCTTGCTGAAATGGCCCTGGTTGGGGCCTCGTCCTCGCCAGAACTGTCCGTCTCAATGCTGATGAGTTTGCTGCCTTGAAAAAGGATTCCGAACAGATCTGTTGAAGGTGTAGTCGGTTCCAGAATGACGCATTCTCGGCCACTCGTGAAACCACTGCTGGGTCGTTGTCGGGAATCGCCAGACTTGCAGGCAATCGATGTCCAGCTCCAAGTACCCACTGTTGTGGTGAAAAGCCTGCCGTGCTGACAAGTTGATTGCGCGCGTTGGCCATGCCACGTACTGCTGCTGCAACCGAATCTTGACCACGAACTTCCCCAGCGTTGAAGACACTCGTCGCCATCTCCTTCAGGTAGCCTATCTTCCTCTCGGCCTTGCCCATCTGCCAGTGAGCCTCTGGGGCCGCGTTGTTGATCACAATGCCCAGGTCGTTGCACAGCGTCTCGAACTCGCCCATAAAGGTAGAGTCCTGGTCCTGCTCCACGATGCGTGGTGGCCCGGCCCAGGTAAGCCATCCGAGTTCGAAAGCCTTCTTCGCTAACTCTGCCGTGGGTCTCGATTCGGGACACGTGTAGATCGCCACGGTGAAGTCCGAGGCCACATCCACGATAACAAGCACCACGTGCATGTTCTTGTCCAGGTCGGGTATGATCACGAAGTCCATGCTGATGGCTTCGTTAAAGTCCTTAACCTTAGGCTGAGCTGCCGTAGGTCTCGCTGCCGTCCGAGCCTGCTCTTCACATGTCGTGCATCTGAAGAGGCGTGCTGCTTGTACCACTCGTCGGCTAGCTCCACCATGCTGTAGATACCGTACCAGTGACTCCTTGTAGGGCCAATGTGAACGGCTCTCGTGTATCTTCTTGATAGCTGCTCGCATGAGTGGTGGCACCGCCGTCCATTCCGCCATCTCGATGTTCTCGCCATGCTTGCTGAGGATCGCCGCCGCGCTAGCGTGCATCGGCGCCTCCGTCTCCGCAGGGTTGGCCTCGAACTCGTTGCAGTCGATGTCATCGAAATTGTTGGCGTACCGGGCGTAGCCACCATGCTGCTTCTCGAGGTCCCGCTGATCCTCGATGCCGTCCAAGATCGTCTTGGCCAGCTCCTTGGTCCAGTTCCCAAGGCTCGATGCTGTTCCCTTCGGCCTGTTGATCACGCTCGTGTGTACGTGCTGCTCGTCACACCTGATGCTGCTGAGCTTCTTGCCGAGCAGGATGGCCGTTGTCAGGAACCTCGTCGGCTTCTTGACTGGATCGCCCATGAAGTCCACCAGGTTGCTGCCCTCGGCGCACTGGTGCATCATCGCGCTCACGAACTCTGAGCCCAGCCATGGCATAAGCTGCCAGGCTCTTGACGTCAGTGGGTTTTCCAGTAGCATATGAGCTCCTCGGCGCTTGCAGTTGAGCCAGATCTTCTTGACGAGCTGCAGGTGCTTCATGCCGATCGCCAGCTTACGCATCTTCGTGTCCTTCGGGAACATGTGGGATATGTTCGTGAACGGGTCGCAGGGGAAACCCACAATGGTCATGTAGGGGCCATCCTCGTTCAGCTGCTTCAGAACGGTCTTCTGTGACTTCGCGCCCAGCAGGTCGTCCCCGATCAGGATGTCCCCCGGCCTCGTCACTGGATGCCGCCGCTGCTGAGCTTCTGATGTGGCTGCCATGCCACCTGCGTAGAGCTTGCAGATGATGGGCCGCTTCTCCTCCGGGTCCGCCTTCAGCGTGTCCACGATCTGCTGGCACTGGTCCAGCTTGTCCGGAATCTCCTTCTCCCACGTCTCGATTGGTTTCCTCTGCTTCCGCCGTAGGATGCCCTTATTGATCTCCTGGACCTCCGCACTCCAGATGTCGATCTCTTCGGACGTGACTGATGGCTCGATCTTTGTCGTCTCCTTCTTCGGCCACTCCTTGAGCCTTGAGCGAGATCGTCAGGTGTCCCTTCTCCGTCTTGTTGAGAGGCACTCCGTACTTGTTGATCGCCTTGGAGTCCGCCTTCCGATCCTTGATGTTTATCACTGTGCCGAGCTCCTCCAGCTGGTGGATGCTCAGCAGTATTGGCGTCTTTGACTTCGGCAACCTCTGGAAGCGTAGGTTCACGTCAGCTCCAGCAAATCCAGCCGTCACCTCTTGTTCTCCTTCTGCCATGACCGGGGCGCTATCATTCACGCCTCGGAAGCGCATGGATGATCCTCTCATCCGCGTGGTGACTCTGCCGTCCTCTGTGTAGCCGTCCAGTGATATTGAACCTCCACATCCACGTAGGCACGCAGTGTCCAGTACAGCATGTCCATATGTGATAGGTCCTTTTCGTACTGCGTAGGCTTCGGTGTTTTCCAGCTCCTCGTAAGGTTGCTGCCGCCCTGGTGATGGCGCGCGGTCGCCCTCTGGAACGTAGTTTGTTCCAGCTCGGCGTTCCGTCCACAACCATGTCGGTCGTACTCCAATCGGTAGGCGCTCGCAGATACTCCTCACGATGTCACGTAGCTCCGAGGTCTTGTCCCAGGCTGCTTGGCAGAGATCGTAGGCCATATTCCTGAGACCGTTCGGTGCCATCTCCATGGTGATGCGCATGAGCTGCTGGAAACGATGTTGGGCCCAGTCCAGGCAGAAATCCATGTAGTCCCTGAAGGCCGCTTCCATGTTCTCGCAGCTGACCCACAACGCTGCGATCTGCTCAGCACGATCTCGTATCTTCTGTAGGTCGGCCGCTGTGTTGTCTTCCTCCAGGTAGTCTGTGCTTGGTCTGCTGGGCCACGTCCTTCCTGTCGACCACGACCCTGGTGTCGGTCTGCTTGTCCACGATCTCTCCTCCGAGCTCACTGGAGTGCTCAGGGGTTCGTCAGGTTATTTTGCTTGATGTTCTGCAGGTACTGCGTGTAGCTCGTGTGCCTGGTCGATCCTCTCTTGGCAGTTCGGCTGGTCTCCTGCTGCTGATACCGCGTAGGAGTTCACGATCTGCTCCTCGGTGTCGATCCTCACCTTCGTCAGACTCGTGATCTCCTCCATCGTCACGTCTAGGCTTGCCAGCTGGTCGCTGACAATCTGAATGGTGGTCGTGTCCATCGAGCTGTCCGCCATCAGCAGCTTGACCGCGGTCGTAATTGCGAATCCAGCTCGTCGTAGAAAACCTCCAGGCCGTCCGTGAAAGCCTCGTCCTCCACGCCCGCCTCCTCGTCCTCCACATTGTAGCGCACTGGATCCACTCGCTGGTGACCTCGTCTTCTCGCCCTCGGGGTCACCCTTCCAGTGGCCCTTCTTGTGGCACGCGTTGCACTTCGTGCGCGCCTGAATCTGCTTCAGTTTATCCTCGGCCTCTTTGCTGTCCATCTTGACGGAGCCCTGCTTGTTGATGTTGGCTTTCCAGCCTCGGTTCGACTTGCTTTGAGCAAGCAGCTCCCGGGCCTGCTTGTAGTTGGGCTTGTGGTTACGCCGTCCAGCTTCCCAGCCAAGACGTGGAGCCTCTGTCGCCAGGGTGTCGCACTCCTCCTGGCTGATCTCGTCCGGGTCCACGTCGTCAATCACTCCCTCGAACCCGTCGATGTCCGCTGCAAGTGCGTCGTAGTCCGCATCACTCAGGAAGACGTCCTCGTCGCACGGTGCACATTCGTCTCCGAGTAGGGCTTCTTCTTCGTCGTCGTAGTCCACCGGGTAGGCTCCGTAGCGCCCATGTCCACGATATCTCGGCCTGTGCTGTCCAGCTGTATCAGCGTGGCTGCCGTCACGTCGTCCCAGATGTACTCGTTGTTGCATTGGCCAAGGATTGCCTTGTGCTCTTGCATGCTGATGTTTGCTAGCTTTAGTAGAAAGTAGGTCTGTAGGTCCTCGCTGATTGTCGCGTTCGTTGAAAGTGACTTGAGCCGCTCGTACTCCGTCTCTCGCCTCGATATGTAGTCCTGCACAGACGCCGTTCTATCGCGAAAACCTCTGAAGAAATACTCCTCGAACGCTTGCTGTTTCTGTAGTGGTGCGATCCTCCCGCGCGCCTGTCGTACTGTAGTTACCACCAGTTTGACTGCAGCAAGTGGGTCATTACCTGCTTCGTCCAAAACTGCTTGCGTACTAATATCAGCCTTCTTACGTGTAAGTGTCCACGCTCGTCCATTTAGTGAATTCTTGAGCTTGATCCCGTAGAGCTTCTTGATCTTCTCCTCGCTCGCGTGGTAGCCGAGTATTGCACGCTCCTCGAACTTCTCGCCGTAGGATGGGTCGCCGTTGTAGTGCACCACGCCCTCCTTGTCAACGAAGAGGGGGCCGTCATTGAACTGCTGCTGCTGCTGCTGCCTGGACGTCATCTTGATGACTGTGATGCTACTGAGCTTGTCACCGATGTAGTAGCTGTCTTGATCGTTGCTGCTGTAGTTTTGCTGCTCGCCCGGGATGCCGTTGATGCAACGATCCTCGTCCAAGCTGTCGTAGGTAATGATATTGAGCGTCTTGTCGATCGACGTGATCTGTTGATCGCAGTGGTTTAGCACCGCGAAGAGGTAAATGAGCGCCAGCATGTATGTCTGCACGGCCACTCTGTATGACATCCTCGCACCGCGGACTGATTCAGCTCGCGCTACCAGTGTTACTATTGATCCAAATCTCTCCACCCACAACCTCTTGATGCAAGAAGAAATACATAGAGTATGATCTGATGTTATACCGAATCAAACTAAGCGTTCGTTGAGTGCGTCCACCCTCCCGCCACAGCTGGCGGGCACACAGCCAAAACGGCCGCGGTGAATAAGAGAGTGCAAGCATGAACGAGCGAGAGCAGCAGCAGAGATAATTCTAACTATCATCATATATCTCACATCCCTGCTAATACAACTTTCACAGGAGGAAGGAGCAGCATAAGGGTTAGAGTACGAGATCGGGTGCAGAATGAAGCTGTCCTGTAAAATCATGTGTGCGGTCTGTGTCTATGGACATTTCCCGCATGGGTTTTGAGATTCGATGAGAATTGCAAGTTCGGGGTGAGTCAATTTTGTAGCTGATCTCCGATGCAAAGACTGGAGCAGGAGGAGGAGGAGGAGGAGGAGGAGGAGGGGGAAGGAGCAGCAGGAGGCTGGTACGAGTCGCGCCAGGAGCCCCTTCTGACGTCGGAAGCATCTCTCTGACGCCTCCCATTTCCGCCTTTCGGTGCACAAGCAATGGAACAAACCTAAGGACTCGGAGGTCCGCGCGGGGTTCTCGGATCGGCGCTGGACCTCCCACCCTGGCGCGCGGAGCGCGCCAGGGGCGGTGCCGGAGGCGCCGCCAGGGGGGGGCCCAGCCCCGATCCGAGCTTTCCGCGCAACCTCCGAGTTGTTATGTTGTTGGCGTATTTCCTTCGCATAGATCCGGCGACGAGCCCAGGGGAAAGTGAGAAGGGGCGGGCCTTCTCAGAAGGCTCCGGAGTACCACGGCCTTTTGAGAAGTTTGCTAAGCATCCCCCGAGGCCTTCTGAGAAGCCCCGCCGCCTTCTGATAATCAAAAATGGAAGAACCACCCAGACCCGATAACAGGCGTTTGCTAAACGGCCCATGGCGTTCACTAAACAGCCCCGCCCTGTTCGACCTTTTTGTTGGGTGCACTTACGAATCGGCTCCGCGTGTCGGGGTGGCTATTCTGAGGGTGGCTTCTTTGCTCTCCAGAGAAGGCCTCCTCCTTCTCGCTTCTCTCCTTCGCCCGCCGCCGACAGGTCGCCTTCCTCCTCCTCCTCCTCCTCCTCCTCCTCCTCCTCCTCTTCCTCCTCCTCCTCCTCCTCCTTTTCCTCCTCCTTCTCCGCATCCCTTTCCTCCTCCTCCTCCTCCTCCTCCTCCTCCTCCTCCTCCTCCTCCTCCTCCTCCTCCTCCTCCTCCTCCCCCTCTCCTCCTCCTCCCTCCTTCCTCCTCTCCTCCTCCTCCTCCTCCTCCTCCTCTCCTCCTCCTCCTCCTCCTCCTCCTCCCCCCTCTCCTCCTCCTCCCCTTCCTCCTCCTCCTCCCTCTCCTCCTCCTCCTCCTCCTCCTCCTCCTCCTCCTCCTCCTCCCCCCCTCCTCCCACCGCATGTGGACGGCTGGCAACTCCGAAGCAACTCTGCCCCCCCTCATCCTGCGCTCCTCTGCCTCCTTCTCCTCCTCTTGCTTCTCCTCCGCATCCTTCTCCCCCCTCCTCCTCTCCATCCACCTCCTCCACCCTTCCTCCACATCCGGCGCGTCGTTTGGTGGCGACCTCGGCCACCGCCGCCGGCCTGCTCGACGTCGAAGGTTCACAAGTTGCTCTTCGACATCCTGAATCGTTCCATGTGTGGGCTGACGGAGTTCACATGCGGCTTTTGGAAAAAGAGATACGTGCATCAGCGGATGCGTCAGCAGGGGTAAGCTCGACTCGACCTTCCTCCTCGTTTCGTCGTCGGCAGTTGCTCGAGCGGCAAGCGGATATCTGGGCACCCTTCTCCCGAAGGCTGATGTTGCAGGCGGTCCGGGTCGGCCCGCAGTTGGCTGAAACTCCTGGGGACCGTGTGGCCGCATTGACTCACTATTGGAGCCTAGTATTCTCTCTTTCTGAGGTAGATGTGGAACTTGTTCAGAAGTATTTCGATCGGCGCTGTCCTTCCCCTGTGCTCCTTGACGTTCCTCCTCCGACTAAGTCTACTATTCGCGGTATCGTCGCTCGTGCTCGTCACTCAGCCCCTGGCGTCGACGGGTTGCCGTACAATGCATGGGCAGCATCTGATTGCTGCCTGGAGGTTCTGTGTCTCATGATGGACTGGATCTTGCGTGGCCAGTCCCTCTTCGACTCTGCCAGCGTGACGCTGCAAGCGTTCTTGCCTAAGGGATCGGAGCACGAAGACATGGCATCAGGAGGCTGAATTCGGACCGCCGACAAGATCAGGGCCCTCGGGCTCCGCAATACGGTCATCCAAATCTTGACGTCTGCCGTGAACCGATCGCTTAGAGGTGTCGTCAACACGATCGTTCCCCAGTCGCACGCGGCTTCGTGCAGGGCCGCAACTTCGGATACAACATCTTAAAGCTAGATGGTTCAGTCGTATCGCTGTGGCCCATCCGCTGGCTCCACTTCGGTCGCCGCTCCTGGTCTCGTTTGGCTTCGGCCAGGCCTTCCCGAGCTTGTCCCAGGAGTATATGTTGCTCTTCCTGACCCGCCTGTGCCTGCCGCCACCTGTTCTGCACTTCCGGGCCTGGCTATACTCGGCTATACAGGGTGTCGTGGTTCATGGTGGCAAGCTGCATTCGATGTACTGGTTGAGGTCTGGTATTATACAAGGCTGCGGCCTTTCTGGGACGCTTTGCGCTTTGGGCGCCGATCCGTTTCTGGCTGACTCGAAGCTTCCCTGGAGGACGTCTGTTATAAGAGGCTCCGGGTCTTCAAGTGCCCTACCGTGTCATGTCTACCACGAGGCTCCTGACGGGTCTCTGTCGCAAGATCAGTAAGTGCACGGCTGCCCCGTTGCATGCGACGTTCGACACCACCCTGCTCGCTCAAACTCGTGAGCTTCTTCTTCTTCTTCTTCTTCGATTTGTTCCGGATTGGCAGGCGCTCGATATCGCGGCCCACCTGATGTACCTCGGCGTTCTCCTTGGCCCCGACGTTACGAGCCAGATGCAGTGGGACGCTGCGAGGATGAAGCTCAAGCTGCGGGCGCGTCTTCTGGGATCGAGCTCGGCCCCTCTCGGGATCAACGGCGCCCTGCACCGCTCCCGCGCCCTCCCTGTCCTGTCCTACTTAGCCCGGCTCTTCCCGCTGCCTCCTCGCATGGCTGCCTTCGAGCTCTCAGTGTTGGCTCAGACTTTTCGTGCCCCGGCGGGGACTCTGGCTGCCTCTGGTTGGGCCCAACTCGCCTCGTGGGGAGGCCCCGAGATCCCTCTTGTAATGCACGCGTGCTCTGCTGCGCTTGCTCGAGCTGCTGCCGTCGCGCTCGTGGAGCGCACTCACGTGCGTACTACTATCACACTTGCTGCTAGCACGTGGAACTCCCTTCTCCTGGATGGTGACCGCGGCGAGGCTCCCCTCGCATCCTGCCGACCTCGGTGGGACTGTCTCTGCGATGCTGGACGCCATTGGGAGCTTCCACCTATTGTTCAGGCTTGCGCCTGGCTCATGGAGGGATCGGCACGCGCTGGCTATGCCTCGGATGTTCTTCGATGCTGCGCGGCAGATATCGCAGAGGAACACCGCGTCACCGATCGTAAGCGAAAGTTCCAGCGAGCTGCCACATCTGCGTTGTATGAGAAGCTTGTGGTGCCTGTCCACTTGCACGCCACCTTCGAGACCAGGCTTGCTCGGTATTTTGATATGCACGAACCTTTCTTGCATCTTGCAATGCTGTTACAACTGCTACCCAGAGCTGGGTCTTTCCAATTATCAAGATGTGGGCCTCGGCGTGGCCCACGAGCTATCGGGTCAGGTACACTTCGGGGCGACGACGATGCATTTTTGGCTGCCGCAGTTGCGCCGACAGACAATGCCACTATGTTCGTTGCCGCCATCTTGTCCATGAGTTTGGTCGTGCTCTCGGAAGGGAGCTGCCTGCCTTTCTTCATGAACAGCTATGTCTTACCGCGCCGTGCTTTGAGCGGGTTCAGGAGATTGTCGCGATTTGCACTACCTATCATTCTCTTCGGTTCCGTGATTGGGTGCCGCCCTCCGCTCTGCGCTCAGCGACGATGGCTGCCGTTCGCGCGTTGCGACTGGCGTCCCCGGCGGACCGCGTCGACAAGATATGGCACCCTCCCACTCCCGTCTGCCCAGCCCCTCGGACGCGCAAGGAGGATCACACATCGACCGACTCTGGGAATTCTTCAGACAACGCCAGCGACACCGACCCGGGTTCCGACTCCACCCCTGACGGACGACAGCCACTCTGTGTTGGCAAGTCCTGGTCGCTCTGCTGGGTCTTCTCCCTGCCTGACTCCCAGGCTGATCCCCATGGCGCACAGCGATCGGGATGCTTCTTCCGACTCTGACGGGATCGCGATGATGGGTTTCGCTCCACACACGTCCGCGCCAGCAACAGCTGCTACGATGGTTACCACTCCCGAGCGCGTGGGGCGATTATGTGATTACGTGGGGCGTGGATTAGCGACGGGTCTCGTTTTCATTGGGAATCGCGGATTTCCGCCGCCGAACGAGGCGGCGACCGCTGCAATTTGGGGGGGCACCTCCCCCGATCCATGGATTTGGCGACCGCGCGCCAAGTCCATGGATCGCTAATGCACTTTTGCGCGCCCCCGAGAATGGGAGTCACTGTCTTACCGAACGCGCTCCACTAATCGCAAAGTGCCCACTCGCAAACGTCAGAAAACAATCAAACGCGTCTGCTTCGATGCAATGAACCGTAGACCCCCCGCGGCGGATGCAGTCAATTTGGGGGGAGTTACTTTGCGAGTGGCGGAGCGCGCTCGTCTGCTTTCGGATTGTGATTGGTTCGTTGGGAACCTTGCTCGTCGTTCCCTGAGCTGTCCTTGCTGCGCGTTCAGGCGCCGCTGACATCGTCGCGCGCCTGACTCGATAGTTACGTAGGCAAATAGATACCTATACGACCACCCTTCGGGTGATAAAGGAGGTTCGGGGGGGGGGGGGCAACGTC